>ML675629.1:13871403-13964229 GCA_007922155.1 Mesoclemmys tuberculata | reverse complement strand
CTATGAGTCTATGAGTCTATGAGTCAGGTCCTGGAGGCTAAATTTCAGCTGCTAGGTAAGAGATTAAAGTGCCTGACCTCCATGGTAGCATTTACTGAAGTGTTTCCAATTCCATACATATGTCCAGTTCTGAAGGCACTCAAATATGGAATTGCAGAACTACAGACTATGGTATGTAACCTATTGCTTAAATCAGCTTATGTACCAGATGACTGGAGGATAGCTAATATAACAGTGATTTTTTTAAAAAGGCTTCAGAGGCATTCCTGGCAATTACAGGCTGGTAAACCTAAATTCAGTACCAGGCAAATTGGTTGAAACTATAGTAAAGAGCAGAATTACCAGACACATGAATGAACACAATCTGTTGGGGAAAAGTCAACACAGCTATTGTAAGAGGAAATCATACCTCAATCGACTAGAATTCCTTGAGGGGCTCAACAAACATGTGGACAAGGGTGATCTAGTGAATATTGTGTACTTGGATTTTCACAAAGCCTTTGACAAGGTCCCTCACCAAAGTCTCCTAAGCAAATCAAGCAGTCATGGGATAAGAGAGAAGGTCCCCTCAAGGGTCAGTAACTGGTTAAAAGACAGGGGGAAAATTGTAGGAATAAGTGGTCAGTTTTCACAATGGAGAGAGGTAAATAGTGGGGTCCACCATGTATCTCTACTCGGTCAAATGTTGTTCAGCATTTCTTGAATGATCTGCAAAAAGTAGTAATCAAGAGGGGAAAGGGGTGACTAAGTTTTCAGACAATACAGAATTACTCAAAATAATCTGCTTTATACTTGACTGTTAAGAGTTATAAAGGGATCTCAGAAAATCAGGTGACTGGTCAACAAAATGGCAGATGAAATTCAATATTGATAAATGCAATGTAATGCACATTGGAAACTTTATCCCAACTATGCATAAACATTTTGGGATCTAAATTAGCTGTTACCATTCAAGAAATATATTTTGGAGTCATTGTGGATAGTTCGCTGAAAACATCCATTCAATGTGCAGTGGTAGTCAAAAACAAAATGTTAGGAACAATTAGGAAAAGGGTAGATAATAAGACAGTAAATATCATAATGCCACTACATAAATCCACCGTATGTTCACTTCTTGAATACTGTGTGCAGTTCTGGTCATCCCATCTCAAAAAAGATATATTAGTATTGGAAAAGGTGCAGAGAAGGGCAACAAAAATTATTAGGGGAACAGCTTCCATATGAGGAGAGATTTAAAGGACAGGGACTGTTCAGCTTGGAAAAGAGCAGATTAAGGAGGAATCTGATAGAGGTGTATAAAATCATGAATGATGTGGAGACAGTGTTATTTACCCCTTCACATAACACAAGAATCAGGAGTCACCCAATGAAATTAATAAGCAGCAGATTTAAAACAAACATAAGGAAGTACTTCTTCACACAATGTGCTGTAAACCTATGGAACTTGTATACAAATGCAAGAAGTATGATGGCCAAAAGTATAACTGGGCACAAAAAAGAATTAGATAAGTTGATGAAGGATAGGTCCATCAATGGCTATTAGCCAAGAAGGTCAGGAATGCAACTCCAAGGGCTGGATGACCCTAAGCCTCTAACAGGAGATGGATCAATCAGTAATTGCCTTATTCTGTTTATTCCCTCTGAAGCATCTAGCACTGGCCACTGTCAGAGACAGGATACTGGGCTAGATGGACCATTGGCCTGACCCAGTATAGTCATTCTTATGTTCTCCTAATTGTCTTCTCCAGTGGGAAACAACAAAGCAAGGACAACACATTCAGAAAAACAGCCATGTTGAGACATTTCCAAAAGATCATATTTAGCTCAAAGTGACAACACAAAATGCTTCACACAATGTATTCACGGATGCAAAGAGCTTGCAGATTCCTTTCCTTGAAAGTTTTCAACTTGCCTACATCCTTGCCTTAGATTTTTATCTGACCAAATTCAGATCATTAAGCTCCCCACTAACAGAGCACGCTGTGCCTGTGTGAAGTAATTGACAGATATAGCTAATTTTTTCATTCTGTACAATCAATGGAAACAATTGTATAGAAAAATGTACAACCACGTTTTAAGGTCTGTCCATAAAAAGAGAAATAAATTAGACCAAACTTAGGTGTTTGGTCTTTCATCTTCATTTTCCTCTTAGTGAAGAATTCAATATACAGGAGCTAACAGATTGCTTTTTCTAGGAATCTTATTCCAGCATGCCTCTTTTCTTGGCAATTTAGGAGTTGACGAGGCATTTAGACATATAAAACTATTATGATCTATACCTTTCACATTGATCAAGAGCCATTTATTGCTGGCTGTCCAAATATCCCTGGGGAATTATAGTTTTGTATTAAAATATCTGAATGCGTCTCTAATGCTGGAGTCATTTAGGATGAATAATCTGAAATATTGAAAAGTCACTCTCTATCACAGATGTTTTATGGCATAATGAGATCTCAGCAATACTTTATTAAAGATGCTAGTAAATCAACATTACTGAAAGCACTGTGGAAACTTGAGTTATTTTCCTAATTGTCATAATGATGAGGGTTTTGATTAGCCAATGTTTAAGGGGAAATGTGACAAGGCACAATAGATTTGGATAATGCCATATTAATGTGGTATGCAGTAGTTTGAGGCATTGCTGTGGTTGCATCCAAATCTACTAGATGGTACAAGGAAATGTAATGCAGCACAAGCCTGACTTTCTGAAAGTGGAATTTGAGGGTGATTTTAGCTATAAATGGACACACAACACAATGAATTTCACCTTTGTGCAGAGGATCCACATATAATCCTGTTTCATTCCCAAGGCCTATGCACCACATAAGCTTCAGGAAGTTGTAACAGCTGGTGACTCACCAACCTGTGTAAGATTTAACATCATCCCAGGCAGCTGGAGGCTAAATGGATGTGGATCATTATCTCACAGACCGTTGTACTGATATTGTAGCACACACAACATGGCCAAATTCTGTAGTCCCTACTTAGTTTCAGTAGGAATTTTGCATATCATTAAAAGTCTGAGCAAGGTCTATGGGTCTTGACCCATAGCGTGTAGACCTCACTCTCCCTTTGCCCCATTGCAAAGCACACGTATAGTAACAAGGCAAGCTGGACATAAACTTTGTACCAATAAGATTCTAAAAACATCTATTTCATGCTGTTTTCAATTAAGCAATTTTTGTGCTACTGTTTTTAATTTTAAAAAAATCTACTTGCAGGTTAAATATCAATAAAGAAAAATCCTGTTTTCTTAGCAACAATATAAATAAGGACAGACCCAAATCTCTGGCATAATATATTAGATATATAAGTATAGGGGCTGGAATTAGCAGGGGTAGGAGGTGCTGCCATACCCCCTGGTTTGAAGTAGCTTCCCTTTTAGACAAGGTTTACAGTTTGGTTCAATGGCTCTCAGCACCCCCATTATAAAATACACCCCTGTATATAGGAAAGCATTGATTAGACAGCTTTTATATTGAGTATGGCGCTAACCCTTCTATCTAGGCACTTATTCCACAGTCATTACCGTGGTAGCTGAACGCCAGCGGGCGAAAGGGTCAAAGGGGGAAAACTCAGTGCACCCTGTAGTTAATATACAGCAGGCAGTATGCCCTGCTGTTGCAGTGGAAAGTTACTGCCACCACCCTGTCAAGCAGCTGTCAGAAGAAAATGAAGAGCATTTGAGAACACTATTGATTGGGGCTTGAAGCAGTCTGGTTCCAACGCTGCATGCTTTTGTTTACTGTGTTTTGTAAAAGATTGGTTGGAGACTTCACCAAGCAGGCTGCAGAATTGCAGAAAGTAAAGTGGCAGACAATATTTGTCTGCTAAAAAGGATGACAGCTAGTAAAGGCATTATAAATTATGGCTTGTTGCTTATTCTATACTTGTACCCAAACCTGTAGGTGATAGGGTCTATACGTGTATGTGAATCTCAGGACAGAGTTAAGACAGGACTAGAACTGATGCATGGACTGCCTCGCTGTGCTGCATGCTGTCTTTCTCAACTAATAAAGATCCTTCTTATTGGGTCAGAGTTGCTTGGACTAGTAGTGTTTAGTAACTTATCCCTACTAGACAAATGGAGAAACCTAGAAATAACATTTAAGTGACTTCCCCAAGGACAGAGATGGTGTTTATGCTGTAATAAAGGGTTGACACACAGGAATGCAGGAAAAAGACTGTAAACTTTATTTTCTTGCCCCAGAGACACAGGATGAGTCAGATTTACAGAAGTTTCGGAGTTCTATATCCAGTGCCTAAGTCTCTGATGTTAGATTGTGTCTGTTGCTCCCTCACAAGGGGCACTGTGATGGTTAATGCTTTTGAAGTGCTACATAACTGATAAATTTATTTTAAACTTTTAGCACAATAGCTTGACTCTTCTCCCTTCCAAGGTCATTTATTAGAAACCTCAGCTTCTCCACTGTGAAATCACCTGATTGTATTTGGACACTAACTTTTCCTTTACTCCCAACAAAAGAGGAATATTTATTCATGTGCATTCTAGGCAAACCTTCACATTACATTTACTAACCCTAACACTAACAAATCTAGCATTTGATTGCCTATAGCCAAAAATGAGAACTGTTCAGTTAGAGTAAAGCCTCTGCGGTTTCTAATAGGGACTTTGGTGACTGGGTGGCGTAGTGGTTAGCACCCCCCAATCATGGGGGCAGTGGTAGGGGAGTCTGGGCCCACCCACTCCACCAGGTCCAACCCAGGTCCCAAGGAGGCAGCAGTATTTGGTCTCTGAGGTGGCCCTCTGAGCTATCCTCCCTGAGTCACTTCCTACCACTGCTTCACTCCCTTGGCTTCTGGTCCCAGATAAGGAAAATGAAAAAGAAACTGAACCATCAGCACTAATTAGGCCCAGCATATAGTCCTGTTTCCTCAGGGAGGCTTCTCCAGCCTGTTTTGGTGGGAGCCTTCAGGATAGATCTGTACTGCTCCCCAAGTCTTCTTCTTCTGAGCTGGGTTGCTACCCTTTAGACCCAGTTGCCAGTTGGAGCATGCTCTGCAGGGCTGGACGAATGGGGCTAGCTGGGCCTCGTACTGCCCTCCCTTCCAGCACAGAGTGGGGCTTGTGTACCCCATCACAAAGTTATTTACTACGTTATTCTGAGTCTCAATATCAAAGGCTTTAGAATAAGCTCAGAAGAGATTAAACCAGTTATATAGAATATGTTGCTGGATGGTTCTGTAGAACAAAGGTTAAGTTCTCTTCTGACCCAGTGTTTCCTACATGTTTGAAGACCCTGACTGACAGGAGCATTTTTTTGACGATATAGATACTGAAAAGAATCTGTCTGACTGCCCAACAAGCCCCTTTCAAAACCTCAGGGCACTCTCCTAAAACAAAGTGATCCTAGATTAAACTGGGCCTTTTGAAATCAGTTGTGACTAGGACTCCATACAAATCACACTCTGTCTGAGCTGCCTCTTCCACTAAAGCAGTAAACACAAGAGTGTGTTGACAGTGCTCTTTCAAGTCTTGCATGTTCTGGCTTGAGACCATATATTCCCTTGGCATCTATCTGACAAAGAGTGCTTTAGAGTCAGTGCTATTAATTTCTCATACTATGTTATTTCTCATTTGTTCCCAAAATAAAGATTCATTCGAGTCTGTCTAAAGGGGAAAAATTAGCCAGGGAGTTGAAGTAGTAATTCCTTCTCCCTTTCCCCTGCACACACACTTTCCTGTAATTCCCCCCGCCCCCGGTCCATTCTCATGTTATGAAATATAAATTAGAAATGAACAGATTGCCTAATGGGTACCTAAATCAGAAATAAGCACTGACGGTCTGGAAGCTGGATTGGTACATAATAGACTAGGCATACATAATAAGTGGCATTTCATATATGAACTCGGCTCTGCAATAGATAAACCAGTTTTATGTAAAAGATATTTATTATTGTGCAACATAACCAAGTTATTTTAATTGGGGCCATAGGTATTTTGTTATAAACTGTTACACCATATATAACTTCCCCAGCCTTATGCTTTTGCTCTACACCTTTTGCATAACTTATTATATAGAGGAGATTAGGAGTTACAAGAGAGATGTGCTACATTTTGTCCATGATAGTCAATATTATTTCAAATCTGATTACTGTATGATAAATTTCCACAGAAGTACAAATGTTGATGAAGTAGTAATATCATATATAATACCTTTCATCCCAGAGACCCATAAGTCTTTTAGAAACTTTTTTTCAAGAGTACAGGAATCACTTCAGACACCAGTGCGGTGTAAATTTGGGATGAAACCTAGCAGTTGTTTAACAGTGCATGGCAACATTGCACAGCTGTTTACTAAAGCATGTAAAAAGCATACCTAATCAAATTGCAAGGGAAATTTTAGGTAGGCAGAAGCTAATTAGTCAAATTAAATACCAGAGTTAACCCCCCTACCATTCTGAAAAGTGAGGTAGGGCATACAGTGTATGTCTACATTGCCCCCACTGTGTTAATGGGGATCCCACTAGCATGCTAAAAAATAGTTATGTTGATGGTTCACCTCTGGCTGGATCAGGAGAGGAGAGGGAAGTCCTTGAAACCTCGGGTTCCAGCTGAACTGCAATGTCAAAGCAATGCCTATACAGCTATTTTAGCACACTAGCACAAGCGCCACTGGCACACAAGTCTGTGGACCCAGGCTGAGAGGCTTACTCCAAGATGCAGTGTAGACAAACTTCCAGTGGCCACCAGTGGTTGGGACATTGGTTTTACATCCCAGCTGACAGATCCTCCAATGTCAAAGTGACCTTCTAGACCATTCTAGGACATTGGTACCACCTGCCAAATTACCTTCCTTAATCACCCTGCATCATCTGTGAGATTTGAGAAGCTCACAACCCATGCTGTGTAGCTTTAGTCTGAATCTGAACCTGTCCACAATGTCGGATGTCACTGAGGCCACAAGTGATGTTCCCACCATCCCTGTCACCCACACCATTTGCTGGACTGGCTATTTTCTTGTTTCTGTAGCTTAACTTTTTAAAGAATATTTTGTTGGCCTATCATTTAACTCCCAACCTGGAGCACCAGTGGATTGCTCTTTACCTGATCTCTACCCTTTGAGCTGTCTGGCATGGCCCTATCAGGAGTTAAAACTCCCACCAGCATAGCTCTCAGAATCATTTGAAACACAAAGCACCCTACCATGCCCATCCTTTATGAACATGGTCATTATACAGGGAGGATAGAGGATTCCTCTACCCTGTCTGTTGGGGAAGACTCACTTCATCAGAGGTGACAATAACAGCATAAGAACGGCTACACTGGGTTAGACCAATGGTCCATCTAGTCTAGTGTCCTGTCTTCCAACCGTGGCTGGTGCCAGATGCTTCTAAAGAAACAAACAGAAAGGGCAATTATTGCTTGATTCCCTGATCGCCTTCTACGATGATGTGACTGACTCTGCGGACGTCATATACCTTGACTTTAGGAAAGCTTTCGACACAGTATCCCACAATATTCTTATCAGCAAATTAAAGAAGTATGGGTTGGATGACTGGACTATAAAATGAACAGAAAGCAGGCCAGATCATTGGGCTCAACAGGTAGTGATCAATGGCTTGACATCTAGTTGGCAGCCAGTAACAAGTGGAGTGCCCCAGAGGTTGGTGCATGGGCTGGTTTGGTTCAACATCTTCATTAATGATCTGGAGGATGGGGTGGATTGTACCCTCAGTAAGTTTGCAGATGACATGAATCTGGGGGGAGTGGTAGATACACTGGAGGTTATGGATAAGATACAGAGTGACCTAGACAAATTGGAGGATTGGGCCAAAAGAAATCTGATGAGGTAAAACAAGGACAAATGCAGAGTTCTGCACTTAGGATGGAAGAATCCCATGTACTGCTACAGACTGGGGACCAACTGGGTAATCAGCAGTTCTGCAGAAAAAGACCTGGGGGTTACAATGGCCAAGAAGCAGAATGAGTCAACAGTGTGCCCATGTTGCTAAGGAGACTAACAGCATATTGGGCTGTGTTAGTAGGATCATTAGCAGCAGATCGCAGGAAGTGATTATTCCCCTCTATCTGGCACCGGTGAGGCCACATTTGGAGTATTGTGTTGTGAGGCCCCCCACTACAGAAGGATGTGGACAAGTTGGAAAGAGTCCAGCAGAGGGCAACAAAAATGATTAGGGGGCTGGAGCACATGACTTCTAAGGAATGGTTGAGGGAACTGGGCTGGGGGATTTAATAGCAGCTTTTAGCTACCTGAAAGGCGGTTCCAGGGAGGATGGAGTTAGGCTGTTCCCTGTGGTAGAAGATGACAGATCTAGGAACAATGGTCTCAAGCTCCAGTGGGGGAGGTCTACTTTGGATATTATGAAAAACTTTTTCACTAGGAGGGTGGTGAAACACTGGAATGGGTCACCTAGGGAGGTGGTGGAATCTCCATCCTTAGAGGTTTTTAAGGTGCATCTTGATAAAGACCTGGCTGGGATGGTTTAGTTGGGGCTGGTCCTGCTTTGAGCAGAGGGTTGGACTAGATGACTTCCTGAGGTCCCTTCCAATTCTAATCTTTTATGATTCTATGAATTATTGAGTGATTCATCCCCTTTCAAGGAGTCCCAGCTTCTGGCAGTGAGAGGCTTAGGGACATCCATAGCCCATGAGATTGTGTCACTGACCACTTTGACCATTAATTGTGTGTTCCTCATTTTCAGTGTGGCCAACCTCAGACCCTCGGGCTTGATTTGCAGAAATGCTGAACACTCATATTGGCACCTGAAGCATATGAGAGCTATGATTTGAACATATAAAGTGCTATATGATTCCAGGAACTCTAGGGAAATTCTAGTCATCTCAAATTGAGCTCCCAAAATAAGTGCCAATTTTTTACCTTAATCTTTCTGTCCCTCAGCTACCCATATGTAAATTAGGGATAATACTGGCCCCACCCTTCACGGAGGCATTGTGAAGACAAATTAATATTTGTGAAGTACTTGCATACTACAGAGAAGAGCAGCATGGAAAATGCCATGAGGAAATGAAAGTCTCTATTCAAACAACAGTCTATCTTAATTCTGCCATTTCCTAACTTTTGAGTCCTTGACTTTACAACCTTAATAATCTTTTAGTTTAATTTTGTGTGCGTTTTAGATCTTCATTATGCAGTCTCAGAGTCCCTCCTTCTTAATCCTATGTTTAAATAAGGGAGGAAATACTTTCTTCACTCTACAGCTCAAATCTGCAGGGTATTGAGCAACTCCTGGAGGTTCTGAACATTTCAAAACCTAATGAAGTAAACAGGAGTGGAAGGCACCTGGTATCTAGCAGGATCAAGCCCCTGGTACTTAATGCTTCCCCTCTCCACAGTAAGCTGCTGTTTCAAAGCTCTCTGCTGAAGGCTTTCCTCAGTCCCTTGTTTCCTTCATCAGAATCGGCAGGCGGGAGGGGGGGGAAATCTCTTGTATCAGAGCTTGAGGAGCTTTGCCAATTTTTAATCCAGCTAATTGCTGTTTTCCTCTGGCACAAGCAGGCTTTTGTTTTTGTTTTAGAGCTTCCTTTCCCGCCACCCTCCCCTTCAGTTCTCCAAAGGAAAATGAATCCCAAAGCTCTAGGAAGTCACCTTGCTCTTTTTCTTACATGAATAGCAAGGAAATAATTCATTCAGGATTTCAGCACTATCCGTTTCATCTCTTACTAACGTATGTATCTTAAAGCTCGCACTGACACAGCCTGTCTGTCTGCTTTTTTATCTATTTCAAGAAGCTTTTGCTATTTCTCCCCATTTCCCGTGCTCCTCTTTCTCTCAGCATTTACCTGTTTAGATTACCAGTGTGCTGATTCCTTTTCCTTTGCGATTTGTAAACTACCATGTTTTCCTTTCAACAGACCAAAGAGCCCGTGTTCAATGAACAATTCTGTATGTTAAGATGAATGCATACAACAGAATCTAAGAGTTTTTACTGTGCTCGTTCCCTATCTGAGCAGACTCTCTGTCACTGTTAAGCTTCAATGACTTGTTCACACTGAGCCAGATTCTGGTTCCCTTATTCATGCTGAATAGCTCCTAGCTTAACAACTGCTCCCTTGATTTCAATGGGACCATCTGTGGAGTAAAATACTGTTAATCATGAACCAGGTTATCAACATCTAGACCCGAGAGAGGATGAGAGAGTGTTGGACTTCCAAAATGAAGGATAATTTTTCCATCTACTATCATCACCTCCTATATGCCTACACAGTAATGAAGCTACTCAGCACATTTTTTTTAAAACCAATTTAATTTTAATTTTATCTGAAGCCAAACACCTTTAGATGCAGAAATACTCAACAATTCTAAGTTCTTGTGTTTTTCCTACTGGTCTGTCACTGTTTGTCCATGTTAGTCACAAATTGCTGATTAGCTGTATATCTCCACAATATAAACACTTCCTGTTCCAACAGTCCACTGTCAGTCAAGTCCAAAGCCTTCGTGGTGTCTGCTGCTCCGACCATTTCTATGCAAGCCACTTATAAATCTTGTTCAGCAGGTGAATTCTTCATTGCACACTCAGGTAAGGTGTGTGGTTCAGAGGGAAATGGCCAGTTTCTGATAAAAATAGAAAGCTCATTTTTCTTGAAATCATTTGACCTTGCAAGAACTAGGTATATAATCTCAGTTCGGTTTCCTCTTGTGACTTCCTCCCAAACGTTAAGATTCTCCGGGGTTAAATTCCTTCAGATATGCTAGTTCTGTTCCAATGTCACCTTCTGTAGTAACAATTGGTAATCGCTCCCATAGGTGAAGTGAAATGGTACTTCAGTACTTTAAAATGCTTGAGCCTGATCCTTAGCTGATGTAAATCATATTAGTTCCATTGGCTTTGATCGAGCGCTGCTGAATTACACTTACCAGCGGAGGATCTGATCCCGCATTGTTATTTTCTGGAACTGGCATTTTGCTTAGGTCAGCTTCAACCGTATCCCTGGCAAAATGCAAAGCTTGTGTCAGCTTTCTGCTGTTTCTTGTATCACTCTGTCCACAAGATAATATCTATTAACACTGGAGTCTTTTCTAGCTCCATCCCTAGCGTCCTGGAGTATTGTGTCCATTTTGGGTCCACCGCTACAAAAAGGATGTGGACAAGTTGGAGAGAGTCCAGCGGAGGGCAACAAAAATGATTAGGGGGCTGGAGCACATGACTTATGAGGAGAGGATGAGGGAACGTGGCTTGTTTAGTCTGCAAAAGAGAAGAATGAGGGGGGATTTGATAGCAGCCTTTAACTACCTGAAAGGGGGTTCCAGGGAACTAGGCTATTTTCAATGGTATTGGATGACAGAACAAGGAGCAATGGTCTCAAGTTGCAGTGGGGGAGATCTAGGTTGGACATTAGGAAAACGTTTTTCACTAGGAGGGTAGTGAAGCACGGGAATGGGTTACCTAGGGAGGTTGAGGCATCTCCATCTTTAGAGGTTTTTAAGCTGCGGCTTGACAAAACCCTTGCTGGGATGATTTAGCTGAGGTTAGTCCTGCTTTGAGCAGGGGGTTGGACTAGATGACCTCCTGAGATCCTTTCCAACTCTAATATTCTATGATTCTATGATCTATAACTTCACCGGTTGCAGTGAATGCAGTTGGCCTAACAATTTTTCTTGCATTAGTCATTAAGAGACAAATTTTGGCAGACGCTGGCTTATCCCATAAGGGGTGGAGCAGAATCACTCTGCTTCCAAAGGGAGCTAAGGGAGAGAATCTGCTCCTAGGAAGTTATTCATCCTTCCTAGCTCTTAGGGGGAATAGGAGTGGAGGGAGATGTCAGGCAGGAGGAGTTGTTCTGAGCTAGTCTCAGACTCGACTGCTGATGGAAGCATTTGCCTTTCTTTTAAACTAATCAGTCAGTGTTACTCTCCGTGCAGTGCTCCCAAATGCAGGTGACTCCAGGAACGAGGTGCACATCTATTCACAGCATTCCTTGGTTCAAGCAAAAGTGGTTCCCCCCTGCCCTCCTGGCAGACCCACATGGTAACCAGAACTGGCTTCTGAGTTGCAGCCGTTAGCACTCTTTGGGTCATGTACTCTGTCCAAACTGGAGAAAGATCTAATGCAGACATCTCCCACATTCCTGTAGAAGAATGGCCTGATCAGCAAACCCTTACTTCATTGTAGACAATGGAAGTACTTATGTGCAATCGATTAGTCATGTGAGTAAAAGTTTGCAAAATCAAGCTTCTGTTCTGACCCATCTCTGCATTATTGGTAACCCCTGTTTTATCATTCACCTGCAGGAATGCATGTATTATTGGACTTGCAATAACAGCAACCCACTCTTTTCAATATTTCACTATGATACCACCTAATGTTTGTCATAGCCCCTTTCACTAGTATCCCAAGTTAATGAAGCTATCACCCCCTGCATCCTGAAGTCTCTCCTTTAAACCTGTCATGTGTAACTTATTACCAAAATCAGTATTTGCAACACGCTGCACATTGAAAAGTAATAATCTAATATTGGATATATATGTAACCCTTCTGCCAAACAGAGTCGGCAGCAGCAAGGGCCGGGTTCTATATCTAGGGGTCCTGTCAATGATACAACACTAAACTGGCTCGAGCCGCCAACCAGTCCCCTGGGAAATCACACACTGTCCCCTGGGTGCCCCAAAGGGCAATAGTTCCCCTCTCACAAGCACAGAGTCTGAGTGTAGAAAGTAAACCTTTTAACAACAGAAGAGAGGTGACAGCACTGGTTTGGGAAACAGTGCAAACAGAATTCATGAACTCATTGAGCCAAACCCACCGCAGAGTATGGGGCGTGTTCTTCGCTTCTCCCTTCTTGCCTTTCTCTGTGCTGACCATCCTGGTTGCAATATCCACCTCTCGGTTGGGGCTCAGCTTGCCCCCCTCTGCTAACTCCTGGACACAAGCTTGACCAGGCCTTCTACACTGACTGTGCCTGGTTGGCGCCAACCACGCCTGCCTCCTGCCGACCGCATCTGGCTGGCGGCGACCACACCTGCCTCCCGCCAACGCCGACCACACCTGGCTCCAGCCAATCACCGACACCCTCTGTCTACAGATGCTAACTGATCCTGGCATCTGCAGCTGCTGACCGTTCCTGGCTCCCGCAGTCTGCTGGTGCCAACTGATCCCACCATCCGCTGGCATTGAGCACTGTTGCTCCTGCCATCTACTGGTGCCAACTGATCCTGTTGTCTCAGGTGTAGCCCACTGCTGGCACCTCTCTGATAGTTTTCAGTCAAGGTTTCCCAGTCTCTCTAGTGATTCAGCTCTTAGTGAATTTCAGCTCATGGGAAAACCTTTTACTGACACAAAAGCAATGTCCCTGCTTTTTAACAAACAAGACTCCAAGAGGAATCATTAGCTCTACCATTTAACAGTGTGTGGGGATGGGAGAGGGGGAATTGTCAACCCATGCCTGAGGGTAGCCTTTTGGCAGGGCTCGTGCAAGCTCAATAGGAAACTCCTCACCCCTCCCTCTTCCCTTTCAATGCTGAAATATCCATACACCACCCTTGTTGGGCTCTGTTTGGGTGAGAGTGAATTTTTTTTAATCAGAACAGGCTAAACACAGATCTGCTGCCATTTGTTCATACAATCAAAGGACATTTCATTACCACTGCAGTTAACACAAAAGTGACTTGTAACACAATACCAGACACATTGACCATTTCCCATCATGCTCAACACCTAGTGTGCTTAGGCAATATGCTGTGTACTTAATTGTACGCTTGCAAATACAGAGCCCATGCAAATAACGTACCCTCCTTTCAGCTTCTGAGCAGGGAGACCTCACTTACATATAAATCTAGCACCAGCCTTATCCACTACTTAATATGCCCTGGTCTGGGTGTGCTTTAGTCACTAAAATCTCTCATTCCCCCCGCCTCCTTTTCTAGCTTTCAGTTCTGGCCCATTTACAATCTAATAATTGTGTAAATGTATACCTTTTGGTGGTGTAAAGCAGCAGAGGCATTCATGGCACTATGCTGATTTACAGCAGCTGAGCTTGATTCTCATTTACACTAAGGCCCCTTTTCACCCTACTGACCGTATAAAGAGGCCATAGAGTGTCAGTAAATTACATTTCCGCATACTTTGAGGCCCCATTGCCCTGTGCCAGTAAGGTGGAAGGACCTTAGTATAAATGACAATGAGAGCTCCAGTGTTCTCTCCTCTCAAATTTTGTAACAAATTCTTATCTTCTTAATCTCTGGAACATATCTGGTGTCAATTTGTAATATGTATACACCATTTCCAGTTCACTTCCCCAACCCCATCTGACTGTAGGTAAACCACCTGTAAGCTTTTTGTCATTAATCCCCACCAATTAGGATGTCCCTGCTAAATTCTGAGTTTGGCCACAATAACAGTGTTTGCCTTGAACAAATACAACAAGTTTTTCTATTTTCTTTAGCAATATTTTAATTATTATTATTTCTGGAGTCACTTTAAAATTCCTCCATTTATGAATTTAATGCCTTTTTTGTAAGTGCTCACTAATACGAGATATCGTCAGTTATGTTACTTCTGTAGGAAAGAAGTACATGCTTCCCTCTCTCCTTTTGTTGATTTTCTCCACATACTCAGGGGGTGTTGTTTCTTTCACTTAAGGTCTCTGCATATAATCTTCTGTTCCAGCTCTCACCAATCTTTTTCTCAAGAACATAGGTTACTTTTTTTCCAAGTGAATCTCTTCTTGTCTGAGCACATTCAATTTATCTTGCAATCCACTTGTAACCTTGCACAAAAGTAAAAGCTTTCCTTTCAGAGGACTCTGATAGAGCGATAGTCGGGAAGAATGAGGGCCAGATGGCTGAGATGTCAGTGACATGTAACGTACACAAAAGGGAAAAAAATAAGCAAGCATATTGTGGGTATTAAATGTGTTGAAAGCTTTAGCAAGATGCTGTGAGATGTAGTATCTCCATTATTTTTACTATATACATCCTTTTCCTCCATCCTACCATGCCCGTATTTAGTAAGAGAAATCTTCTCTCTACCCTGAGTCTATGGTTCGTCTTTTCTAATTTTTCTAGTATTAAGTTACACTTTTTAATATGAATTTGATTACAGATGTTTTGCCTGCACATTGATTAACCTGTGAATCCTTGTTAGCCAGATTTAGGCTTGTCACTGAACCTACTTGTAGCTACAGATGTTTGGAAACATTGACGTGGTTTTTTTGGCTCGGAATTGGCTGATTTGGTGAAATCAAAACGTTCTGCGTGACCATGTCATGTAGAGGAAATTTTGTTGGAAGCCAAGCTTCAAACCTCTCTGGTTTCCTGTCATCTCACCCCACCAGCTGCTTACAGTCCAGACTAACAGGCTGAGAGCACCTCGGCATGCCCCTTGGCAAGTTAATGGGGAGCAGAGAACGTGGAAGCTCTGTGAATCACAGCCCCAGTCCCACCCCTCTCCTAGAGCTGAGGCTGACAGACAGGCTGCTAGGGTACCTGGCTCTAGGAGCCAAAGATCCCCCAAGAGCTGAAGGGAGAAGAATAATTCTGTTTCTTGGAGAATTTCAAAATATCTGGGTTTTCGTTTCAAAATTGGTCTGAAACCTCATTTCAAAATCCTCCGCCAAATGGATTTACCACTCTCGAGTCACAGTACATTAGAATAGAGATGGATACAGATTCGTTTTAATACAAATTACATGAGCAAATCACCTTTCTTCTAAGGTTAATGAATTAATATTAATTAAGTGAATACGAAGTACATCCTGCAATCAGTGGAAACTGCAAGTGCTCATCATGTCTGAAAATCAGGCCACTTAATAAGGTGCCTACATATGGATTTGGGTGCTTAACTGTAGGTACCCATGTTTGAAAATTTTGTCCTAATAGCTTGTCCCAGTGTAACCACACTAAGGATAGCACTGGGAATCTTCAGGGCTAAAAGCATGTGCTGCCATTGCTTGAGCTAAAGCTCTGTAGTTAGGCGCTGTAACAACTCATATCTTCTGTGGATCGACACAGAGTGTGACCTATAACACACCCATCAGTGTGCTGCCTATTTCTTCTGCTCAAAGCACTTTGAACTCTGAACAAGTCTCCACTTCTGTGGCAGCTGCCATGTTGGTTGACACACCAGGGATTAAACAGAGATCTCCAGAGATAAAAAAGCCAAGGCTGTGTAGCTGCAAGCTGTAATAATATATATCTTCTGTGGCTCAACAAAAAGGGTGGCCTGTAACACACACACCAGTGAGTTATACAAGGTATACAATGTCCACAGCAGAGCCAGTAGTCTGACCTAGGAGCCCTAGTATTTATTTTTAAACAAAAAATTTTGTTACCAGCATCTGGGTAACATGGCTGAAATAAAACATTAAACTGATACGTGAACCGTTGTCACCAGTCAGCACCCAGGCAGAAGGCCTCATAGAACACATCACCTAAAATGCAAAGCTCTACTATCATAACTTTTTTAAAATGCATGAAGTCCCAAGGAAGATGTTGTTAAAAGCCCACAATAGATCAGAAAGCAGATTACCCCAGTGACACATTTTGTCATATGTATGTTGAGGCCAATTTGGATAAATTTACCCTAGATGCACCTCATCCCCCTTGCAGTTTTAATTGACTAGGTTATTTACAGCATTACAGAATCCAGAATTGAAACCCATCACCCAATAATTTACTTTGTCCAACTTCCTACCAGTACAGTACTGTTCTCTGTTGTGGCTGTGTGACATATCCAGGTAAATCCAGGCTAATGAGCAGCTCTGTCACTCCCTGCCCAGCAACCTTAGGTGCCTTATGATGCTTTGGTTGAAGCAGCTTCTACCTAGGCCACTCACAAGCTGCCTTCCAGCCTGCCAGCCACACTGGAGTTACGCTCTAGCTCTCATCAGTCTGGGTTACATCACAGGGCAACCGCAACACACCCCCAATCTTAGATTTTTTATCCAGAAATTAATGTCCTGTATTGTCCATTCCTGTCCTGGACAATACAAATAACATAAAATTATTTTTTTATTTTTAATAGAAATAATATACACAATTTTCCACCTCAAATGGAGTTTCCCAGACAATTCAGTTTAAATACAGTGAATTAAATAAAACAAGTTTATTAACAAAGAGATACATTTTTGTGAGTACAAGTAATAAGTCATAAAGATCAGAAATGGTTACGAGAAAATTAAAGATAAAACTCAACTGGTGCCTAACTTAAACAAACTATGCTAAATACAAATCAAAGTTTTCTCACCACATGCTTCCAACAGTCTTACTGATCAAATTCTTAGGTCAGGATCCTTTCTCCCAGCATCTAATGAATATTTCAGTCACTTCAGGTGCCGTGAATGTCCTGGGTCAGGAGAGAGAGAGAGAGAGGGAGGTGCATTGGGATGTTTGTCCCTCCTTTTTATAGTTTGTCCCCCTCTTAAAAAACATTTCCAGCTGGATACCAGTACAAAAAAAATCTATAAGGAAAGATGTTCCCTGCTGCTTTTTTCCTCTCCTGTTTGAGCTTCCCATGTTTCCCTTCCTGCTTGATAACTCTGTTTACTGCCTTCAGTTACACATGTGCAAATGAAATCACTGAAGCAGGGCTGTATGGGAGTAACTGACAACAGAATTTGGCCCTTAGTGCTTAGATAATCTTTCATTTCAAGTAATAAATATCTGCCTAATCTTGTGACCAAAGAGCTACTCAAAAAAAAAAAACCCTTCATAATTTTCTGAATCAACAAATGTCCTTCAAGAATTCCATCTAAACAAATATTACAAGGTTTACAAAACGTTATGATTTCATATCCGACAGTTGAAATGGATCATTCAATACATTCAGTTATGCTCAAAATTACAAAACACAAGAAAATGTATTACTGACGATTTCTAAACAATTTTAAACAACCTTGCATAATCTAAATGGGCTCAAAACGGGGAATTATTGTTATGAACATTCAAAAAACATCTACTTTTATATATGCAGTTATCTTTTTCTGTCCATAATAAACTAACTTTTATATTGGATAGTATAAAATATTTTGCACAGTGTTTGCTCTTCTATTGTACTGAAGAACTACACAGTGTGGCAAACTGCCTGCTTCCCTGGTGGGTCTTGTGCTTCTACCTTCCGTGTGTGGTCAGGGCACCCCCAGCTCTGTATCCTGACCTGGACGGGAAACTTCTCCTCAAGCTACTCCACCCCTTCTGGTAACTTCTCCTGCATTTTTTCCCTCCCCTTCCTTTAGGGAAGGCAGGGTTTAAATACCCTTGGCCCCTCCCTTCATTGGGCCTGACACCTGCCCCTTCTGCGGCATGAGGAGACCCTGGCGCACGTGTACCTGGAGTGCGCCAGGTTGCAGCCCCTCTTCCGGCTCCTCCAGAACCTCTTGTTGAAGTTCTGGCTGCACTTCTCCCCGCACCTGTTCATCCACTCACACCCCATCCGTTACCCCACGAAGTCGAGGGACCTCCTCGTCAACCTCCTCCTAGCCCTGGCCAAATTAGCCATCTACAAGTCCAGGGAGAGGAGGTTGGCAGGGGAGGCTCCCTGCAACTGTGGGGCCTATTTCCGTTCCCTTGTTAATTCACGTCTTCGGGCAGAGTTCCTCCGGGCAGTGTCCGCTGGCTCCCTGGACACCTTCGAGGAGCAGTGGGCGCTGTCCGGGGTTCTCTGCTCGGTGTCCCCTTCTGGTCTCCTACGTTTGGCCCTGTGATCTCCACGCCCTTTCCTGTTTTTTTCATTTGTTGTCCCCCGTAATTTGTTGGACCCGGGTCCAGTGGTTCCTCCTCTAGGCTGGGAGAGGGACCTTTAGCGGTGGGTGGGCTTGCACCCACCCATGTACCCTGGTTTCAAATAGAAGGGCAAAGGGTTTTTAATCCTTTCAGGCCCTCATACAGGCCCCAGCACACCCTTTTAAAGCTGTCCAGCCTGACTTTATCACAACAGTAATGTGCAAGGAACAGGCTGGACATAAAGTTGATTGAATTTCATTCAGTGACTCCTGCATCAGGGCACAGTAGATAAAACTGGTCTGGAATATTTAAAAAAAAACAACATGTTTTCATCCAAAAAATGCCAATGTGTGAAAACTGAAACTCTTTGCAGGAAAGAATCATTTTCAACAAAATTCCTGGTTTTCAAAACATTTTGGGGAAAAAAGTTTAAAAACTGTTGAAACACCCCCATTTAAATATTTTTAAAATTAAATAAATCTTTGTTGTTGTTTGAAATAACTTTGTTTTGAAATTTGAGCTAATTATAGTAAAAAATTTAATTTGAAATCAAAACAAACCTGTCATGCTACTTTCAACTTTTTTTAAGCCACATTTCACAGTCTGCAAGGTGTCAGCTATATTATCCAGGGCAGGAGCAAGTGATGGAAGTTAGAATCTCCCTTGTTTTCAAGTTTACAAGAAATAGCTGCATTTTATGAACCATGTGGAAAAATATAGTAGAGATTTTGTGGAGAAATCTTTGAGATAACTATTTTAGGTGCCTAGACGGTGATTGCTACTTGTATACTGCATCTGATTATAATAGAATTTTAAAATAGATAATCATAGACATCAGACATTCCATGGGTGTGAAAATCCCACAATTTGGGTAATGTAAGATCTGCCTGCAGACTTCCTCATTTTCTACTGAACCTAAACTATAATTTTCAAAAATATGTAAACTTTCTGCTAGGAAAGATAATTGAGACATTTATTAAATAGATAGAAACCTTGTAGGAAGCATATACAGTACCACTCTTTTAATAATGTTTTAGTCGATGTATAAAATTAGTGCTATGAGCGAACTATCCATACACCTACTGCAATGTTTTATGTATTTTGTTGCATCCTACATATGATCCAGACAGTTCAACAATCAAATACGATATATGCACAGCTATTTGTACAGTAAAGTACTTTTGGGCACATGAAAAGTCCCATAGAAGTTGACATATTTAAATTTAGCCACATGCTTGGTAACCTGGGCCTTACTTAATAGCTAATTTAGCTTTATGGCCTCATCTTCTGAATTGCACTTAAGACAGACTGCTGTGCTGCTAGCTGAGAGGGAAGGATTGTGAGCACGCAGGAGGGGAGAGATGAGCAAAGAGCTTTCCCTATATGACTAAAGATCACAACATCAGTCCGTGTGCACCTTGGGGAGACTCCTCACTCCTGCTTCCCTTTTGGGAGTATACTGCTCCAAATGGGGAAGAAAAAGGCAGACTGTTCACCCTTTGTGTGAAGGAGCTGCACTGGAACAGACTGAGTTTCAATCTCCCCAGTGCACCACCTGGACAGCTCCACCTTACTCCCTATGCATGGCTGTGGTGTAAAATCCACAATGTACCCCTGAACTTAGGCTATTTGTACAATACAAGCCGGGGGTGTCATAGGTGGTGGATTTAATAGGCTTTGGAAGGCTAAGGGCAAATATAAACAGCAGTGTAGCCATGGTAGCACAGATGGCGACCACGGGGGAGAGGACAAAGAGGTGAGAGTGGCAGGTGGGGGAGCCTCGGAGGCTGGAGCCGAGTAGGGGTGGAGTGAGAGCAGGGCCTTGGGGGGAGGGGCGGGGCATGGGGCAGGGCCATGAGCCCTGGTCCCCTTCCCGCCCAGCATCCCCAAAGGAAGGACTCATATGCTCCCTACGGGAGGGGGTGGAGGGAGTGTTTCCCCTGCTTGTGTTCCCATAATTGTGCTAGGTCCCATGAAGCTAGTGTGAGTAAAAATACCAGTTCAACTTTAGAAGCGTAGATAATGGCAGCGAAGGCAAAGCTTAACCAGGCTGAGTACAAGCCTGCCTGAAACAGCATTGTGCATACTTGGCATGGCTGAGCCATGCCCCTACGGCCACCATGTGTGCTCCTGGGGCCACGCTATTTATACTTGCACTAGTAAGTAATCCATTCCAGTGCTTCACCACCCTACTAGTCCTAGTATTTCCAAATGTCCAACCTAGACCTCCCCCACTGCAACTTGAGACTGTTGCTCCTTGTTCTGTCATCTGCCACCACGGAAAACAGCTTAGCTCCGTCCTCCCTGGAACCTCCTACAGGTAGTTAAAGGCTGCTATCAAATCCCCTAATTCTTCTCTTCTGCAGATTAAAGAAGCCTAGTTCCCTCAGCCTCTCCTCATAAGTCTTGTGCTCCAGCCCCCTAATAATTTTTATTGCCCTCCTCCAGACTCTTTCCAATTTGGCCACATCCTTTCTGCAGTGAGAGGCCCAAAATGGGGCACAATACTCCAGATGTGGCCTCGCCAGTGCTGAAAAGAGGGGAAAAATCACTTTCCTGGATCTGCTGTCAATTCTCCTATTAATGCAGCTCAATATGCCGTTAGCATTCTTGGCACTAAGGGCACACTCTTACCTCATCTACAGCTACTAGTCCACTGTCCCCCAGGTCCTTTTCTTCAGAACTGCTACCTAGCCAGTTGATCCCCAGTCTGTAGCAGTGCATGGGATTCTTGCATCCTAAGTGCAGGAATGTGCACTTATCCTTGTTGAACCTCATCAGATTTCTTTTGGCCCAATCCTCTAATTTGTCTAAATCACTCTGTATCCTATCCCTGCCTTGCAGTGTAATCTACCATTATCCCCAGTTTAGTGTCATCTGCAAACTTGCTGAGGGTGCAATCCACCCCGTCCTCCAGATCATTAATGAAGATGTTGAACAAAACCGGCCCCAGCACCAAACCCTGAAGCACTCTGCTTGTTACCGGCTGCCAGCTAGACATTGAGCCATTGAACACTTTCTATACACTTTATAATCCATTCATCCAACCTGTACATCTTTAACTTGCTGTTAAGAACACTGTGGGAAACTATATCAAAAGCTTTTCTAAAGTCAAGATATATCATGTCCACTGATTTCCCCACATCCAGAGAGTCAGTCATCTCATTATAGAAGGCAATCAGGTTGGTCAGACATGACTTTTTGCCACTGAACTGAGCTTGTGGTCTTTCTGGTTAGTACTATCAAAGTCTACTGAACCAACTATGTGTGCAGGGCAGGGCAGCATACAGAGAGAACACACATGCACGCCAACTGGCAACAGTTCTAATGGCTAATTACCTCCCTATTAAAAATGTATGCTTTATTTCCAATCTGAGTTTGTCTAGGATCATGTTTTACCTTTGCCTGCTAGATTGAAGAGCCCATTATCAAATATTTTTCCATGTGGGTACTTGTAGAATGTGATCAAGTCACCCTGAGCTTTCTCTTTGTGAAGCTATATAGAATGATCTCCTTGAGTCTATTACGATAAGACATGTTTTCTAATTCTTTAGTCATCCTCATAGCTCTTCTCTGAACCCTCTCCCATTTAGCAACATCCTTTCTGAATTGTGGATACTAGAACTGGACATAGTATTCTAGTAGTGATTGCAATCGCGCAAACACCGAGGTCTCTACTCCTACTCAGGATTCCCTTGTTTATGCATCCAAGGATCACATTAGCCCTTTGGGCCACAGTGTTGCACGGGGTGCTCCTGTTAAGCTGATTACCCACATCACCCCCAACTCTTTATCCTGGGAAACAGTGACTCTAACAGTCCCCTGTCCTGCCTGGCCTACATTGTTGCTCATACATTATATATTTACATTTAGACATATTAAAATGCATATTGTTCACTTGTGCCTAGCTTACCAAGTGATCTAGATCTCAATCATCTTCATTATTCACCACTTTCCCAAATTTTGTGTCATCTAAAACCTTATCAGGGATGATTTTGTGTTTTCTTCCAGGCCATTGACAAGAATCTTAAATAGCCTAGGACACAGAATTGATCCCTCTCTGATCCCACTAGAAACAAACCTGCTCCATGATGATTCTCTAGTTACAATTACACCTATCAGTTAGCCATCTTTTAATCCATTGAATAGGTACCGTGTTAGTTTTATATTGCTCTAGTTTTTTAATCAAAATATTATGTCGTACAAAGTCAGCTGCCTCACAGAATATTACCTCAACAGTACTACCTTTACAACCAAACTTGTAATGTCACACTCAAAATATATACCAAGTTAGTTTGACATCATCTATGTTTCATAAACCATGTTTACTGGCATTCTTTATTCTACCCTCCTTTATACCTTTATTAATCAAGTCCCATATAGCCGCTCCATTATCTTGGCCATGAGCAATGTCAAACTGTCTTCCTGTTTAGCCTTTTTAAATATTGGCATCCACCAGCCACCATATATGAACTCAGCAGTCATGGCTTTCCATGCCTCAGTGATTATGGATGGTGTAGCGCTCTACCTTCCACGATCTAGAGAGGAGGGTAATCCTGTCATCCCACTATTGCAGCAATCAACTAAGACCAGCAGCTTGTCATGGGCGGGATGTGAAGGATCTGGACAATTAAGTTACAAGTGGCTTGTATCCTCCTCATGTTGATCTGTAAAAATACAGAAAGAGTTAACATCTAAACCAGATATTTTCTGTGGACACGCTGGTGCCAGATGGTGTTGTCAAACAGGATGTAATTGCATTTAGAAAACTTTTAAATAGTTTTGCAGGCTTGAGGTGACTTAGATGACATTTTGCAGTCTTCAAAAATCACTTACACAGGAACAGAAATAGAAGGATTATGAAAGAAAATGTCACCATCTGAGTTTGTCTTGGGCCTTATTGAACTGAGGTATCTGGGACTAGTGAATGCTTAGCAATTATTTGCATTGCATGGAATTGAATCTATCGTTGTTGCTTTAAATTCAGCATATTTTCTGGGGCAGCCATTGTAAGACAGAAGGCTGGAGAAAGGCTTTCATAGGTTTAGGGTGTTAAGACAAGATTTAACTTGAATCCAAATATACATGTGCTCACCTAAACCCTTCAAGGAAATTTTATCAATGGAAATTAAAACTTTAACCCCCCCCCAAAAAAACCCCCAACAATTTTACAACATTCTTTGTTACTGTTCACTGTAACATCAAACTTTAAAGCTAAAGTAATTTTTCCATTTGCAAGGTCATGCAAATACAAAAAAATCTGTATGGGAATGATATAGATTTCTTGTGGTGGAAACATGACTTTTTAAGAGGGTGGCTCACAGGAAGAAGAGGGGTAAGTGTTACAAGAAGAGGGGAAGAATCAATGGACATAGCTAGAGTTCAGAGCTCCAGGAGGCTAGAGGATAACTTCCAGAAGACTGCAAGGGAGAGCAAAAGACAAGAGGACTTGCAACCAGAAAGAACTGGAGGAAGGTTGGAGAATCACACTAGCACTAGGAAGAGGCAGGTTTACATAACTGGTGACTCCTTACTTAGGACAGACAGGCCTGTCACCAGAACTGATCTGGAGAACAGAAGGGTGTGCTTGTCCGCCAGGACCTAAGATATAGGATGTGGACCTGGGGCTGAAGAGGATCCTAATGGGAGCAGGAAATAATCCACTGATTGTCTTTTATGTGGGAATAAATGACACTCACCAGATTCTCACTGGAACGTATCAAAGGAGACTATGCCAGTCTGGGGAAAACGCTTAAAGAAATGGAGGTTCAGGTGACCTTCAGTGGGATTCTACCTCTCCCCAGAGGAAGAGAATGAATGTGAGACAAGATTATGATGATCAGCAGAAGACCCAGGCAAAGGTACTAGAAGAAGGGCTTTGGAATGTTCAACCACTCGGAGGAATTCACTGTTCTCAGGGGACGGATTCCACCTGAGTAGGGAAATAGACTTTTGGGGTAGAGTCTGGTCCAACTGATTAAAAGAGCTTTCAACTAGGAATTCTGGAAGATGGTTGGGAGCTGCTCATATAACCTCTGTGCCTGTTACTAATATTGAGCAGGAGGAAAATTAAGAAATAGAGGACACACCGACGAAGGGGGGGAAAAACAGCAGAGGGTAGAGGAATGGACATCAAGAGGAAAGATAGTGCCAATACCAATGACACTAACAGTCAGGTAGGTGATACTGGCAGTAAAATGATTGTACCTAAAATCGGTTGAGGAATCTGGATGAACCCAAAACAGAAACAACTAAGATGTCTGTACAGCCAACACAAGGAGTTTGGGTAATAAAACAGAGAAACTAGAACTACTGGTGCAGGAAGTGAAACCAGATATTATAGGGATCAATGACATGATGGAATAGTAGTCATGACTGGAGTACATCTATTACAAGGTATGTGCAGTTTATAGAAGACAAATAAAAGGTAAAGGTGGTAGAGTAACATTGTATATTAATGATGAGGTAGAATGTAAAGAAATTACAAGTGATGGAATGGATAAAAGTCTGTTTGGGACAAAATCACTTTGAAGAAGAGACCCCACGAGATAGTGCTTGGGGTATGCTACAGGATCTGATTTAGATATGGATAAAGTATCTTTCATATTTTTAATGAAATAAATACTATTGGAAATTGTTTGACCATGGGAGATTTTATTTTCCAGATATAGACTGGAGAACAAGTGCTACTAATAATGGCAAGGGTCCAGATTTTCTTGGATGTGATAGCTAACAGATTTCTTCACGAAATAGTCACCAAATGAAAAAGAGAGAATGCCATTTTAAATTTAGTATTGGTGAGTAATGAGGAACGCTTAGAAGAACTGATTGTAGGAGGATAATCTTGGTTTGAATGGTCATGAGCTAATTCAGTTTACACTAAATGAAAGGCTAAACAAAAATTGGTGTAGTTAGGGTCCTTGATTTCAAAAGAGCAAACTTAAAAAAATTAAGTGAATTAGTTAGGAAAGTGGACTGGACTGAAGAACTCAAGAATCTGAATGGGGAGGAGGCCTGGGATTACTTTAAATCAACGTTGCTGAAGCCTGCATCCAATGCAAGGGAAAAAATTCATGGGGAAGGGTTGCAAACCAAACTGGATGAGCAAGCATCTCAAACAGGTTATTAAGAGAAAGTAGAAAGCCTATGAGGAATGCAAGATGGGATGGGTCAGCAAGCAAAACTACTTCTTGGAGGCCAGAAAGTGTAGGGAAAATGTGAGAACTGCCAAAAATGAAGCAGAGTTGGACCTTTCAAAGGAAATTAAAACCAATAGTAAAATATTCTATAGGCATATAAATAAAAAGAAAACAAGGAAAGAAGTCGAACCACTAAGTACTAAGGATGTGGTAGAGATTAAAGATAATCTAGGCATGGCCAATCACCTAAATGAATACTTTGCCCCAAGGTAGTGGCAGGATGGCTAATGGACATGAGGATATGGAAGTAGAAATGATCACATCCGACATGTAAGTCAAACTCAAATAGCTTAATGGGACCAAATCAGGGTGCACAGACAGCCTCCATCCAAGAATATTAAAAGAACTGCATATGAAATTGCAAGCCCAATAGCAAGAGTTTATAATGAATCTGTAAATTCAACGGTTGTACCCTATGACTGGAGAACGGCTAATATAGTACCTATTTTTAAGAAAGAGAAAAAGAGAAATCCAGGAAACCACAAGCACGTTAGCTTGACCTCAGTTGTATGCAAGGTCTTGGAACAAATTTTGTGAAAGAAAGTAGTTAAGGACAGAGGTAAATGGTAACTGGAATAAAATACAACATGGTTTTAGAAAAGGTAAATTCTGCCAAACCAATTTTATCTCCTTCTTTGAGAAGGCAACAGATTTTTAGACAAAGGAAATGCAGATCTACTCTCCCTGGATTTCAGTAGGGCATTTGATATAGTTCCACATGGGAAATTATTAGTTAAATTAGAGAAGATGTGGATTAATGTGAGAATTGAAAGGTGGATAAGGAACAGGTTAAAGAGGAGACGACAATGGGTCATACTGAAAGGGGAACTGTCAGGTTGGAGGAAGGAAAATTTGCAAATGACACAAAGTTGTGAGGTATTGCCAATATGAAGGAGAAAAAGAATATCATACAAGAAGATCTGGAGGACCTTGAAAACTAGAATAAGCAAAATGGGATGAAATGTAACAGTGAAAAGTGCAAGGTCATGCATTTAGGGACTAACAACAAGAATTTTTGCTATAAACTGGGAACTTATCAGTTGGAAGTGACAAAATTCCCCTCTATTCGGCATTGGTGAGGCTGCATTTGGAGTATTGCATCCAGTTTTGGGCCCACCACTACAAAAAGGAGGTGGACAAGCTGGAGAGAGTCCAGCGGAGGGCAACAAAAATGATTAGGGGGCTGGAGCACAAGACTTATGAGGAGAGGCCGAAAGAACTAGGCCTGTTTAGTCTGCAGAAGAGAAGACTGAGGGGGGATTTGATAGCAGACTTTAACTATCTGAAAGGGGGTTCCAGGGAGGATGGAGCTAGACTGTTTTCAGTGGTGGCAGATGACAGAACAAGGAGCAATGGTCTCAAGTTGCAGTGGGAGAGGTCTAGGTTAGACATTAGGAAAAAGTTTTTCACTAGGAGGGTGGTGAAGCATTGGAATGTGTTACCTAGAGAGGTGGTGGCATCTCCATCTTTAGAGATTTTTAAGCTGAGGTTTGACAGAACCGTCACCGGGATGATTTAGCTGAGGATAGTCCTGTTTTGAGCAGGGTGTTGGACTTGATGACCTCCTGAGATCCCTTCCAACTCTAATATTCTATGATTCTAAAAGGTCACTGGGTGTATTGGTTCAACATAGGATGACTATGAACCGCCAATGTGAATCGGCCATAAATTGTTGATTCTGGATACTTTGTGATCAGTGTGAATACCAGTGAGACATGGTACACTCGATTTGCAGATCAATAAGGTTTAATGTGCAAGGTTTTCTATAAATATACTAGTTAAATACAAAGCCTAAAATTAACTACAATATATCATACTCACTAAGCCTGGAGAGCTAAGCAGTTGCTCAGAAGACTGCATACAGGAACGGCTTTCCTCAGGGGCCTCACCAGAGAGTCAGTGGATCCTCTGGTCCAACCGGCAGCACCTCCTGCGGAGTCAGGTGTTGATGAAGCACCCCCCTTTGTCTAAGTGATGACTTCTTATCCCCTTCCATAAACAACCTTCACCTAATTATCTCTCATTATAATGTATGCTAATTACTTACATTACATTTCACCCTTAACTACATTCCATTCTCAGCGTAACAATTGGGGTCGTCAAAACAACATCTGGTGATAGGAGAGGTGGAGTAAAAGTATGCCCTTTGGCAAGAAAACAGTGTACCCCCAGAGGTTCAAGGATAACTTGTTGTTCCTGTCACCGTTCTCTATGTGCAGCTGCAAGCAATACAGTATCGGTGTTTTGTCTTATGTGCCGTGCTTTGTAGAAACTGAGACATCTATAAGGTTATTCAGTCTGTGCCAGCTGGAAGATGTCATGCTACAGGGGTCAGAATAGCCAAGCAAGCAACTGAAGCTATGCTAGGCCTGTAGGACAGTGGTCAAGCAACTCAAATTGTACTGGGCCTCCAACATGAATAAAAGCAAATGCAATCCTGGGATGCATCAGGCAAGGTATTTCCATTAGAGATAAGGAAGTGTTAGTGCCACTATACGAGGCATTGGTGAGACCTCATCTGGAATACTGTGCTCAGTTCTGGTCTTCCATGTTTAAGAAAGATGAATTCTAACTGGAGCAGATGAAGAGAAGGGCTACTAGGACGATGAGGGGAATCTAGCTTATGAGAGGAGACTCAAGGAGCTTGTCTTGTTTAACCTAACCAAACAAAGGCTGAGGGGGGTATGATTGCTCTCTATAAATACATCAGAGAAATAAACATTAGGGATGGAGAGGAGTTATTTAAGTTAAGCACCAATGTCAACACAAGAACAAAAGAATATAAACCGGCCATCCAAAAGTTTAGGCTTTTAATCAGACAAAAAAGATTGACCTTCATAAGTTTATGGAAATGATGGTATGATAAAACTGCCTACAATTGCATGTGGCTCTTCTGCAACTGCTAGTAGGAAATATCGCCAAAGGCCAGAGATGGTATATTAGATGGGGAGGGCTCTGAGTTACAACAGATAATTCTTTCCCAGGTGTCTGGCTGGTGAGTCTTGCCGATATGTTCTGGGTCCAACTGATTGCCAAATTTGGAGTCAGGAAGGAATTTGTCCTGAGGTCAAATTGGCAGAGACCCTGGGGAGGGGGGTCACTTCTGCAGCAAAGGGCATGGGTCACTTGCAATTTTAAACTAACGTGGTAGATTCTCTATAACTTGAAGTCTTTAAATCATGATTTGAGGACTTCAGTAACTAGGTCTATTACAGGCATGGGCAGCCAAGGTTTTGTGGCCTGCAATATGTAGGTGGTCAAACTGGATGCACACAACAGTCCCTTCTGGTGTTAAAGTCTATGAGATTCATGTGATGAGTAGAAAATGACTGTTGGTACAATATATACTGAATTATTAATTTTTCAGGTCACTAATTAGTTTGTGATTGAGCACATCCTCTGCACTATTTACACAGCCTCCACAAATTGTATTTATTTATTATAGGATCATACAACAGTGTATAACTAGGAGCTCGTCTACAGTCGCAGTGGTGGTTAATTGGGGAATACGTAAGCTACATAACATATCTTGTTTAGCTCCTGTCCAGGTAGTGCTCCATCTTCATAGCGCTGCGTTGACAGGAGACAACCTCCCGTTAACGCAGTCTTACCCTTTTTGGGGAAGTGGATTAATTCAGTCAACCGGAGAGTGCTCTCCGATTAACTCACTGTGTCTACACAGACCTGCTCAACTGATGCCATTGCATTGATACCTGTCACCACAGCAGTGAAGACATAGCCTAAGTTGACCCTTCCGTTATCACTAGGGTAACTATTGGTGATGGTGGGGACACACATAGAGATACACACACATGCTTCATCTTCAAGAAGACACAAGAGGTGCTAATGGGGAAGGGGCTAACTGGGAAGGGAAAGGATCTCTTATGCTAGGACCTTGAAAGAGGGCTAGCTAGGGCCAGTGCCTACTTTAGGACTCCCTGAAGGAAGGCCTGACGAGCTGAAGGATAACTATAGAGACTGCTAGATGCCAGAGCCTCAATAAGAATAGGTAGGCCGAGCATAGGACTTTTATATGTGCTTTGTCCCTGAAATTATTATGGTTTCCTTTTGGGATGTGTGGATGAGTGCACCTGAGAAGGGGCTGGTGGACCATGGTAGGAAATAGGCCAGGGATAAAGATGTATGTGGATAGACAGACAGCTCTTTTATTACAGGGTCCCTGGGCTGGAACCCAAAGAAGAGGGAAGGCCTGTGTTTCCTTACCAGTTCATCAATGAAGATGGCAGGAAAGTTCTCAAAACAAGACCCTGGAAAGCACAGTTAAGTCTGAAGTCAGGTTAAAGACCTGACCTGAAGCTGCTGGTCTACAGATGTACAGGACATGATTTGACCCCGAAGGTATGGGACCACAGTTGACCCAAGCATAGGGATGGGCCATGAGAAGTAGACCACAGCAAGACTGGAGCTGCTGTCGGCTGGAGTTGTGCTTGAGGAAGAGACCTTACTGTGTCATGCCATGTCATGCCAGCTGGTGAGTTATTTTATCACAGGCTCCAATTCGGCAAAGCACTTAAGCCTGTGAAACACTTCAAGCACACGCTTAAAATGTATTGACTTCAATGGGACTTGCACACATGCTGAAAGTTAGGCATGTTCTTAAATGCTTTGCTGAATCAGGACCTTACATATTGTTCATGAGGGAACAAGTATGTTAATAGCGTCTAGCTAAAGCTGTGCAGAAATTTTCTCAAGCACAACTGAAGACTCCTAAAACATGCCTATTTTGTTACAAACGCATGACTTTTTCTTACCTCTGGGTAAGTCTCAAGCCTGTTTAAACAGGTGAATCTGTGCTGGGGGAGGTTAAACTGATGCATCAGTAAAAAAGTTACTAGTTCAAAGAAGCTCTCAGACCATGTTTGAAAGTTCACCAACATCCACTGCCTTTAAGAAAAACAAGTCCCAATTCAGAGCAAAGCTTGGTTTTCCTTTGAAATCACACTAAATTTAGAGATCCATATTAGTGCCGGTTAAAAAAATGGGAATTGGTCAAATTTTGAACATTTTAAACAAAAATGGCCAAATATTGTGAATATTTCATCCTTTTCATTTTTCAGCAAAATTTGAAAGATTTAGGCCACCTTTGTTGAATATGAAATTGGTGTGAAACACAAAGGAAAATTAATAGCTCTGACAGAATTTTACATTGAAATTTTGAAGGCGGGGGGTCAATTGCAAGTCAAAACAAGACTTAGGGACAGGGGAAGCAATCAAAGAGACAGGAAGTGGAGGGAAAAGGAAATGTCCCTGTGAGTACCTAGGAAGTCAAACTTCAGAATTTCGTTTGGAGTTCTGCTTCTAACAATTCCTTTCCCCTCCTTATAGCTCTGCAAAAGAAAAAAAAATTTACAAAGTAATTTGAAAACATCCAGGATTTGAGGATTTTGCATTTTGTTTTCTCTAAACTGGACCAATTTGATTCAACAAAATGTGCAAATGTTGCCATTTTTCATACAAATGAGAGTTTTTCCAGCAAAAATGGGCCAGAATGGTCCTGTTTATTTAACAGATGCTTCAACATTTCAGAAACGTTAGAATTTGGAAATTTCGTTTCACACAAGCACCAAACTGTTTGGCTGCATATTGGCCTGGAACAAAAAAACTCTGAAAACATTTTCTGCTTTTAGGAAAATATTCACTGTTTTCACACAGTGAATGCTCAATATCACCTTTAAGAAAATCCTCTCTTTAGCTGCAAAGCCCCTAAAATGTCTCACTAGGTTGATCAAATGTCCTGATTTTATAGGGACTGTCCCGATATTCAAAACTTTGTTCTTATATAGGCGCCTATTACTCCCCACCCCTGTCCCGATTTTTCGCACTTGCTATCTGGTCACCCTACACCTAACACATAGCTATATAGTCTATATTTGTACAGCACCTAGCACAATGGGGTCCTGGCCCATCTCTGGGGCTCATCAGTGCTACACAATAGAAATAATAGCAATGGCAAAATAAAATGTTTTCTCATCTTCAGTTCTCTCTCCAAACCAGATGGTAAAAATATGAGATTGTCAGGATTTATAAAGGTGAATTTAGCAGAGAGTTTTTTCAACTTGCTTTGACTGGGAGAAATAAATCAAATCTGCAGCTTTCTGTTCAAGAATAAGTATTTTGTTATCTGAATGAATATGTATTAGTGAATCAGACATGGATACGTTGTTTCTATTACAAGTGCTGTTGTATGATTCATATAATTCCGTATTGGTTTTGTTTACTTAATTTGTTCTTTTCTTTATGCAGTCACAGCAGATTGTGCGGGAGGGAGTAGTTTGAGTTCTTCCATCTTCTAACACTATGATACAGTAGGACACAACAATGTAAACCTCTAGTCTGTGGGATATAGTCTTCAAGGGAATTGTCAAAAGCCTGAAGTCAGAAACCTGCAAATGGTTGTATTTCCAATGACAATAATTATACTTGCATACAAAGCACAGGATTTGGTCAGAGATTGTGTTGATCCCATGCTTATGAAGACCTTTGCACATTAAGTGAAACCCCATTTAAGTGAATGGCAAAAGTCACATTGATTTCATTGAGCCAGGATTTTCACCTATGGACTTCATGCTGCTGCTTAGAACTCTTGATTTTCTGCACCATAAGCATTCATGCTAAACTTTCATGAGGTGCAATAGTACTAGGAATTATATCATTTGTAAAGCAGCTCCAGTCATATCCTCACATCTCCTTGATAGTCCTTCTAGCACAGGGCACATTGTCCCAATCCACTTCATGCAAGAGCCACATAAATCCCAAGGCACCTGTAAGTTGTTATTGTCATTATCTCATACAGGTGCACTCTCTCATTAAATGTGACTCTGTAAAACCTGTTTGAATTCTTGTTTTCCATTTCTACATCTGCCAAGTCCATTTTAACCACACCTTCTGGTTCTTGGAATTCCACTGATTTGAACTTGAATTAGGATCTTTTGCATCACACATAGCTATGGTTATTTATGAAATTAAATGCTTTTCTCTTTTAGTTTTAAGCTTATTTTCCTTGTTTAGATGGGGATAAATTCTACTGAGTGGAGTCTCACTCCATTGTGTCTAACTGCAACATATTTAGCAATAGCGTCCCTGCGAATTACATCAGAGGATGCAGTGAACACACGTACGGGCCTCTCCTGATTTCCTAAAGGGCAAATTATCTTCGGCTCACTGTTGCAGCTGGAGAAGTCTGAAACGGATGTGTGGTCCAAACCACGTTTTTTGGGATGACAAAGCTGGCTGGCAATAATGTAATGGCAGGTTAACTGTCAACTGGGGAGAGTGAAGAGTGAGCACTTTCAGCTGCATGGAGAACGAGCCAATCCAGCCTTCAAGCAGATTAAGGAGCTCAACGGAGTTGTATGAGGACTGCTTAACTGAGGGGTGCCTGCAGGCCTGCTGTTAAGATTAGCAGCAGGTGTCTGGTTACTCAGTGCTTTGGCCTGTCCTGCAACAGCTCTGGCTCTGCCCCTTGACTAAGGTTCCTAGCAGGGCTGGCTCTCTAGACCGAATGGTGCCCCAGGCAAGGAGCGTCTTCAGTGCTCCCCCTCCATTTGTTAAACTTTTGAATACCTTCATTTTTGTATCTCACAGACTGATGAGATGCCCCACCCCTTATACACCCGCGAGGGCCTGGCTGACAACATTCTAGGAGGTGTGAAGAAAATGTAGTTCTCAGAAAGTCTGGAAAGTTCCATGAGATTCTTCAAAGGTCCAGAACATTCTAGGAAGTTAGTGAAAAATAAATCCACACACAGAATACCTGAAACATTTTACTTCCAACATTCTAGATGACCTTTTGTTGCTAACAACAAAAACAGCACCCTGAACCCAGAGGCCCCCAAGTCTGGCACCCCAGGTGGTGGCCTGGGTCGCCTGTCCCTAAATCTGACCATGATTCCTAGCGCACTCGCCCCAGTTCTAGCCACTGATGTAGGCGGCTGGCCTGACAGGGAAGGGGAGTTTCTGAACATGAAGGGGATGTGGCTATGAACCTTGGGTGGTCAGGTGAGGTAGGGGTCAGGTGAGGTGGGGGTAGACACTGAGACAGCTAGTTGTGAAATGGTGGTGTATGTGACTGGGGGAAGACAGGAGGGTAGGAGCTAGACCCTGAGAGTAGGGAAGGGGTGCAGAGAGAAGCCATAACTGGGAGTAAATACTAAAGATGGTGCAGAGGGATAACTACGCTTTCTTCCTCTCCTGCCATTTACTGTAAAGTACCCCAGGTTCTCATTAGGAAAAGGGGCAGATGTGGTGAAAAGGAAGGGTGGGCCTCTTTTTCTTCCCATTTCCCTGCCCCCATTTCCCACCCACCTCCCCCCACCAAAACCCTTCCCCTGTGATACCTCCTGGGGGAGGGGAGTGTTTCATCAACCTATAGGGAGAGGCATGAGGGCAGGAAGCTGTGGGGAGCCATGGAACCTGCAGCCCCCGCATTTCTCTTGCACACCAGCTGCCTTTGCGAAAAGGCTGAAGGGGAAGTGTGATGGAATGTCAAACTGTGTTACACTGCTTCGCCACTAGGTGGCATTGTGTGTGACATACTGTATTTGAATGAACCTCAGCCGTGCCACTAAGAGCGTTAAAGGAACTTATGATTCACACACAGCTCTGTGGCCAGTCCAGCCCTGGTACAGGAGTACGACAGGGAGAATGTATACTGGGTGGGGTTTGAGTGCTACAGCCTGCACATGACAGAAGGACTGGTTTTTGTACTGAGGTATTGAAATGGAATATGGTGGTATGACTGTGGGGAAGTTATTCTAGGTGTCGATCCAGTGTGGAATAAGGCAAGGAGGGACAAAAGAAACAGAGAAATAAAGTAGCCGGTTTAAACGTGGCATAAGGAGCAGAAAGGGATGCTGGAAAGGAGGCGAGAGATGCAGCAATTCTCTGCCCCCACACATCTGCATGCGCGCATGCACGTACAAACACACACTTATAATGCCTCAACATTACGTAGACTGCCCATGCAAAAATGGCTTGTCCAGACACTCTTCAAATTTCATACCCTTTACCTGGTACTGTTCCAATTTCATGCCTTCTGCTACAAAGGTGTTCCTTTGGGCCAGACACAAAGAGGTAAGAACTATTATACCTTGTCCTGTCACTATCTGATGGCTGGAGAGAAAAATGCAATAATTTTTACAGTGCAATGCCCAAAAGTACCACAATGGCAACAGGAAAGATTCTTAAAGAGCCATAACGAGAGACAGACCCTTTTCACTAAGCTTTTTGGGGGGCAGGGTAACTGCTAAGTAGTCAAATGCACCTGGAGCAAGTTGCTAAGAAACATAGCCATTAGCCATTCAGAGGCTGTTGCTGGGAATTATAGCTAATGCTTTGAACAAGTAGAATCTAACAGGGTGAAACTCAAGGGTGCAAGGGGCTTTGTGTGTGTGTTTTAAGTTTTCAGTTTAGCATGCAGTAGTAAATGCCAAAAAATCAGAAAAGTCACTCAAAGAGAGCTTACAAAATCTATCAAACTTAAAGCCTGAATTATTTGTGGCTATCTATACATACTCTGCCTTACATCATAGCCACTTAGAATTTCCTGGTCATTTCATGTGGGGATGGGGATGGTGGTCGTGGAGGAGATTGATTTTTTTTTCCTGTCACACCTACATAGAATAAAAACAACAATTTTTCTATTTTAGATAATTATGTAGTCTTCAACAACATAACACCTGACCATCTTTAATTGTTGGTCCCCTTTCAAACACCACTGTGAGAGGGAGTGGTACTATTGTATCCATTTTACAAATGGAAACTGAGGCACAGAAAGGCTAAGGTGCCAGATTTTTAAAGGTAGATGTACGGTGCATTTTTCCAAAACGCCTAAGTACCTAACTCCCGACACACCAACAGTACTGGGCCACCTTTCCTCTCCCTGCAAATCACCGTGGACAAAGTGGGAATTTCTGAATCTTATCTAGTGAGGCTTGCACAAGAAAGTTTGTAACTGCAGTAGGAAGGCAGAAGGAAATATCTGATCTTGATTTGTGAAGAAACTAAAGCATTTCTGGGGGGAAACACTCTAATAGGAACCCAGTCATGAATCAGGTGCAACACCTGTTTTCAGTTATAACAGCTTAAATGATTGTTTAATCTTTCACCAAAAAATTAACTTATTCCTGTCAAAAAGCTACATCCGAAGAGTCCACCTAAAATAATAACCCCAAGAATTCTTATACATTTTTAAGACACAATAATGAATTGAGTCTTCCCCCTCAATTGTCTCCAAATGTCAGGGGGAAATTGTACATGACAATACTAAAATGAACTATTGACTATTCACTTTTTTAAAATATAATGTTTTCTATTTGTCACAGAAGATCTAGGAACTATAGCTCCAAACAGGGACTCCTGACAAGTTGTACGTAAAGAGTATACATGATCTTTATGTAAAAGGTAATTGTGGGCATAAAGAACAGGCTGATTTTTATCAAATACAGCGTTATTCCAGCATACTTTAAATTAAATATTTAAAGGGTTTTATATTTATTTTAAAGTCAGGAGACAAAATGAATGTTAAAAATAAGAGTATTAGGATGAACTGTCATTCTGAATCGAGCAAGTTTTGCGTGTGATCAAAGGCGCAAGCGAACAGTACATTTAAGTTTTATATTCTGTGAACACTTGGACATGTCTAATTTTTAGAATGTGAATAGTTCTGCTGAGGTCAACTGGGCGACTCACCTGTTTAAAGCTGTGCTTGGAGCAGTCTGAAAGAAATGTGTGGGGGAGGTGTTTCATTTTCTACAGAAATGAAAATATACCTACCTTCCCCGCCAACTGCTCTCAACTCTGTTCCCCTCAGCTGCCACATCTGTTCTGCCCCTGCCCCGCCTTACCTCTCTCTACCCCTCCTGCAGCTCTAGGGGTTTTTCATTCCCCTCTTTTAGGGCTTGCAGGAGTTGAGGGCGTGGCTGCAACAAGGTGTCCTTTGCCCTTTCCCAGACTGGGTGTTGCAGGGAGGGAGCAGAGGAGCTGTCCCCATTGTTCATAGGGAGGGAGGGAGGGAAAGAGAGCCCCCCCTTCTCTGCTTTCATCCCTGGAGATGGGAAAGGGCTTACAGCTGCCAATCAGCAGGGGATTTCCCCCAAGCCCAGCTGAAATGTGAGCCATCAGCAACCCCTCTGGAGTTGTAAAGATTTATCTGCTGCCCTTGCAACCAGGTGCACTTTCAGCCTGGTTTAAAGATAAAGATGGGCATAGATCTTTACAAGATCAGGGCCTACACCACTACACTTTTAGGAAAGTCAGCTTGTTTATCTATTCCTTAGCATTTTGTATGTTGTAGACAACAGTCTGCCTGATTTCACAGAAAGTCAAATTCTTATAAGTGTACTCAGGTCTTGTGAAGCTATTATTATTTACTTGGGAGATTTTCCTTTACTAAATATTCTGACTTGAAAACCATCAGAAAATTCCTTTGGAAATGATATTTTTTATTTTGATTTTTATCATAGGCTAAAAATCTCTCAATCTATTACTTTAACTGCATAGAAATGTTTTCTTTATTCCAATATGAGTATAAGTATGAACTGAAAAGCCGCCTTTAAAAATCATGTATAGTGATTTGTAAGTGGAAACGAATGAGAACATTTGCTTGAAAGTAGATTTATGTAAGTTTCTGGGTTTTGGTTTTTGTGGGGGGGGGTTGGTTTATGTTTTTGGGTTGGTTGGATGGTTTGTCACTATTTCAGAGACATTTAAAATATAATGCATTCGGTGGCTGAAAGTGAATCTTTTATGCCAGTTTAGTATCGTTCAGAGTTTAATATCTTATTAAACTTGATTGAAGAGGACTAAATATTCACACAAGTGGGGGTTACAGTGAGAAGATCATCCTATGTTATGTATATTTTAAAAAAGCCCCTGGCTTAGGTTCACCTAATAGCTTCAAATCCAAGCAGGCATGTTTAATTTACTACAATAGGGACAGAAGTTCAGCATTTGAGCGTGGCTCTGCAAACTTCACTGTGACGTGATCATGATATTTGGCCTTTCTACTGAGGTTCAAAATTCCATTTTATTCTCAACAGGTGCCCTCTTTCCCCGACATCTGAGTGCCTGCCAGTAGTGCATTAAATGACACAACAAACATCTGTCATGTTAGGTTCATTCGCTCTCATTCACTCCCCAGGGGGAGAATTATGTATGCAGTATTTTATTTTGATGGCGGGAGGTGTTTATTTAAAATCTACTGCTCTGTGTTTGTTAGAGAAAGCAGGTCAAAGACGTGTGTAGAGGGGAAGATGGTGATGTTTCTGATAGACTTTAAATCTTAGGGGAGTTTGTTCCACAATATGAGACCAGATGTCAAGTTATGTCTTCTGCACAGATAAGTTTCTACCTTGTGATAGAAAGTTTCATTGTGCCTGAACAGTGGAGGTGCCAAGCTTTAGGGGATCTTTTAGATATGCTGGGCCCAGGCCACTGACACTAAATTAATTCAGTCTCACAATTCCACGACAGAGGAAAATAATATTCTCATTTTACAGATGGTAAAATGGAAGCGCAGAGATTAAGAGAGCTACCCAGCAAGTCTCTGGGAGGTCTGGGAACAGAGCCTACTCCCAACTCCCACTCCTTTGCCGTAACCACTTCACTCTTGAGACAGCTTGCCCAATTCAGGCTGTGTATCACCTTTGAATGATTCTGTCTTGCTGACCCTCACAACCTGAGAACTGTGAGACCAGATCTCAGCTCCTGTTGCCAATCTCAGCAGTAGCTCTGCCACCCAAGAAGTCAATAGAGCAAAAAGACGAGGCGCTAGCTAGCACGAAAGGGCCCGTTCACTAGGTTTCCAAATTCCAGCTCTTCGCCCTGCCAGCTAGTTGGTGCTTTTTCAGAGACAAATGATTGGACAATATCCCCAGAGAGGATGAAAGAAGCTGAAGAACTTTCACTGTCAGAAATCCTGGCAGGTGTAGGCATATGCCAGCTGTTCTGGAAATGCACAACTGTCTCAGTCCCTGTTCATCTGCTGGGATCACAGTGGGACACGGCTTGAAAGGCAGAAAGAGAGAGAGAAAGAGAAAATGAAGAACGGAAGCATCTGATGCACCATCTGATTTTAATTAAATCCTGCCTGCAGCCAAAAGAATACTCTGTTCTTTTCTCACGTGCACCTGAGACACAGAGAAGGATGACAGGGTCTCTGTTCTGACGTCGCCTGCTCCCATCCCTACAATGGCACGGAACTGACTGAGTGGTATACAACCCCCCAAGGAGGATACAATCCACTTTACTCAGTGCTCCAGAGGAGCCTTTGCAAAGTCACTGCCAATATGCCTGAAGGGAACAATCTCCTCAGCCCTCTAGCATAGTGAGTTAACAGATCTACAAGAAGGGGAAGACCCTTTGCTTTCTTTCTGTTTGCTGAAAACTTCCAGATACACTTAAAGAGAAATCTGTGTGTTTTAACTTTCTCTGTGGAATACAATGTTGCCAGTGACACCACATAACTACCTTCCTACACAAGATAGCATCAGCCATGCTCTCTGGAGACTGAACCTTGAATGTTCTGCAGGAAGAAGACTATAAGCACCTGTCTCTGGTCTTTTGCTGCCCAGTCGCAATGGCAAATCCCCATCCACCAGCTGGGTGTAAGATGGCAACAGCTGGGTCATTTTAAGAGACTAAACTCAAGACACCTCTCCACTCCCTTACCCTTAACTAGTCAGCTTCAGCTGTCGACCTCGAAGCCGCCTCTGAAGGCTGGAACTGTGGATGTGACAAGAAAGCTAAGCAGCCCTTTGCCATTGTCCTGCGCAGCATGAGAGAATGCATACTTCATGAGATTTGCCAAAAGGACTTCTGCTGAATAGCTTTGGTTTTATTCTTCTCGTAAAAGGTATTCACTAATGACTGATCTTTTGCGGTTTTTGGCACAGTGAGAAAAGAGGGCAGCAAGCTAACAAATTAGACATGTTCTACCTGGACAAGCTAACAAAAAGCTAATTTTACTTAGTCACATTGTAACCTACCCTCCATCTCTTGATACGTACCCAAATGATGGAAAGCATCAGTCAGATTCATGAAATATTTTACAGGCTAGTAAAACAGATCTAATAGACCTATTTCTCATTAGAAAGGTCAATGCCGTGAATGTCTGATGCTGTACAACTGTCGGTTTCAATTTAGCAGGTCAAGCGTGACTAATCCTATCCCCAATTGGTCTGAATTCATTTCTACTGAAAAAGCCATTTTCCTACAAATTGTCAGGATTATGTGCTCTAGTCCTGTATTTTTACAAGCCATCACCAGCATGTTGATCAAACCTAATTCACTCATTCTGCAAGACCAAGCAAAAGTTTCACATTACAAATTAATATTCAGAGTCTATAAAAAAATGACATCTACATCGTATTAGAAATCATATTACACATTTTTCTTAGCCCAAGAACAGAGGCAGGCAAAAGACTTTGGAAGAAAAGCAGATCAAAGTTCATAGATTTGGAGCATTCTTTAAAAATAAACATTGTCAGGAGCAGGATCAGCATGCAATATTTGGATGGAGGGAATTTTGGTTGTTGTAATTTTTTAAATAAAACCTGTGATTTTAAAAGATATTGTATGTCATTTTTGCTTGAATTATCAGATGTATCTTTTGGGGTGCAGTCAGGTTTTCTTTTTCTTTCAGCTCTCAAGAATGAGTCTGCAATTTATGAACATTATAAATGTATTCCATTCTCTCTCCATTAGTGGGTCCGACAGCAATTACCAGCCAGTTCCCACATCTAATGGGACCCAGCGGTGTATCCCTTTTCTTGGAAGGCTTACCTCCTGTGGTAATGGGAGAGAAGAAAATGAGTGGCCTTGTGGTATGTGCATGCAGCCAGCACGCCAGATTGCCTCAATGGCTGGTGATGCCAAAGTATTACTATAACCAAGTGGGCACTACTGGAAAGCAGCCAAATGTGGAACAGACCTAAGAAATAAAAGCAAAAAGCACAGGGAAAATGCATCCCTTCTTTGTATGTTGTCCAGCTAAGCTTAATTTTATGTTTTCTAACAATGCAACATCATTAATTTTTAAGGGTCCTCTGTAAACATCATTAATTTTTTTTGTTTAGCTACCAGTAGAAACACCATTCATTTCTTTATGCTAAAACCCAGACATCAATATGATTTAGAAGATAATTTGCTTCTCTAAGTGGAAACCGAATCTCAATGGTACAAAGAGGTTGCCTGGCATGTCCTCAACATTGTGTATAAATTGAGGTGTGATTCTTGGGCTAATTATTAGGAAGATTATCTGGGTGATGGAATGGCTGAGCAACTTCCAATGCTCTTTGATTGTGAGAAGTAACCTGAAAGCATGTAATTTGGGCCTTTTCTATGTCACTCCACATAATCTAACTACAGTCTACTTCTGACTTCTGGCATCTCACAGCCACATTAGCTCCAGTTCATTTCAAATCTCATCTGAAAATACTTTTTTTTCCTTGACCAAAACTCTAAATTTATTTTCCCCTCTACTAGCATTTATTATTCATCTCTTTAATCTTATTATTTATTTCCAGTCGTAGTAAAGCCTTGTAGGGTACAATTTTCATCACAAAGACTCAATCTGATCCAGATTAATTTTGTGTATTAGTTATAATTCCATTAAAACTGCCATTTTAAGAAGAAAAACACTCCTGCTGTAGGGGACTACTTCACTAGAAGTAAAAGTCAATTCTCAGAAGTCTGTCTCCATGATTCTGAGTGCGACATAAGCTGCTCTTAGTAAGATAAGAGCGCTCCAGAACCTTGTTTGGTGACTTGACAGCTTCAAAGACCATTGAGGAGGAAATGTGACTGGAGAATGGAACAACAGACATCAGATAGGTCAGAAGGAGACCACTGACCAACACTTTACAGTCCTACATTATGTCTGAGGATTTCAATGTACTTTATATTAACAGAACGACATTAGTGTGAGGCAGATTTTATAGATGGCTAAACTGAAGCATAAAGAAGTTAAACGACTTGCTTGAGGCCATATATGAAGTCTACTCAGAGCTGGGAATTGAACCCAGGACTTTTGACTCCCTGGAATTTAGCCCCAGTTCTTCTTTCCCCTACCACCTTATCTGAAGAACTAATCTGTATTAATCCTTATTATCAAACAGGTTACATTTTCAGATTTTCATATATGTCTATTAAAAAGGTTAGGGTTAAGAACCTTTTAAGAGCTAGGTATTATTAAAGAGTGTCCCACTGTGTGTTTGATAGTTAAAACCATGCTGTAAGAAAGAGGCGAGCCAGTTCAAATTCTCCATGCGTGCACATTCACCTACACACACAGTAACTAGCCCACGATTAATGGAGGATTTTCAAACAATCACAGTCTAGGACATTTTTCTTAATTAAAGGAAATTACTTTCTAGGCAACCCACTTTATTCACAGCTTCTAATTTTTATTCCTTTTCTCCCCCCACTGCGGCAGATATCAGAGCTATTTCCCTACAGTATACTTAAGAGAAAATAACTGTGTTAGTTCAGATATGCCGGTATGGTAACTGTTGGTAAATGCTGACTGTTATAGATGCACATCATCGGTGAGTACATGTAAATTAGATCTGAGTCAATCACCCTTATATTTGACATATTAATTATGGCTCACATTGCAAATTGAACAATCTGCCAGGGATCCCCTATTCACAGGCAATTGTACATTGTTGGTACAGCATCAGTGCACCTTTCTCACTAATATGAAGTAATCGCAGTCAAGAAAAGACATGGTCATACACTGGTCATTTGAAAAGGAAAGTGCATGGGCAGACTGTTAGCTGGTACAAATCAGCATAGCTCCACTGGCCTGATACCTGATCTAGATCAGATTAGTTTCTCTAATTTCCTTTAAACAAAGAAGTCTTCCTGTGATGGGATGTACTCCCTACACTGGCCAGACAGACCTGAATTAGGCCAATTGGTCCCAGTCAGCCAGTTAAGCTGAGTGAAGGGAGCTAATTAGAAAGAAGCTCACATGTGAGGGAACAGGTGTGGGGCTCCTATAAAGCCAGGAGGCTGGTAATAACATAGAGAGCAACAGGGAGAAAGTCTGCAGTCCCACTCCCTGAGAGAAGGGTGGGAAAGCATGGTGGGACGGAATCTGGGGTGAGAGCAGTAAAGTGGTGTAGTTGTGTTTGCTACAGGGCTCCGGACTGGAACCCAGAGTACAGCATGGGCCTGGGTTCCCCTACCAACCACTGCAGAGTGGTGTTGCTAAGGGCAGGGGAGACTGAGACTAGTGGAGTGACATAACCTGGGCAGTAGGTGTGAGGACTGCCTGCTGCTGCTTGTGGAGAGAGACCTTGAAAGACCTGCCTGGGAGAGGAAACTGCTGGGAGACCTGGGTGGAGGGCTGAGTCACGAAGATGAAGCCGCAGCTCCTAGAGCACGAGAGGGGTTGCAGACTGAGAGAGAGAGAGACAGAGATGGATGCGACCCCAGGAAGGCGCATGAGCTTGGCAATGTTTCTCCTCAGAACTGCCAGGAGGTGGTGTTGTCCAGTGGTGAGAAGAGCGCCCTCTCACACTTCCCTATGGGTTACATTTTCACAACGGCTGAGGCCTAGCCTATCTTTCAGGTAGGGTTGCCCCTTGTCCAGGCTTTCCTAGGATTGCACCTTTTCTGACGTAGCTGTCCTGGGAAATCTGTATGTCTTCCTCTGCCACTAAATTGCTGGATGAGTCACCTTTTGGGCTGCTGCTGGGGGGGGTGGAGTCATCCTCTTTCTCTTCCTCCCTGCAGAGGTGCTGGAACAACTTGTATGGTGGGGGTGCTGAGAGTGATGGCAACCTCTTCCAGCCATGGGTGCTGTGGTTGCTTCTACTCCCCCTGGCTCTTCCACTGCTCTCCCACAGAATTCGTTAAGCAGTTGCTGCCGTTCCTTCCTCGCTGACCACCAAGCTGCTGAGGGCAGTGGGAAGCATTCAAGGCAACATCATCACAACTCCCTACTCCTCACCATCCTCTTTAAATCAAGTTTAGATTTGAAGATATGCTCTAGGAATTACTGCGGAGAAGTTCTATAGCTTGTGCTATCCAGTGATTGAGCTACCCGAATCTATCTATTTAGCTTAACAAAGAGAAGGTGAAGCGATCACTTGTTCGTAGTCTAAGTAACTAGATGGGAAACAAATATTAGACAAAGGGCTCTTCGGTCTAGCAGAGAAAGATATAACACAATCCAATGATTAAAAGTTGAAGCAAGCCAAATTCAGACTAGTAACAAGGTAAATTCTTAACACTGAGGGTAATTTGCCATTGGAACAACTTATCAAGCATTCTGGTGGATTCTCCATCACTGGGGGAATTATTTTGGGGGAACTCTATAGCCTGTGTTAAACAGGAGGTCAGACTAGATGATCACAGTGGTCCCTTCTGGCCTATGAAATCATGGTGGCAGCTGTTCCTAAGCAGTGGGGTCCTGATATTGGGAGCCATCTCCTATTCTGCCCCCTCCTCATAGAATTATAGAAGATTAGGGTTGGAAGGGACCTCAGGAGGTCATCTTGTCCAACTCCCTGCTCAAAGCAGGGCCAACCCCAACTAAATCATCCTAGCCAGGGCTTTCTCAAACCACATCTGAAAAACTTCTAAGGATGGGGATTGCATTCCTTCCTAGGTAATCCGTTCCAGTGCTTCACCACCCTCCTAGTGAAAAGGTTTTTCCTAATATCCAACCTAGGCCTCCCCCACTGCAACTTGAGACCATTGCTCCTAGTTCTGTCATCTCCCATGATCCCCTTCCTCAGCTCAGAGATATCCCGGTTTGTTGTACCTCAGAGGCGGCACCTCTATGAAGCAGGCCAAAATTCCACCTGTAAAATGAATTGTGGGCATAATATTTGAACTGCTACCAAAGTCTGCAGTCCCAGAGAGAGGGTCTATCATCCAGATTTGCACCTATAATTCAGTTCAATAATACCCAGTGCAAAGGGAAGATGGACTTGCAAAAATGTGGTCCATGACATCATTTTTCTTAGTAGCTGAGTAGGTTTCAGTCTTCGCTCTGAGTTTGAAAGTGCCAGTCCCAGCTAAGGATCAAAGGCATGTGCCACCTACCCACTTAGTACCATTGTACCAGGGTCCTGGTGGCAGCAATCTATGCAGCTGCAATCTCATCTGTATAAAATGGTTTGGAGCTGAAATCCCTTTTGCCAGTTCTGATGGTTGCTCAGCTGGAAGATAAAGGATCTTTAGCACAATTTATGAAGAACACTGGATAATCCTAGTGTTTATGGGTTGATAGGCCCTCTTTCTCTCTCTCTCTCCAATCTACTGCAGACCAGCTGGCACTAATGCGCAGAACAGTCTGACTAATGCAGCTGGCGCCTAATGGCTGCCACAGGCTTGTGCATACATGCAATTCCTTATCTATTGGTATATAATTTAATGCTCCATAAAGCACTCTGGAACATCTTTGATTATGTGAAAAGCAGTGTAAAAACCCAAGCTGCTCTTGGTGTTGTGCAAGTCTGACTTGCTTGAAGGATCTGTGAACAAACCAGTCACGCTTGCGATCTATAGCAACTACTATTTTATCAGTAATACCTGGGGGACATTGCACAGACAAGGCTGTAAGCCTGGCTTCCAGTTTATTTACCAAGCAAATGTATAGTTAACTTCAGGATTTGTCTTATTAGCTGTGGAATGTTATTTCACCAAATTGCATTTCTTGGAAGCCAAGATGCTATTCTAGGATGTTTTTCTTTAAAATACAGCCCTACATTTTCCAATGTGATTAATTTTGGGTGCCTCTGTTTTTGGGAGCCCAACAAGACACTTTGAAGGGTTATGATTTTTAGGAAGTCCTGAGTACCCAACTTCTAAAAGCCTAGACCCTCTTTAAGAACCGAATCTGCTCTAAACTAGGCTGACTAGCTATGGTCTCAAAGGGTTGATACAACAACAAGAGATCACTGGTCAGTACAGCCATTCTGGCCACACCTCCTTCCTCCTAGTCACATGTCCTACAATGGGGCCTAAGAGCAAGGAACATAAAAGTCAGCTACACTGGCTCTAGGACGGCTCTGTACCACCCGGGGATTCCCTAGAGTAGCACACAAGTGCCAGAGTGAGGCCAAAGTCCTGGCCCCAAGATCTTATCTCCCGCTCTGCCACTGATTCACTAAGCAAGTCACAGCCTTTCTGTGTTCATGTTTAAGTATCTGTAATTATTTACCTACTTCTATGGCATGCTTCATGATTTTTAAGGTTTGCAGAGCTCTTGGAGACAGCCAGTTTACTTTCATTTCAAGTGACTTCTTATTTGGATGGAATTATATAAACTTTTTTCTTTTGCTCAGCCATCTGTGTTCAGGTTTGACCTATTAAACTTTAATACCACCAAATTTCAGTCAACTGAGACTCATTAATTTTATATTTCATGCCAGACAATAAATCTGTATAGATATTTAACACTTTACAGGTGTTTCTTCCAGATAGGACAGATTTTAACTAGTCAATTATTTGAGATGCTGGCCCTGAACCAGACAGGTAATCACAAACTTCAGTAATTCTGACAGATCTTTAGCTTCATTGCAGGTTTCTGTATTTTATTCAACCAGTTAACCGACCAGAAGTGGAATGAAACATTGCTAATGTAATCTAACCTGTATCCTTTCAATGAATGGCAGAAGAAAGAATTTCAATTTTCTTTCTAATTATTATTTGCCCAGTAAATTTTTAATGTCAAATCTTTACAGTCCTTTCGTGACTAGAGTGGGTTCATTGGTGCAAGTTAAAATAATGGATCCACAATATCCAAACTGCAGTTTTAAGCTTTACCTTTTCTCCTAGTGCTAGCTCAGTCCTTTCTTCCAGGAAAAATGAATGCCTGGAAACAGGTTTTGGGTTCAGCAATAGGATAAAATATAGCTGGATCGATAAAAAGGAACACAGAGGAGACAAGGTGCAAGACTTGACTTGTATAGCTGTATACTCTCACTTTGTAACAACCACTGGACTTCCCAGTATGTTGGGTCAACCTATAGTTACAGTGACCAGGATCAGCGCTTAGATGGACATTTTGGTGAAACACCATTATGATTATCATGTGTATTAGGTTAGGGGCTGGAGTGCTCCATTTGCTAGGGGCTGTGCAATATCATTTTTCTCCTGGTGATGTCTTTATTATGCTAAGCTCTTTCTTCACAGAACAGAAGGAATAATTCCTTCACCACAAAAGCCCACAATCTAGAGGTCATTACAATGTGTAGATAGTCTGGTGCCTGAATAGTGATGTTGCATATAAATAGATTTTCCCTTTCCTTAGATAGTTCCTGGAAAATTAAATCTACTTTGAGGGAGGCACAGGTGTGCAAGGGGTTTTAGGAACGTGAGACAGCGACACGCCTATATTGAAGAGGTCTATGTCGGAAATTAGGCAGAAAGTGTGTTGGCAACAGACAATGGCAGTGGGGGTGAAAGGAAAGGATGTTTGTTTTTCTGATGGAGGTAGAAGGTGCATGAAGGCAAATGAAAGCATGAGGGACTGAGCTAACAGGATTGAAAGAAGAGGAATATTGTGTGGGGAAAGGAAACTTGCAGGGACAGGGACAGTGAGGCTGGCTGTGGAGACCTGTGAGTGAGAGGGATGCGGAGGACAGCAGGGAATAGCCAAGCAGAAGACAGAAAATAATGGGGTTCAGAGGCTCTGAAGGTTTGAATGGGGTGCAGAGAGTCCTGGCTGAGTCTCCCCTCTCCTCCTGCTGTTGCCCATCTCCTTTCTGGGGCAAGTCTGCTCCTGGGACAGGTTCTTCTCCCAGCAGTTCAGACTTTGCCCCACTCAGTTCATATGGCTGGAGTTGGGGGAACAGGAGAGACACTTGAGTCTTGGTGCCTCTGGGAGGTTGTGATCCCAAATGGGAGGAAATTGATAGGATGGCAGCTGGGCCGCAGAACTGCCTCACTGATCCTGCTGTCCAAACTGGGGGAGATGCCCTCGACAATGAAAGACACTATGGCAGAGACAAGGTCCCTGATTCTCTTCCCACCAGCATCACCTCCGTCTTGTGTGGGCTCAGCTACAGCCAGCTGCTTTTAACATAATGCAATGCAGATCTTAGTGTAAGCTGTACTCTGCTGGAACTCTAACCCATGCTGACTTAGTTCCCTCCAGTGGCTTCATGGAGACATTGAATATAATGGACGAGAGCCCTGAGCCTTGTGGAACCCCACAGGTGAGGAGTCTGGAGGGTATTTGCCCATAAAAGCCTTCTTGATTTAGGCATAGAGAAAGGAGTGGGGCCATTTCTAGACTTTTCCATCCACCCCGGAACCTCCCATTGGCGAGTTTGATGAGCAACAGTAATGAATGCTTCAAAGAGATGTAGCAAGGTGAATATAGATGACCTTGTCTATGGACCGGAGCACGTCGTCCATCAGTGCTGTCTCTGTACTGCTGTGGCAGGAAACCTGACTGAAAGGGATCCAGGATATTGGCAGCTGGTATACCAAGGAGGAAACAGGCCTTCAGTAGATTCTTCACTGACTTACTCAGACATGAAAAGATGGGTGCTAGTAGGTAGTTTGCAGGGTCAGTTGCATCACGCAGTATTTTCCACAGCACCAGCTGGGCCATCTGATGTGTGCTAGATTTCCTTCTTCAGGTGCTGACAGTCTCTGTTAGCAGGGCTCCCAGGTGTTTGTGACCCTTCTTCATCAGCCAAGTGCACTGATCAGTGGCCTGAGTTTCTTCCATATGAGGAAGCTTCTTTTCATAACTGGAAATAAAGTTAGAACTAAATTATGCTTCTACCTAGCACAGCGGTGGGGGGAGGAAGACCACTGGAAGAAAGAGTGCATGGAAGTGTTATGTGGACATGGTGAATGACTCTAGCTACACCTTAGAACAGCTTTAGATTGAGCTCCCTTGTGCATTCTCTGCGCTAGCTTACACCTGCCAGCTGAAGCCACCAGCTCCCCAAGTAGAGCTGGTCACCTTCCTTTATGCTCACCATCACAGGCAGCCAAATAACAGCTACCTGCTGCATAGATGTTACGCGGTAGGTGCTTTCTGTGGTCTTGTCCCCCATACCCATATTAGAAGCAAGCAGAAAACTGGCCTTTACATTTTATGACATCCTGTGTATGAAAAATCAAAGTTCTCACATTGAAAACTCAACCAAATTCTCCCATCAACTCATTGGTTGGGATTAGAGCCCAGGACATTTATCACTGTACCTCTCAAGCCTTAAAGGTCTATTTTTGATATACAAATAACTCACTTTACAGACACACACATTCTTAAGCCCCATCCTGGGGTCCCAGAGCCCAGACCACAGCCCAAGCCCAGACATCTACACAGCAATTTTTAGCCTCAAAGGCCAAGTCCCACAAACCTAAGTCAATTGACCCGGGCCAGCCCCAGATTTTTTTTAATTCCCTTGTAGACATACCTGAAGCTCCCAAATTTATGTGGAGTGAACATGAAAGTGAGAGCAGGCTTTGCGGAGCTTAGCAGGAAACCAATTAGATGGCTACAGTTTTCAGGGACAGGGGGTATTTTTGTGGCTTAATTTGTGGATTTAGATGTTTGCCTTGAAATACTTTATGAAGGTGAAAGGTGAAAGACAAAATTAAGGACAATTGCCCATGATGAAGGCCATATGATGCTGGATAACTGTACTTATGGCTCTAACCTGAGTAATCTTTATGTCTTTGCGCTTCTGCTGCACCTTTCATTAGAAGAATGCCACATGTTTTATGAACACTAAGTCTCCCTGCACCTCTGCATTATTTTTTTACGGATGGGGAAATTGAAACACAAAGCGACATTAAAAACTGATTTATACGGTCCTCTGCTGAAATAAACAAGGGGCACAGGGCCTTCAGCCAACACCATTCATCAAGGAACAGGCACAGTTTCACCTCACAGAGGCCCCTCAGAGTCCCTATGCCCCTGAAGTGAGCGAAACGAACCAGGAGCTCAGATTCCACAGATACAGGTGTGTATAAAACAAGAGAAATAGAGTGGCCCAGGCAGTTAGGGTATGTGCTGATTTAGTGACCTCTTGACTGGCTGGATTTTTCAGGAATCAGCAGCTTCTCCTGCTGTAAACACCAACAGGAGACACCAATGGACCCTGCCTACCCCCCCCACACACCTTCCTCATGATGAATCCTCCCACAATGCAAAGGCCCTTAATGATGCAGAAGGTGCAGTTTCTATCAAGTCAAGATACATCTAAAACGAGCTATTGCTAACTAAGCGTTGGTCATGTACATCTACAAGTGTGAATCAGTTATGCGGGGTTCTGCCAACCCAAAGCTCTTGGTAACTTTACTCTGGGTGAGGTGATGTCAGGAAATAAATCAAATGGAAACACAGCCATCCAGCCAATATACTCTTTCTACCAGTCCAACACAAGAGAGCCCTTGCTTTAAAGTTATACTTTACTGAGGCTCAAGCACTAACACAAATCTGCAACAGGTTAGTAAAATACCCCCAACCCTCAGTAATTACCGAAGTGTGGAGTGGCTTTCGAGTGGAAACGGTGATGACTTTCAAACTGGCCTGATCTTCCAGCAGTCGTTGGAGGATCCCAAAGCTGTGTCCAAGAAGAGATCCCAGAGAATCCAAACCTCTTTCCCCCACATTTATCCTTGTTAGTAGATAATAACACTCCAAGAAAAAAGCTTGTTTGGCAGGCAGTTTCAAAAACTAATCAAGAGCTCGCCTCAGAGTACTAATTAACTAGATGTGGTCCTGCAGAATCTGCATATCTTCAGGCCCAGATAAACATCACCCAGAGAGCATGTATAAATAAGCTACTTGGTTTTTTCCTGAAACACAGATCCCAGCACATCCACCAGAGCATCAGGAAGGGATGCAGTCAGGCAAAGGTTGAGCAAGAGTCTCCTTTCCTTCCTGGCTTAGTCATGCCAAGGTTGCTCAGGCCTGCAGAAACACCTATCGATTTCAGCTGCTATTAGCAACAAATACAATAATCAATATTACACTATCAAGTGGTCCCTGGCCCTTTTACTGATCTATCAAAATCTCCCCATACAAATCTAACCCAGAGAAGTTATGAGATTTGGCCACTTGTGAGTTCACAACCTAGTGGCAGAGCCAGGAGATGACCCCAAAGCTCTAGACTTGGGTTTTCACCATTACAACTTTTCCTCCTATATGGATGCTGGTATAGAATGGTGTCTTGTGGTTTGTCCTGCTTCAGGTTTGTTTGCTTGTTAACATGAAGTTGAGACTGGAGGACACATTCTAAGCAGAGGTCGCACTAGCAACCATTTAAAGTCATCATCCTAGACAATAGGTGTGACCCTTTAAACTGGAACGTTATAAGGAAATCAGATTGTACTCCAAGCTGCTAAAAGTTTAGAATCAGCTTTTAAACTAAAACAGCATTCTGAGTAGTGGACAAGGGGAAGCCAAATGTGATTAATCTCACTTTATTTTGGGGGTTTGGACAGAAATTGCTTTGCTGTTTGCTATAGATTTTGATACATAGCCAAATGTAGGCTTCAAAAAAATAGTGCTTCTTCTTAAGCCCAAGTAGTCTCAGTAGAAACAATTAAAATTCAGACAGCCGGAGTCAAACTATACTTGTGGCCCAGGGTTCTTGGCCCACAGGGATATTGATTGCAAGAATCAATTTTGCATATAAATTACAAAAAAAGTAATCATTAAAGTATGAGATTCAGTTGTAAGGACAGAAAAAAAGAACTGTGTTATGTAAAGAGATTATAAGAGTCTGAAGTTTAGTAAAGTGGGCTAGGTTTTCAGATGTCGAATAGCTGTCCAAATCTCAGTGATTTTCAATGGGACTAAGAAACCTAATTCCCTTAAGCCGCTTTGGAAGAGCCTGCCTCGATTTTTAAGGGAAATCCATTGGCATCTGAAACACCTTTGAGAATACAACCACACCCAGGTGTGTTGATTTAAAAAATGCCTGTAGCTCTCCAAATATGGATTCTCAATGGTAACACAACACTACTATGAGCAAAAGATGAAAGTAAATAACACAATCCTAATTTTCATATACACAAAGGCCTTTTATATTGCTTCCATTGTAATAGGGCCTTCATATATGAGACTCAGGCCTTCATATTGCTTACTAAAAGTCCCTTATACAAGGTTAGCATTCCCTGCAAAATGCAGCTGTGAGTGCATTATGATTTTCTTTTACTAAACTTCTGAGCTCATAACTCTGATTACTCTGATACTGGGGAAATATTTTGGCCCAATTCTACCCTAAATGACCATCTTGAGAAATTCCACGAATTTTGCAACAGGTGGTGGAATCTGAGCTTAATCTCTAAACAGTGCCTAGAACTCACTTCCACAATTTATAAACCTTTCCGTCTACTCCCACCCCCTTTTTTTATTTGTTGCAAGAGAACAGCGATAAAACCTTTTTAGCTCTGAAACTGGCCTAGTGGTAACACTTTGCACTGACACGTGGGATAGTTGGGTTTGAGTCTTCTCCGTGGCGTCAGCCTGGTTTCAGGCAGGTTGCAAAGGTGCTGAGGATGCTGTTTTCTCAGGCAGTTGGGAAACCCCCTCAACAGTCACATATATAGTCACTTATGGATTTGCACTTATACCCTCTGAATGTCCTGCTCATTATGTAGATTGGTTGGTGATGAGGACACAGCCTTCAAGGTGGGACTGTGAAAGTTACACTGGCAGATTCCCTTGCCTAAGGGCTGCACTTAATTTGTTTCAATGGCAATTGTCTTATCATTTGCTTGTACGTGTGTCTTCCACAGCAAATGACCAGACATTGCTGCTTGTTTTTATTGCTTGTTAATTAAAACAAGTGCTGATGAGCTTTGTCTTTAGTCTGCAATGCACAGGAAGAACATAAGAACTGCCACGCTGGTCAGATGAATGGTTCATCTTGCTCAGTACCCTTTCTGTGGCAATGGCCAGTACCAGAGTATCAGGGGAAGTATACAGAATAGGGCAGGTGGAGTGACCCACCTTTGTCTTTCCCTCCCAGCTTCTGGCAGTCAGGGTACAGAGTTGGCTTCTGGCAGAAGGTATAGAGTTACCCTGAGGATGGAGTTGTGTCCCTGACCATTTTAGCAAAGAGCTATTGATAGTCCTATCCTCCGTGAACGTATTAAATTCTTTTTTTAAAGCCAGCTATGCTTTTGGCCATTACAACATCCCTTGGCAATATGTTCCACAGGCTAATTGTGTGTTGTGTGAAAAAATACTTCCTCGGTTGGTATTAAAGCTGCCACCTATTTAATTTCATTGGATGATCCTGGATTCTGTACAGTGGGAAAGGATAAATAAGACTTGTCTATTCAGGTTTTCCACACTTTTCATGGTTTTATAGACTTCTATCATATTGTCCTTGTGTTGCCTTTCTCTGAACCTTTTCCAGTTCCAGTATATCCTTTTAGAGATGGGGTGACCACAATTTCATGCAGCATTCAAGGTGTTGGTGGATTTATACAATGGTTGTCTGATAGTTTCTGTCTTATTTTTCTATTCCATTCCTAATAGTTCCTAACATTCTGTTAGCTTCTTTAATCACTGCTGTGCACTGAACTGAAGTTTTCAGAGAGCTATCCACAGTGACTCTAAGATCTTTTTTGAGTGGCAGCAGCTAATTTAGAGCCCATCATTATATGCGTTTAGGTGGTTATTTTTTTCCAGTGTGCATTACTTTACATTTATCAATCTTTGATATGATCTACCATTTTGTTGCTCAGTCATTTTGTGAGATTCCCCTATAACCACTTGTAGTCAGCTTTGGATTTAACTACCTTTAATAATTTTCTACCATCTGCAAACTTTGCCACTTTGCTGTTCACTCCCTTTTCCAGATCGTTAATGAATATGTTGAACAACACAGGTCCCAGCACAGATCCTCGGGAGACCCTGCTGTTTACCTCTCAATTGTGAAAACTGACTATCTATTCCTAACCTTTGTTTCCTCTTTTAACCAGATACTGATCCATGAGAGGACCTGCCCTGTTATCTCATGCCTGCTTACTGTGCTTAAGAGCCTGTTGTGAGGGACTTTGTCAAATGGTTTCTGAAAATCCAAATACACTATATCAAATGGATCACCCTTATCCACATTCTTGTTGACACTCTCAAAAAATTCTAACAGCTTCGTGAGGCATTACCTTTGTTTAGAAATACCACATTAACTCTTCCTCAATCAATAATATTTATCTGTGTCTGATCATTCTGTTCCTTACTATAGTTTCCACCAATTTTCCTAATACTGAAGTTAGGTTCACTGGCCTGTAACTGCCAGGATTACTTCCAGAACCCTTTTTAAAACTCAGCATTTACATTAGCTGCCTTCCATTTATTTGGTAATAAATTACATAGCACAGTGAATAGTTCTGCAATTTCATATTTGAGTTCCTTCAGAATGCCATCTGGGCTTGGTGACTTACTATGGTTTAATTTTATCAATTTGTTCTAAAACCTCTTCTACTGACACATCAGTGTGGGACAGTTCCTCAGATTTGTCACCCAAAATGGATAGCTTTGATGTGGGTATCTCCCACACGCTCTCTGCAGTGAAGAGCGATACAAATAATTCATCTAGCTTCTCTGCAATAGCCTTGTCTTCCTTGAGTGCTCTTTTAACTTAGGTTTGTCTTCACTATCACTCTAAATTGGTGCTGCTACCATTGATGCAGCTGCATTGATTTAGAAGGTCTGGTGAAGACATGCTAACTCGATGGGAGAGCACTCTCCTGTCGACATCTGTAATCCACCTAAATAAGAGGCAGAAGCTATGTCAACAGGAGAACGTCTCCTATCAATATAGTGTAGTGTGGATACCACTTCAAGTCAATCTAAGGTACGTCGACGTAAGTTACGTTATTTACATAGTTTAAGTAGCGTAATTTGAATAGACTTAGCGGTGTAGTGAAGACAAGCCCACACTGGTCACCTAGTGGCCCCACTGCCTGTTTGGCAGGCTTCTGCTTCTGATGTACTTTAAAAAATCTTATAGTTACTTTTTGCATCTTTATCAAGTTGCTTCTCACATTCTTTCTTAGCCTGCCTTGTTATACTTTTAAACTTAACCTGCCAGAGTCTGTGCACCTTATTACCCTCAGTAGGATTTGACTTCCAAATTTTAGAGAATGCCTTTTTGTCTCTAACAGCCTCCATTACTCTGCTATTTAGCCCTGGTGGAATTCTTTTGGTCCTCTCATTTGCAGTATATATTTAATCTGAGCCTCTATTTTGGTGTGTTTTAAAATAGTAGCCTTGCTGCTTGCAGGCATGTAATCCTTGTGACAGCTCCTTTTAATTTCCATCTGACAAGCGTTCACACTTTTGTGTAGTTTCCCTTATCAAAGTTAAATGTTACCATGGTAGGTTTTTTTGGGGGGAGGAGATTTGTATATTCCCTCCCACCAAGATGTTAAATTTAATTACGTTATGGTCCCTATATTGGAATTGTGCAGCTATGGTTACTGCTTGGACCGGCCCCTGTGCTCCACTTAAGACTAAATCAAGAATTGCCTCTCCCTCTGTGGGTTCCAGGACTAGCTACTCCACAGAGCAGTTATTTATGATGTCTAGAAATTTTATTTTTACATCATGACTTGACTTTACCCAGTCAATGTGAGGATAGTTGAAATTACCCATTGTTATTGTGCTTTCTGTTTTCATAGAACCTCTGTCCTCCCTTGCCATTTCATAATTACCATCACCATCCTGGTCTGGTGGTCAGTAGCAGGTTCTTACTGCTGTACTCTTTTTTTTTTATTCAAGCATGGACTTTCTATCCATAGAGATTCTATGGTACAATTTGCTGCATGTAAGATTTTTACTATATTTGACTATGCTTTCTTTAACATACAGTGCTACTCCCGCACCAGCATGCCCTACTATGTCATTCCTATTTATTTATTTTACCTTGGTATTACTGTGACCCATTGATTTTCTTCATTCCATCAAGTTTCCATGATGCCTATTATATCAATATCCTCATTTAATGCCAGGCACTCTAGTTCCCCCCGTCTTACTGATTGGACTTCTAGCATTTGTCTATAAGCACTTGTACTTGCCAATAGCTTGCCTACATCTGTGATGTTTAAATGGGACTCTATTTCATTTGACTGCTCCTCAATAGCTCCTACCGGTACTTTACCAACTACTTTCCTGTCCTCTTTAAAAAGGAAAACTCTATAGCCCAGTAATAAGTTTATCCCTAAAGGGGCATGTCCACTCAAACCACATGCTTCTCCACACTTATCAGCTTTCCCCCAGCCCTTAGTTTAAAATATCCTCTAACCTTTATAATTTTATGTGCCAGCAATCTGGCTCCATTTTAGTTTAGGGGGAGCCCATCGCTCCTGTATAGCCACTCTTTTTTCCCAAAAGACTCCCCAGTTCCTAATAAACTTAAATCTCTTCTCCCTACACCATCGTCTCTTCTGTGCATTGAGATCTTGCAGTTCTGCCTATCTTACTGGCCCTGCACATGGAATTGGTAGTGTTTCAGATAATGTTACCATGGAAGACAGTGTTGGCTCATTTCAGGGCTCTGCAGTTTACATCTACCCTCAGGTCATATTTTGGCTATGCCTGGCATAGTAAGTAGAGATGGAGGAAACTGAGTTTGTTTTTATCTCCATAATCCATCAGATCAGGTGGGCAGGGTAATACAAGCCATGGCAATTACAGGGTCCAGGTCTACATGGTGCTGTAGTCAACCATAACCGAGTTAGGAGACCCTTAGCAGCTTGCAAAATTGAGGACACCGTTTGGTTTGTTCAGTTAAGATGACAGCCATTGCTTCCTGATGACTGATATTGTATTATTTGATGTTGCACTCCTGCACTCACCAAACCAGTGCATTCTTCTGTGACATGCTCTTTGAGAAAGCTACTTTTTGTTTCACACAGACGTAGTCTGATAGCACAATTGATCTCCCAATAAATACCTCTTAATCTATGGATGACTACTGACTTGGGCTGAGTGTATTGATACATTTGGGCCCAATACTTTACTGGTGCAATTCTACTGAACGTAAGGTTTCCACGTGGCCCTGTGTCCTCAGATAGCCATAGGACACTACCAATTTGTTCATCCATTACATGAAAAAATTGAAGCAGCTTTCCTACAATTAATTTGCAGTTTTCATACTGGTGAGAAGACAGATGGGGAACAGCCTTCTTCTCTGGTAAAACACTCTACTTTTCGTGTATATGCCAGTAAATTCAGTGTTTCTTAGCCACAAGAAAGAAAGAAGCCTGAATTTTATTCCCACCTCTTCCATGAACTTGTATGAACCTGAGCAAGTCACTTTACTTCACTGGGCTGCAGTGTCTTTATAAGTAAGACAGAGATGATGACACCCACATAGTTCAGTGAAGTATTTTCAGATCTACAGAAAAAAATGCAATATATATTAGAAGTATTGTATGTTTCTCCTCCATTGCCCACAACTAATTTCTGTCACTGTTAATTGCAGCCACCTATGCATATTATGGGGAAGATAAATTTGGTATTGGCATTACAGTTATAAAGCCTTATTTTCTTCTCAAATTGTTCTGTGTGGTAGTACATGAATATTCTGGAAGTCCATATTAAAGCAACCTTTCACAGAAGGGAGCTAGTGGAAGTGAAGGAAGAGTCTCACGTCAGACTATTTTTTTACTAATAGAAGATAATTGTTATCTAAATTTTGCCTAAGCTCCAGTGTCAGGGAAGTCTCCTGTCAGAGCTAGATTTTAACAGAATTAAGTTGACTGGAAAAAGCTATCTTGATTTTTTGGTTCGAACGAGAAACCTGTAAAGGTGTTTTTTATCTTCTGTCTTCATGTGTATATTACCTGTCAATAAAAAGCTTAGTGGCATGAATCATCATACATCTTATTCCCCATTAAGAAGGCTGCTAATCAGAGCATTATATGCACTCTCTCTCTTGCTTTAACATCTGTGCTCTCCATCAATTTCCTTGAACATTAAAACTTTGAAAGGAACCTTATTCAACTGAGACTCATCAAGAATAGCTAGTTTAACTCTGAGACCCATATTAAAGAAAACCATAGTGTTTAACCCAGACATGTTTAAAGTTAGAGTGACTATATGTCCCATTTTTTAACGGGACCGTCACATATTTAAGCCTTCTCGCAGGTGTCCCAACTTTTTTGTTAAAAATTGGCAAATTGTCCCATATTACCTGCCTCCTGATTGGTACCAGGTTTACTATGGTGCCTAAGCACAGGGCCCACACTCAGAAGGGGTTCATAAGAGGATGGCTGAAGCTGAGGCACTCTGGTGGGTCATGCTGGCCCAGTCTCTGCTTGCCAGCCACCCACCCATCAGCGGTGAGTGGGGGAGTCCAGTGGCCGATGGGGGCAGGTGTGCAAGGCTGGTGGCAGGGCTAAGCTGCTCCCCCTGCCGATCCATCAGTGCAGTCCCTGCCCATCTGCTGCTCCTGGCTTGGCCAGCAAGGCCCCACACCAAGGCCTGTCTCTGGTCAGTGCTAGCTGTGCTCTGTGAGCAGCAGCAGCCAGTGAATGCAGGCAGGCAGTGGCCTCAAGCCACATGAGGAGGCCAGGAAGATGCAGCACCAGATACCAGAAAAGGTGTTCCCCGTCCCCAGGGCCCAGCTGGCCGTGGAGGGCAGAGAGTGCCAAGCAGGGAGGGTCACTCGGTTGTGTGTGTTTGTGTGTGTGTGAGAGAGAGAGAGACCTCTGGCCAGTTTGGCATGCCCCACACACACATAGCCCCCGGCCACCTCTGCCTGCACACACACCAGAAATTTTACCAGGTGTCCCTCATTCAGCATAGGGAAATATGGTCACTCTATTTAAAGTGATCAAGTGCAGTATGGCATAAAAAATAATCTCTTTGTACAGAACAGGTTTACCCAAAGAGTTGCCCTAATATTTGTAGAAAATTTCTTTCTGTTGTAAAAGTAATCTGTGGGGGAAGGAGAAAAAACAAAAACTAATCCTGGAACGTTCACTGGGGAAGAACTGACACCTCTAATTATATTATCAGGCAAGAAATCTACAGTTGATATTTAAATTCTTTACCCCTTCTAAGACTAACATCTTTTATGCACTGTTGAAGACATCAGAGAACATATAGCACAAGTCAAAATGTTGCAGATAGGACATGTGCAATCAAAGAATCCTTCTTCAAGACAATGATTACGCTCAATCCTGGAATGCCTTTCAGTGCATTTTAGAGACACCCATTAGTGCATCAAAGAATGAGAAGGAATAAGGCTTGACAGCCCTAAGAGAGCATGAGTGCTGCTTTTTTGGTGTTTCTGTCAGCAGTTGAGAAATATCACATACATTATTTAAAAAAAAATGAGAAAATTGTGCAGGATACACAAAGAAGATTTAAGTCTCTTTAATTTGCCTGGAATTCAGATCTTAGATCTTCAAGATGTCTATTTATCAGTGAATCTCTCACTACCAACTGTTATCCAAATAAAGTATTTCAGTCAATCTAAATAAAACAGGTTAGTTTAAATAAGTGGCAATTCCTCAGGGTTTTCACCCTGCCTGCATATAAATTCCTCTCCTAAAGACCCTGGATCTGACTTGCAAAGTTGGGCATGCCCAATAGCAAGCATACCTTAGCAGGAGCCTGGCTTACACCTGCAAAAACCCGAAATAACACATGCAAATCAGTCATTTGCATATGCATCGTTAAATACCTAAACAGGCAATGTCAACAAGCCAATTCCTACTCTGGGTGCACCCAGGTTGGTATTTGCCCACATAACTCCAAGCAACACACTGGACATGGAGCCCAATTCTCATTATATTACAGATGTGATGTGACCTTAAAATGAGGGTCAATGTCATTTATGCCCATTTTTAGGCCTTTTTACACAGCCACAGGGATATAAAGTGGCCTTTGTGTAAATAAAAATCAGACACCTATTCTGTAATAGGTACTCTTGTTTGCTGTGGTGTTGTAGCCATCTTGGTTTTCTGCTGGTGAAAGAGACAAGCTTTCTACCTACACAGAGCTCTTCATGTCTGGGAAAGGTACTTGTCGAGTAAAAGTTGGTCGAGTAAAAGATCAGCCACCTTGTCTCCCTACATATACTTTTTGTTCCTCACCTTGATTTGGATAGAGCAGATATATGATAGTAGCCCATCTGTGGTAATGATGTAGTCCTCTGCTTGTGTGTTACACATTCCCCCCTGTGCTTAATTTACAGAGGATGCAAGCCTCTTACAGCTTTCGCTCTGACACCTTGCCTCTTCAGTTCAAACTGTAGCAGGATTCATGATTTTAACTCTGGAGGATTCATGCTTTTAATTCCCTCATTCAACCCTGGATGTCACACAAAACAATGGCTGCCACAATTGAACACACAAATAGAACCACACAGTTGCATGCTTATTTTGCACCAATGTTTTGATCATTTATCTCAAAATGTTTGTGCTGAATGCTGGGGGAAAAAATGATCTAGTGGATGCGGCATTGGATTGGTGTTCAGTCTGACGGAGGGCAAATCCCAGCTCAGCCACAGACTTCTTGCATGACTTAGGAGAGTCATTTAATCTACCCTATGCCAGTTTCCCTACCTCACCAGGCTGCTGCCAGGTAAAGTCCATTAATGATTCTGAACTCAGAGCACAGTGATGAGGGCCATCGGAGTACCGAGATAGATGTGACTGTTCTTTTTATGATGAACAGCAACTGGGCTACAGCTCCTGCCGTGAGCTCCACATCCACATTAAACGGTTAACAATAAACAAATTAAAAAAATTGGCTGCCTGTGCCTTTAAATTAACAAACAAACCCAAAAGGTGACACTGCCTGTTACGGTGATTAAACAAAATGCCTGACCCAGTCCTGGCATCTTGGGCTAGTAATGAGGCACTACTCCCCTATCACTGGCTCACCTAGCACGGCACTTAAGAGGAAGCCTGCAAGCCTTCTTAGCTGGCCTGCTTGCTCCCTGTTGGTCAGTGCCTCCCCCTGGCTTTTCTAGGCCTCTGGAGAACTACATCTTCTTGGTAGCTCTGTCTGAGCGGGATTTCCTTCAGCAGGGGTCTAACAGGCTGCTGATGACCCCATCACTTGGTGGCTAAATCAGAAGAAAGTCACAGAATCATAGAAGATAAGAGTTAGAAGAGACCTCAGGAGGTCATCTAGTCCAACCCCCTGCTCAAATCAGGACCAACCCCAACTAAATCATCCCAGCCAGGGCTTTGTCAAGCTGCAGCTTAAAAACCTCTATTCCAGTGCTTCATCACCTGCCTAGTGAAACAGTTTTTTCTAATATCCAACCTAGACTTTCCCCACTGAAACTTGAGACCATTGATCCTTGTTCTCTCATCTGCCACCACTGAGAACAGCTTAGCTCCATCCTCCCTGGAATCCTCCTTCAGGTAGTTGAAGTCAACTGTCAAATCCCCTCTCACTTTTCTCATCTGCAGACTAAACAAGCCTAGTTCCCTCAGCCTCTCCTCATAAGTCATGTGCTCTCCACTGGCCTCTCTCCAATTTGTTCACATCCTTCCTGTGGTGGGGGCTCAAAACTGGACACAACACACCAAATGTGGCCTCACCAATGTCAAATAGAGGGGAATAATCACTTCCCTTGATCTGCTGGCATAATGGAAAGTGGTTGGTCATCTTTTATGTACTGTAGGACTGCACACTACATGAGACAAAGTTATCATTTGTCAGCACAATGGTTGTCATCATCACAAGGTTTCATAGCTGTTAACCGTAATGACAATATTTTGTTTTAAAATGGATTTTCATTTTTATGCATGCATGGAACTTTGTAAACATGTTAAAACACAAGGTCTCTGACATGAGGAGCATACAATGGAGTAACTCAATCCAGCAATCTCTCCTGTCATAGGACTCACAGGGACGTCTGTGGGAGTGTTGTAAAGAGAGGGAAAGTAGAGCTGGGCCCTAACTCAGCTAAATACAGAACACAGTTTATTCATAACGAGCAGTCTTTCTTAGCTTCTGCCTTTTCATATTACTGTGTTCTTTTTGAGATATCAGCCTGCTGTTATAAGGATCCATCCGAAGGTTAGAACTGCATATCCATTTATCAAAAATCTCTTCAAGGTGCTGTTTGCCTATTAAAAATTAAACTAGTCAAGACAGACTAGGCCAGAATCTCATTTTGAGAATCTGCCTCTTGAATGGTACCTATATGCTGTCTCTGAAAAAAGGGTGGATCTTTGGATTAAAGAAAATAAATTGTGAGAATCTGATTGATTCTTCTGTGGGCTTCTTAACATTCAACTATTCTGTCAGAATAAATATAGGCACTGTATTTTCATTTATGACTTTAGTTTTCTCTGACACCATGTTGCAACTTAAAAGGTCAAAGTCTATCTTAAACTGTATGCAGTGGTTTAGATTCAGGCAAGAGCTGCAAAGCAAACAGATAAAACTCCTCGTAGGAAATGTAACATTTGGCCTGTTTAGTGAGTAGGGACACTTTCTGGTTCTCAGTCATCTTTGTGCCTTTGCCAGCCCTCTGATGGGGTCCTGTGTGGCTCAGTCTATCATCCCCTCTTCTCCTTCTCATCTGTTCTCACGACAATTCACCAATCTAACTCTCCCCTTCTGTTCAGTCCACATCTGCAAGTGTCTCTGGAACATCATTTTCCACATGTCAAACTGCTAACTCAAACTCACCATGGCAAAAATGTAACTCCTTATCTTCACATCTTCATCCAGCACTCTCAATAATTTCACCTTCTTTCCAGTTACCCAGTAATAATTTAGTGTCATATGCAACTTCTGTCTCTACTTCTCCTCTCACAACCACCCAGGCTATTGCTAATATATATCTCAATATACCTACTTCTAAAATCCATCCCCTTTTTTCTCCCTACTCACTTCCAACATCTTGTGCGCCTCTCATCTTGCCATCTGCAATGTCCTCTTCTCTGGTCTTCCCAACTCTCATATTGCACCCCTGAAATCTATCCAAAATGGTCTCACTAGAGCAATCTTACCCACGGTTCAGATCTTATCACCCCTTCTACAGACCTGCATTAGCTTCCTGTCTCCTTGCACAGCACTGTGAAGTTCTGCATCCTCACCATCAAGACTCTCCATATCACTATACATCAGCTCCACATCAGTGTAAATTTCATCTCCAGGTGTCCCTCCAGAGGCCAGTTCAGCACATGACCTCCACATGAGCCCTGCCATTTCAGCTCACTGTGGTGTTCCCCTTGCAACCTTGCCTTCCCTACTTTTTCCTCATGATGCCCTATATGCCTGTAGTACCCTCCAGGACCATATTCATCATGTAAACTCCTCAGAGTTAACTTTTTCTGCTTAGCATCTCACCTCTGCTCTCCATTCTGTACACAGATTTCTCTACATTCATTTTCAAAACAGGGCACAAAGATACTTTTATTCAACTAACTGCAATTCATATTTCACTGATTAACCACAATCCCCACTGATTAACTGCCATCCCTTGCTGTGTTGTCTGCCTCACAATGTGTGATATTTTTTTTGTCCATCAAGCACCACGCAGACCTGTGACATTATATAAATGGCATATATATTGTTTTAAATGACCATCCAAGGGACTGACGAATCAGTTGCTTAACTGAAGTCACCTTTTAGTAATGGTGGAGCAGAAGTCTTCCCAAAAATGTGGGCATATATTGGGTGAGTTGTCTAATATAGCTTGTTTCTTATACAGGTTTCAGTGTAATAAAAAGAATTGATACTGAGAATTTCCCTCTTGTACCTAGATAATTATTTGTTACACTAGAGAACAACCTCTGATTGGAACCTTAGCGATTGACAAGAATCTAATTTTGCTGTCTTCTTAAAGTTACAATACACATGCAGTTCTGAACATGACACATATTGATAGCATTCAGTAGGGAATTCACCCATCCCTTCCACTGCTGGATACAGCTAATCAAATAAATTCTACTTTTTGATTCACTGAATGATGTCCATGATACCTGTTCATTAATTATTGTAATCTCTTCTGCATGGCTGCCCATAACAGTGGAGTAGTGCAGTTTCCAGGCTCAAGAATATTCTTCAGAAAGTTCCCAAAGAGTGGTATTGATATAGTTCATTTGCTTACTCAGGTATCTCCAAGGTGGAGAAAGTAGAAATATATTTTAAGTGATATGTTCTGATAACAACTTCATGAGCCCCTAAAAATAGAGGGAAATGAATTGCAAAAATCACAGATAAATCCCAAGTAAAAATATTATAGACATTCAATCTGGCTTTAATATTTTCCTTCCAGCATGTCTTGGCTTTCATTGCCAGAGGCTGTCCTGGAATGATATGTTACAGATGCATGAATCTATTGAGCTGTATTAGAGTTTGACTCTCCACAGTGAGTTGATTTTCATAAGGCTGCTGGAGTAGCAGCAATTTTCACTTCCCTTTTATTTATTGTAAGATTGCAGAGACGAGGCCAAAAAAGAATTATCCATAATAGGAAGGGAATGGAGAAGAAAAGGAAATCCAGCAAACATCAGACCTTTGGGGTTAGAGACAATTTAATATGCCACAGATTAGATCTTTTTAGCCATGATGTAATGTCAAATGAAAAAATCAATAAGTCAATAGCTGCCTTTTTAAATCTGTCAACATTCCATTGCACATTAATTATTCACCTTTGGTTGCAGAACACTTGTTCCCAAACCAAACACAGGTTTCTTAAGGAAGTGACAAAAGTCAGATGTGTAGAGACGGACGCTCACAGACCTTTCTTGTTTTTATTTTTTTAAAATGACCTTATCTTTGAATTGTTAGCCCGCATCAGTCCTGCATCTCTGTCTCCACAAAGGAGGTACCACCCCAATAAATCATGCATATGAACATGCAAGAGTAAAAATGTATGACATGGCCATACCAAATTATGTAAATGATTGCATTTCTTTTTAAAATACGTTTTTCCTTTTTTCTTCTATTTTCTCTTCTAAACATGCAAAACACAATGCTGCTAAGCCCACTCCTGTTTTTACTCAGTTTCTATTTCCGTTGGGTGAGTCAGATTAAATAGAAACATCAACCAAAGGATGGAATAAAGGGAGCAGAGTTTCTTCTGATAATGACTTAGAATTAGCACAGGCACTGAAAGACTTGCTGGAGCAAACTATCTGAATAGCAGGATTCAAAAATACTTGTGTCTTGTAATAGATAATTGATCTGCTAATGTTTGCAATTTTCCAGATTCACTGTAGTAGATGTCTGATCGGAATATTTCTAAGAGGTAAATTCTCCCACAGATCTACAGTACAACTTCCAGATAAGCAGTTAAATTAAATATTATCTTGGCTGCAATATGTAAATAGAAATCCTCAAGAGTTTTCCATACTTCAAAGGACTTTCAGTTCCGTGCTACCTTTGTATTGAGACTACAGGATCACCAAAGGAGAAAAATGGGCGGCATAGCTTCTGGTTTGTCTAACATAGGCATTTTTTAAGACAAAGCATCATTAATTGAATTTCTGCCCTGAGAATTAATTGAATGAAAATCCATCTGGGTGAAATTAAATTATTCCTGCCTTTGGGTTCAGTAATTGATGCTCAGCAGCTTCCCTAGATGTGAAACCACTAGAGAGAGAGATGAATAGTAGACATCTTTCCCAAAATCACAAAACTAAGAATATAAGAGCTCCAGTGCAAATGTCAGTGCCCAAGAGTATGATTTAGAAGAGGGACTTTCTCTGGTGGACCCAACTTCTTAGCACGGGGGAAAAATCTGTGGCCCTCTCAGGCACCACAGCTGTCATTGTGCTGCATGCCATGGCCACTCAGCAACCATAGCAACAACATCAACAGAACTGAGAGTGGCCAAATGTCCGTTAGCGACACGTTTGTAGTATGGGATCTATGATACGTAGTTGAGAAGTTGGGTACTGTCCAATAGAGAAGGCTGTGATGGTGGTTGTGAACTGCTCATGGCCAGTAGTTAGGGCACTCTTCCAGGATGTGGGAGATCTGGATTCAAATACCTACTCAGGACCAGAGATTTGAACTGAGTTCTCCTGTCTCTGAGCATAGTTCCCTAATGACTGGACTATAAGATATTCGGGGGGAAAGCTCTTTGTGCCTCCTGTTTGAAGTTTTCTACTTTGTATTAAATAGCTAACGCTTCAGTAGCTCGGAAAGCTTATGGGAATGACTCTGTAGACTGGCGGTTAGTGTCCTTTCTTCACAAACTCAGGTTCTAGTCCCTGCTCCTCCTTTTGTTTTTTGTGAGAAAGGGCTGTCCTGGCTTAGGTACCCACCTGCAGGAGAAGGTTCACAGCTGAGAATCTCGATAACAAATAGGCACATCTCTCCAACCCAGACTTGGGTGCCAAATTCCCTTTGAGGTGTGGGGCCTCCCTGCTGCATTTCATTCCTGGCTGGCTAAGGATTCCACTGCATAGCAGGGCACCCAAAGGAGGCATGGAAATGTGGAAGGTATGGATCTAGCTCTTAGTTGGTAGTGATGTCCATTCTCCAGAGCATCGCTTTAACTGGATTCCTCCTGCCTTTTTATTTCTTTTGGGCGGGGAATTTTTTAAAAGAAAAAGAGGGGGGGGGAAGAAAGATCTTGTAACAGTCTTAAAAAATTAGCACGTCACCTAGTTTTTGTTACATTAACCTATGTTCCCCTTCCCCGGTGTGAACACTGCTGGGCCCATGCACAGGATTCAATAGTGTGAAACTTTGTGGACAGCGAGTATAATTTACTCTTTAACTGTCAATATCCACACTCCACTGAGACATGGGAGTATGTGTGCATGATTCTTTTGTTTTTTGCCAAGTTTAAAAGAAGAAGAAGGCATATTAGAATATTTCTGCTTTGTCACTGGTAATCTTTTAGATTAGGATTTTCAAGAGACCCCAAAGATGCTAGTCACCTAATGTCATTGAATTTCAATGGGATTGAGGTACCTAACTCCCTTAGGCTAATTCAAAGGTCGCAACCTAAATGACTTTAATTGATGAAAAATTCAACAATTCATCCAAAGTCACATAGTGACTCTGTGTCTAGTCAAAAATAAAGTTTTCAGATGAAATCCTGGCTCCACTGCAGTCAATGTTCTGACCCCAACTCCCATGCTGCAATCACTAGACCAAACTCCCTCTTATTTTATCTCCGCTCTTTAAAAATGCAGTGATGCAATGTCCCTGATGTTGATATCGAAGTCTGCAGCATTTCCTATCATTAAAGAGTGAAAATTAAATGTACCTTTCACACACTACAGCAAAGCAAATCCTAAAATTTCTTAGGATCGATTGAGCAGAAGTGAAGACCCGCTCAGTTGATCTGGAAATCGACTTCATTAATCCATCCCCAGAAAAAGAGTAACTCTGCGTCGACAGGAACGCATTTCCCTTTGGCTCAGCATAGTGGAGATGGCATGCAGAACAGACTTCAGGAAGTCAACAGAAGATACACAAGCTACTCTATGTAGCTTGCATATCTCCCATTGACAGCTGCCAAATTTGCCAGTAAATGTAGACCAGGCTGATGATACACAAGCCACTTCATCAGTGGAGGTTTTGGGTAAACTCTGTGGCCTGAAGCCCTAGAGTGTAGGTAGCTATTGGTGAACAAGTAGAAGAAGAACCCAAAGGTGCTCAAGAACTCCAGATGGACAGAAGTACTAGAGAAGGGAGCTCCCTGCTGACAACTGTTGATGAGCAAGAAGAAATGAGTGAATGGGCCAGGCTTCATTTACATTTTAGTTAAGTGACAGTTTGAGATATCTTGGTCAAAATTCAATTAAATTTTACGGTTGGGGGTAACAGAATGTTATTATCCCTGTTCTGTAATGTAAGGGCAAGAGAACTGCACTAAATGTGCCAGGGGTGAGGGGTCACCCTAAACAAAACTGCAGTCTGAAACAGCTGGGTAGCAGAATTGGGCTAAAGTTAAAAGGGGGAGGAGGAGGGCTAAGTAGTGGTGAGTAGGCATTCTTGTCAGTGAGGATTCAGTACAGTGTTTTCTATGTCATTTCAAGAGGCAGCTTCAAGATGACAGATGATGAACAGGTGTGTGAGTTTTTGTTTTTTCCTGGAAATGGTGGAGGGTAGCAAGCTAGCTCAAGAATCCCCCTGAGGGTTTCTATACCCAGCAATCAAAAAGAACTATAATTATGTAGAGGCCCTGCAGCATACCAGGTCATACTTTTCCGAGGAGCTGATGGACCATCAATCCTGATGGTGCAACGGAGGAGAACAAAGATGAGGAAAGTGGCTATTGCAGGAGCACATTACCTTGTTGGACACATGCAACTGTAAGCGGAGGATTGAGTTTAAGACTACCATCAAGACACTCCTGGAGGGATGGGAGAACCTTAATTGGTATACAGATGTTTGCAGTGTCGTTGTAGCTGTGTTGATCCATGAATATAAGGGCCACAAGGTGAATGAGGTAATATCTTTTATTGGACAACTTCTGTTGGTGAAATAGGCAAGCTTTTGAGCTTCACAGAGCTCTTCTTCAGGTCAATATACAGATATTGTCAATCAATTATTACAAGTTTTCCCAAATTTATAGAGTGCCTATTTCCCCCCTCCCCAATAACATTTTTGTTTGTTTGTACAACAGATACAATACTTGCACAGGGGAAGTACTGCCTATCAAGGGCACCATGGAGGGTATTTAGTTTTCCCAGGTTTCTGGATGAGGGCTTCAGATGGAGCTATATATTAAGTTTTCAGTAGGAGCCCCTAGATAATTGAACCTTGACCCTTTTACAGTTGATGACACCGGCGAGAAGGGTTAAACTTGCACAGCAATTCTAATTTCTGACTTGTAAAATGCTTCCTGAACTAAATTTGGTGAGGAAGCTGTCATCTGAAGAGATTAAATGAGAGTAGAAGAGTGGTCTTGGGGCTAAACCGTAGACCTGGCAGTCAGACCTTGTGTTCTATTGCCAGCTTTACTGCAAACTTCTTTTGAGGCCTGAGGCACGTCACAGCCTCACATAGCGGATATAATACTTCTGGTACGTATCTCACAGGGATTTTTGGGGGCTGAATGATTTACTGTTTGCCAGTTGTGTTAAGGAACTGGCAAACAGTAATTCAATTCAGATAGTGGACCCCGTACCCATGCAGAGTATTATTAGAGTAGAAGAAAACTGCATGGATTTTCTGTGACTAGCACTGTGCATTCTTAAAAGTATTTGCCTTGGCGGTGCCCCTGCTCTTTTGGGACCTGACTCACCACTGCCTCACACTTTTTTGTGATTATTTACAGCAGATCAAAGTGGATGTGCAGCACTCCCTGTTCAGAATGGTAGAGATCTGACAGCTGCCAAATTTTGTGCAAATGCATCTCTGACTGTTAAAGCAACTGATTTAATGAGTTATTTGCACAGTTGAGAATAACTTCCATGTGACCATAAACTTCATCTGATGGCCAATGCACCCTGCCCCAAGCAGTAGTGGCTTGGAGGCACACAAACCTTGGCAGCTAGGAGTCTGGGGCAAATAGAGGGGCGGGTGTGACGAGGACTGGGGTAAGCATTTGGGTGCAGGAGAGTGTCAGGGGTTGCAGAGGTGTGTCTGTGTTCCCTAGGGGCAGCTAGGCACTGTCAGGGGTGGCTGGGGTAGGAGTGGATGCTAAAATGGCTGGGGTAGGTAGGTTGCTGCTGGGTGTTGTCAAGATTGGGAAAGTGCTGCATTGCCTGGGGGCGCTGCACACTATATGGGTGGTTGCCATCCAAGAGGGGAGGTAGGGTCTGTCTTGGTGGCTGGTAGCTGGGAACTCAGGAGGGCAGGGGTATGGGATCTGGCTTAGTTTTTTTGTGGAACTTCAGGTAGTCTGGGAGAATCCAAGATACTGAAACTCCTTCGGCTTCTGTCCACAGCAGCTGGGCTACCCACTAAGGTTGCAGCTGCTCTCCATCTTCTTGCACCCAGCTGCTTCTTCCCCTCCTTGGATCCATCAGGGGGAGCAGCACCAGAGGGCAGGAAGACATAGCCTAGCCATTCGAAGCCCCACAACATCATCTTGTGGGCAGCACGTGAACTGCAGTTCCTGCTTGCAGCTCAGGGGCACGTGTGATGTTCAGGCTGAACTGAAGCTAGGCTTTATGGAGCTGTGGAACGCAGGAAAGTTACGCTGGTGTCTGACATCTATGAGCGCTGTGCTTCACACTGATTTTACACTGGTATAAATGACAGGGCAACCTCAGACAGGATCCCTTGAAATTGGCTTCTGGAAATATTCTACTAAATGAGTTGACTGGTAGGAATGTTTGCAGAAACCGCAAGATTTTAGCAACTATTGATGCTTATCAGGAAACATGTTTCATATTTCATCCTATATCTGAGTCTAAGAGTTAGACTCACCCTGATAGAGAACTAAGGAAATATGCCTTCCTCCTAGGAATAAGAAAGAAACAAATAAAGAAGAGAAAAAGAAGAAATAAAGATACTCAGCAGCTGGAAAAGACAGAAAGGAAAATGTTGAAGTTCACCATTCATTACTCTAGTCACACACAGAGAAGCAGGATGATTATACTATATGGAGACAAAAAGAAGGATCATTTACGTTTTGATCCTGCAGTCTTCATACAGAAAAAACTCAGCACTTTCTGAAAATCAGGCCCCAGTGAAGTCTATCAAGTTGGACAACCAAAAATCAAAAGTCATTTTTGAAAACCCTCTTTTATGTCTTTCAAAGCAGTCCAGAGAATTTAAAGTCTCAACCCAAATTTTCATCCAAGCATCCTTAACAGTGAAGGGGACAAAAACACAACTAAAGGAACTATGCTACATAGGCTGCATTTGATCGTCAGTGCTGGCCATGGCACATCAGCTGCTCCTTTATGTTTTTGTTTTCCTGTCTGCATATTATTTATTAAACTGTATTGCATGTTTATTAGAATGTATTGCTTTGCCACTGAATCTAGCACCCTCGATTATTTCATTTAAACAGTAGTTTCCTCTCAAACACAGCCACTTACATTGACTACTTCAAATAGCTCTTCAGCTTGATTGGAACAGAAAAATAAACACGAGCAGATTATTGCAGCTGTACCTGACATTGTTATCTGAAAGGGAGAATGGGACTTACTTTGTCTGTTTTTTGACCTTTTAAAAAATAGTTCACTAGCTGTCTCAATGCCACACGATGTCATAATTTCACAAGATGATCCAGCAGCCTTTCCTCTGAGTCACAGTGACAGTGCATTAAAAATTCAGCTACCTCCTCTTTAGTGAACAATTATCTCATTCACTGGTTTGATTCACTGATATCTTAATGACAGCATCCCCCCGTTGTGTTTTTTTAATGTTTAAAATATGAAATAAATGAACCCTGCCAGGCTGAAAATTCTGGGTAGGTTTTAGCTGCTGTTTTCAATAAATAATGATGAGATGTTTCAATTTATCCATCAGTTGGCATCTCACGTGACAAGGTTGTCATCTCCCTTCAGGTTTAAAAACCCATTTCTAACCAGCTTGGTAATGCCGTTAAATATTGTTTTGTAGGTATTGAAACCACTCTTATTTTTTAAGTAAATCCTATTCTGTCAGTAAATAATGGGGGAAAGGCCATTAAGCAAAGGGGACAGGACAATATTGAGGTGTCTAGAGGGATTTGCCTACTCCAGGAGGCATCACGAAGCACTGTACAAAGGAATGGGTTAAGATTCTGCTTGTGCAGCAATTGTGTCTCAGCAAATGAGGTCGCTGTTTATGTGCCAATGCACTGTCATTTAGAAAATGGAGATTGAGTGCAGATCCTGAGTTGCGTTAATCAGCACAGCTCCCCCGAAGTGAACATCGCTACATCAATTTACACCAGCTAAGGATCTGCCCAGTAGTATGTATTCCATTGAAAGAGGGAAGATTTGTCTTAAGAATTGCAAAAACCCACTAACTTTGCAGCTGCTGGAAGAAGGGTGGAAGAGGGGGGAAAAGGAGGAAACTCCCATCTTTCTATGTGATTTTTTTTTCCATAAACAGAGACCATTGTATGCTCATTATGGACCCAATTTCCTTATGCTTAATTCATGCTGAGTGGCGCATTACTTCAGGCATAGTTCAATTCACTGCATTGGGATTATTTGTGAAATAATATAGAAAGAATCTGGCCATGTGAAAGTAGAGTGAACCTATAAAAATCAATCTCGTTGTAGCGAAGCAATGAAATTCTAGAATTTATGTTGGTTTTTTTCTATCCCCAGCTTCAACAATGAACATACAATCTTCAATATCGGGCCATCCACATGGGAACACCAGTCTTAGAGCCTTGAGAGTGGTGGGCCTCTTCTCAGGCAAGTATTTGTATACAGGATCAGATCCACTGAATAGAAATGTAATTTAATAAGGTGTGTCCCTTTTAAAGGCAAACTGTTCCTATCGGGGGAGGAGGAGAGCATGCATTAGTGGAAGCAATAAAAATCCTTACAGATAAATGGCTCCACATATTGGTATTCACTGATCTGAAAATTAATTGATCTTCCAGAACATTACGTTTCAATTTTGCAACAACCCATTCGGTTTGCTTTTATACTTGTATGAAAAGAAGTAAGATTCTAGGTTCCAATTCAGCAAAAGAGAATTTTTTTCCAGAGTACCTTTTCCTCAATGAAATTTGTCTGTACCCCTAAGATCAGGATCAAGTATGTCTACATTTCAAGCGGGGGGAGGGAAGTGATTCCCAGCTCGAGCAGATGTATATTCACACTATCTCCGATCAAGCTAGCTTGCTAAAAATAGAAATAAAAAAGCTTCCTTGAGTGCCTACCCATCCAAGGCTCTGGGCATGTACTTGGGGTGACTAGTCCCTCCCACCATTCATGCTGCAATAGCTGTACCCTATTTCTAGCGTGCTAGCTCAATCACAGCTAATGCAAATACATCTCCTTCAGCTGGGACTCATACCCCAGCTCGAAGAGTAGATACACTATTAGAAACATGGGCTTTTTTAATATGGCTAAATATACAAGTATACATCTCAGAACAAAGAGTGTAGGCCATATTTACACAATGGTGCACTCTCTCTTGGGAAGCAGTGACTCTGAAAAAGATTTGGGGGTCATAATGGGTAATTAGCTGACCAAATATTTAATAATGGGTGTCATGCAGACTGGATTGGGAAGGGGGGGGCATTTGTGTTATTTGACATTAATGTGTCAAAATCATAGCAATTCATGTAAGACATGCCATGTCAGGTACTGTTAGAAAGGTTATGATATGCTGAATAAGATGATAATATTTGTGTTCATGTGTGATATGTGTGAGGAAAGTTATGGAGATCTTTGATATCCTGTATTTCAAACTGTGCTGTAGAAGACACACCCCAGACAGAGAGGCCACAGGACAATAGCCCGCTTAATGGCCCATCAAGACCTTTACAGAAGCCAAAGGCCTAGGAAGAAACTAAAGGCATACCTGAAGAGTTACCAGGATTGGCCCATGTGACTATGGACTCCATTTTGGTTCCTGTAAAATTCCACAAGCCACATGGCCAGTAACAGAGGGTATATAAGATCAAACCACAGAAACCATTTTGTCTTTGTCTTGTTCTGTGTTCCTGTCCAGCTGCGGACACACCTCTGGGTCAACACACTTTGCAACTGAACTGAAGGATTTAGACCCATTCAGGTACTGGATGTACACCAGAGGGACTATACAAGCCTGCAACTCCACAATTGTTCTAGAAACCTGATGTATTTGGACTTTTGAATCATTTGTATGATCTGATTGCTTTAAGCCTTTAACATATCTCTTAGTTTTGTTTTTCTTTTATTAATAAACCTTTAGTTTTAGTTACTAAAGGATTGGCTGGCAGCGTGGTATTTCGGGTAAGATCCAAACTTATAGTGAACTGGTACTGTGGCTGATCCTTTGGGATCAGAGGGAATCTTTTAGTAAAGAGCATAAAGTTTAAATAACTGGTCTCTTTACTGGACCTAGTGTCAGTTTGGGAGCCAGAGACTGAAATGCAGTAAAGGGGGCTGTGTGTATTTGCACAGTGGCTTCTTGATAACCAGTGTGGGGGAATCAGAAGCACTGTTTGTGGCTGGTTGAGAAGTCTGACTGCAGAGTCACCCACCAGTGCTGGGAGAATTCGCTCTCCTTTTACAACCTGCCCTGACCCTGGCATTATCAGTGGGCTACCCTGGGCACGGACGGGTTACAATGGGCTCTTCAACCTAGCAGAGAAAGATACAACATGATCTGGAAGTTGAAGCCAGAGAAATTCAGACTAGAAATAAGGCATAATTTTTTAACAGGGAGAGTAATTGACCATTGAAACAAATTATCACTGACAATTTGTAAATCAAGATTGGATGTTTTTTCTGTACTGTATGTTCTTGGAATGGTTTTGGAGAAGTTCTGTGAACTGTGTTATACAAGAGGTTAGACTAGATGATCACCATGGTCTCTTCTGGCTTTGAAATCTATGACTGTATCACAGTCTATTAAACAATATGGTTGATCATATTCTGGTCAAGCATCTGTCAATTAAAAGTCCGTGAACAAAGGTTAGTGATGATCAGAGATGTACTGACTCAAGGAAGGTCTCTAGTGAGGTACCCAAAGGATCAAGGTTGAATGTTATATGAGCTGGAAGAGTGGAGGTAAATGGGATGTTGTTCCTATTTACGGGGGTTGCAAACCAATCAGTATAGGTGCAGAAATATGGGAAAAGTGAAAAATGCAACCCGAAAAAAATTCAGACTAATAGTATATCTAGGAGGAAATAATCTGAAACACAGAGATCTGTGATAGGGAAAGCAGTAATGTGGTCTTGGCCAGCAAATTAAATATGACCTTTAATGCAACACAGCATAAGAAAAGACAATATGGTTTTGGGCAGGATTCAAAGAAGTAATCTCTTCCCACACCATGAAGTTGATTGTATATGACTCTGAAGCCATATCTAGAATACTGTATATTCAGTTCTGGATACTAGAAAAGTGTCAACAAATTCAAGGGGATACAGAGAATAGCAACAAAATGACTGTTTGCAATGCCTTAAGAAAGATTAATTGAGCCAAACCTGTATCGCTTGGCTAAGCAACGACTTGGAGTTGGGAGTGGAAAATTGATAACTATCTACAAGTATTTGTACAGTATAAACACCAAAGATTTATTAGAGTGGTGTTAAGCAAAATACAGGTGAGTGACAGGATAAAATTAAGCAAAGGAAAATGTAGCAGAATATAAGGAAAAATCTCCTGAAAATGAGAGCTAATTGAAAAAGGAAATGGTGCAAGCTCCTACAGTAGTCACTGAAAATTAGACTTGATCTGGAGCAGAGGACAGGAACACATTAGATGCCTTAATATATTTCCCAGCCAACAACAGTGGGACTTACTGCCCCAATATCCATTTACAATTTTTGTGCCTAGACAAGGCCTTAGAGAAATAGAGAAAGTATGGGTAAGGAAGAGAAATGAAGGTCAGAAAAAGCAGTGGCCCTTGAATGATAAACATACTTTTCTCAATGAGTGATGCTGAATACTAAATAATTTATAATAACTAAGGCCCAGATCCTTAGGTACCTAACTCCCATTGATTTAAGCATCTAAATACATATGAGGATCTGGGCCTGAAAGCCAGTAGCTACCTAAAGGCCTGATTCTACCCTTGATCTTTGGGCACACTTCCTATTGACATCAGTAGGAGATGCCCCATAGATTGAGGGAAATGGGGAATACTAAATTTGAACCCTCGCCCACAGACCACACTTCAGAATAGAACTCTGCCCATCCCCACAAAATGAGATTGATACTCCTGCTTTGGAACTACTTCTGTGCAAGGGTTTTGACCACTCCAGGGCAGTGATCCACATTTCAGGACAGCAGGAAGGTCTCATTCATCCTTTCATTCTGAACTGCCCGTCTTCACAAAGGTTCGGTCTCCAAGGATTCACCCTTTTTGCCTCTGCTCTTCCTCACGCGCTCAATCCCAGCAAACCCTTGAAGCAGACTCTATGCCTGACATTAGCTAAGCCTCCCCAGAGGAGAGAGAGAATCATTTTGGCAGGGCTCCCAGCTCCTGTGGGTCCGTGGAATTAGGCCTTTCTCAAGCTAGCATCTCTCTCATTGTCTTCCCCAGATGAACAGATGCAGGTTAATTTAGCATTCATTCTGCAGAAGCACTGTATCTTAGCTTCTTAACTCTTGGCAGGTGACATTTCCATTCTTCTCCATCTCTGATCCATAGACCCTGCTAATGTTATATTATGGTAATTTTCCTCATTTATGTCCATTCTGTTCCATTAACAATATATCATATTACGTCGTGTTATATTTCTGCCATTCTGCATTTTGATCACAAGGCCATTGAGCATAAGTAGCAGTTTATAAGAGTGCAAAGAATGGGTTGCATGGATATCTTTCATACAAATCTCCTCAGGTCTCTTTTTCATCCATGTGATTTTAAAAATATTTTAGCAGATTATATCAAAGGCTTCATCAGGTTTCTATTGTCCTGCATGTAGTAGATAATCTGAATGGTTTCAAAAGAAAACTGCTACCTGCTGATAGTCATGGTAGCTGCCAGTTACCAGATGTCTGGCTTTTGTTGTCTATAACTTGTATTATTTTTGCACAAAAATGAAAATGGTTTTGATCCTGCAGAACACAAGGAGCTCTGCACCAATTTATTCCAATTAGCCTCTTTTTAGATTGAAATTTTATTTTGTTTGGCTGACTGGCTCCATTTAATTTAAACCCGTATTTATACCGAAAATTCGAATAATGCTCCCTGCTTTGCATTTCAAAAGGAATCTTAGTGTTTATGAAATTGCTTTTGAGTTGCAATTACACTTATTTATCTCTGGAATACACAACATGTAATTGGGTCAACACTGTTAATGAGCTAGTAGTGTTATTGTTAATGAGGTACTAGTGTTCGTTTCAGTGTTTCATCCCCGGCAGGTGGCAAATACAATATGTTAAAATAGATAATTATGTTAATGTTACAAATATCCACAGACTAAAGTCCTTAAAAATGTTAAACAAAGAGGATAAGAGAGACAATGATGCAGAATGAACTTTGTGTACCTTTAAGGGTTTTCATTTTAAAAGAGATCATCATCAGATTGAATATTTCATTATTCATTGAAAATGTTTCCAAACACAGGAGGAATTCCCCTGCCCCACCTTCCTGGGCTTGTTCGCTCTTTCTCTCTCTCTTTCCTGTATGGCATCTGCAGAGCAACATTTTATAAACACAGTGGAAGGTCCATGAGACATTTCAAGGCCTCCTCTGTGATGCTGTGAATATCATCCATTTCACCTCTGAATCCATATTTGGGGCCCTGTGTTATGATGTGTTCGATGATTTGGATGTTCTCACTGCAGTTGCATGAAGGGGACTCTTTGATTTTCCACTTATGCATCAAATAGATGCATTTGGTGAGGCCGCATTTGGAGTGTTGTGTCCAGTTTTGGGCTCCCCATTACAAAAAGGATGTGGACAAGTTGGAGAGTGTCCAGCGGAGAGCAACAAAAATGATTAGGGGGCTGGAGCACATGACTTATGAGAAGAGGCTGAGGAAACTAGGTTTGTTTAGTCTGCAAAAGAGAAGAATGAGGGGGGATTTGATAGCAGACTTTAACTACCTGAAAAGGGGTTCCAGAGAGGATGGAGCTAAGCTGTTCTCAGTGGTAGTAGATAACAGAACAAGGAGCAATGGTCTCAAGTTGCAGTGGGGGAGGTCAAGGTTGGATATTAGGAAAATGTTTTTCACTAGGAGAGTGGTGAAGCACTGGAATGGGTTACCTAGGGAGGTGGTGAAATCTCCATCCTTAGAGGTTTTTAAATTGCAGCTTGACAAAGTCTTGGCTGGGATGATTTAGCTGAGGTTAGTCCTGCTTTGGGCAGCGAGTTGGACTAAATGACATCTCAGGAGCTCTAACACCATCCAGCTCTAATATTCTATGATTCTATGGTCTTCCACGATATGTTCAGATGTGGTTCAATGTGGTTCAAAGTCTGTGTGGCTGGTCAAAACTGAGAGGGCAGCAAGTTGGATTAGTGCTAACGTGCTTGTTTGGAATGATGGATGAGGTCCAGACACTTCACCATTGCCAGGCCAGATCCAGAGACATGAAGTTGCTCTCAGTGGGGTACATAGTAGCTTTTGTGATTTCAGGCATTGTTGAGGCATGTTGTCCATAACCTGCCAGGTGGGACATTCCAGGTAGTCTTTGGCATGTTTAAATTCTTGTCCTATGGCAATACTTCAACAGATACCAGGTGGTTCAATGTTTGATAATACAGAAAGCTAGGCATTGATTTTAAAGTTCCCATGATGATTTGCATGGTCTGATTCAGCTGCCTATTCACAAGTTGGGTATGGCAGCTTTTTGTCCACACTAATGCACAAGTGAACCAACGCTGAAGTTTGTAGCACCGGCACAGCTAATCACCAGTTTTTTCTTGCTAACTCATGGAAAATGTTGAAGCAAGTCTTCGCTTTGGAGTCTACTTCCTTGAAGCGATCATGAAAGGTGAGTGTACTGTCATGAACGACCCTTGAGATATGTTGCCTGGGCAGTACTGACATGGAAATAAACTATTGTGGTGTATTGGGTTTGAGTTGCTGTGCTTTAAAAACATTCCAGCAGCGCTTACCACTTTGTTTCCATGAGAGGAAAACTAGCATTGCAAAGAAAAAATGATGTGTCGCGGTCAGTGTTCAAAGGCCTGAATTCTGACTTACACAAAGTCCCTCAGACCATGGTGGCAGTGCCTTAAAGATGGTGCAAATGAGATAAGAAGCCTTAGTGTAAATGAGAACCAGGGCAAACGTGCTTTATCCTACAAAGTGGTGAATGTCTACTGCAAGGTGGCAAATGCCAACGGGAGATTACCGTGTTCACCCCTTGTTGGTAGCCCCTCTAGGTCAGCATCAGTGATGAAGCATGGGAGAAGCTGAATTGTCATTTGCTGAGCTATATTTCATCTGTGGATAAATAGAAGGCTTCAGTCTCTGAGGCTGTCAATCTGTAACCTTTCATGAGGACTAAATTCACTGGAAAAGAAAAGGAAATAAACTGTAATACCCTACTGTGAGATGGCAGCCCACATCCATTTTTCTGCTGTCCCTTCTCTTGCACTCACTCTATTCTTTTGTATTTCCTCATTCACACAGTTAGCACTGATTTACCAATATTCATGCCAGCTGCAGTCCCTGCACTTCTTCTCATCAGCCATGTCAAAGCCACTGTATTATCTTCCACTTTCCTCCTCTACTGAAGCATTAGCACCTGGAAAAAAAGCAATTTCAAATTTGACCTCTCCACCTAGGAACAGTTTAAAATTAAATGACTACCCCTAAAATCAGTAGCGTTTGTGTGGTATAACTACTGTACCTACTTAGCAGTGCTATATATTTCATCAGTGAAAACAGAGCATTTTCACAATCTTTTTGTTTTTTTAAGTACTTGCCTCTGGAGAATATTTGCTACTAAAATAATGAATGATAGAGGAAAAACCAACTGAGGTCTGCTTAATCACTCCTGTAATATGATAACTCTAGAGATTCTGAATGAAATTAAAAAGGCGACAATTTTAAGAGTTCAAAAAAATACGTTTTTCTCCAAAGCCCATTTAAACTATTGACTGCACAGCCACAGCATATTATTGAGGAATCAATCTTTACATCTGGAAAAAATTATTTGGCCCTAGATATTTATATGAAAATAAATAGTATCTGGAATTATTAATGAATTATATGGGATATAAAGCTCTTTAAAGTTACAGGTTTCAGACCATAGTATAAGAGCAGCTGTGTCCTGGAAGAAATTTCCTCCATTGTCGAGTGTTGCATTAGGGGTGTTTTATACTATCCTTTGAAGCATGCAGCGTTGGAAACAACATACCATACTAGATGAATCACTGGTCTCTTCCAGTTTACAATTCCTTTAGGCAGACTGAGATTTCAGTGATGTCATTCCCCAATGCTGAACCTTGGGGAAATTCAGATTCTCTGTCTCTCAGGCCAGTAGCTACCTTGCAGTTTCAACTCCCATTACTTTTGGATCTGCTTGCATATAAAGTATAGTATGTAGCTCAGTCAAAATGCATTCTTTCAAACACAAGATTCAGTTCCCTAAAAGGCACAAACATGATTCCTATTATTATTGCTAATGAGAGTTGCAGTCATTGATGAGAGAATAACTCCATGGGAACAGAGCATATTTTCTTACGGTTTCATGCTTGTTTCCTGCAAAATGTAGATATCAAACATTCAACACAAAGTTGTCCATATATAGTATACATTTGGTCGTTTTATTCCAAAAAAAGGGAAAAGTCAATACTGAGTGGTGCCTGAATAGACTGGGATATACCTGTCTATACAAGAGTCTAATTTTGCCTGCAAAACTTGCACACTCAACCATTGTATCTGCACACAAAAATACCCCACAGATGTACACACACTTGCACATGCAAGTGAGTACTTAGGAACTCAGTTACCCATTTGGTTCATTCCAGTGTCCCTTTGTGCAGTCAAGTGTAGGTTTTGTAGTGCATCAGGTTCATGCACAAATGTGAGTCCCAGCATCTGAATGTTTAATACACTCTTTATGGATTTGTTTAGCGATAAATGTCAGAATGGAGCTCCAGACATACAGTGACAGCTGCATTCCCACAGAAACTCAGTCGGACTACTTTGTAAAAGCATGGCTGTAGGGACACACTGAAGATATCATCATGAGGCTCACAGAAAAAGCTAGGTTAAGTGGCAAAATATAAACCATGCTAGGTAATTAGACATAAAACTCCAAATTTGCAGTGAGCTTAAGGGGGACTGAGAAATGGAATGGTCAAATTCTGGCGTATCTCTGCCACCTTCTTATTACCTCCCTGGCTTTGTTTTCATGACTTTTTAATATGGAAGTCAAGGTGCGGAATCTTTGAATACTTCATCAAGAAAAACTGGAGCATTACATGGCATCTTATCAGTGTGTAGTGTCGAGGAACCCAAACTCAGGGGTCCTAACTTACACGACCGTTGCCCAGCGGATGGTCCAAATTAGCCAGACAACAGGTTAGCAAAGTCAAAGTTTATTATCCTTACGTAAGGAGGTGGCCCGGTGGTCGGGGCGACCCTAAGCATACATTTCTTAAAGCTTATATAACCTTACACAAACAGGTCTTATACGTCACAGTTTCCATGGCAAAGGCAAAGTCTAAGACAAAAAGTAAGGCAAAGGGCTCTTTATCTAAGAACACTTGGGCCAACACTTTTCACCCCCCTCTATCTGAACTACAAGGTCTTCCTTCACATTCCGTACCTACTGGCACCCAGCTCTCATAACTATCTTGTTATGGCAATAGATTCTAAGTCTAAACATCTGCTAGCAAAGCACTTTCTATCTTAGACCTTGACTGCTATACTCACAGACTAGAAATCAGTGAGGAAAGAGAATCCATCTTTTTCCTCCAGCTAGGGCAGAGAGACTCCATTTTAAGTTCCCTCCACAGTAGGCAGAATTTTACATAAGCGAATGTGGCAGTAAGTATACACAGAACTGAAACACAGGCATAGAGATTAACAGGCTTTTCAGATTTAGAAATATACAAAAGCTTTAAGAGAGTAAGGGCTTGTAGCGCATGATAGACAACATAAAGAAAGACAACACATGACAGTAATTCAGGTTCTAAAATCTCAGTTTAAATATATATTTGGGGACTTTAATATTAAGTGTTACCAGAAAGACAGAACTCAAAGTCAATAGTGAGAATTTTTCTATATTCTTATTAACAAAAGATAGTTCTCATTATTATTATCTATGTATTTTTTATGAGAACTGGTCAGAAAATAGAGAGATGAGAGTTCTGTGAATAATTTCAATTCAGTACCAATTTTTTTCACAACCCAAAATATTTCAGCAAAACCCCCCAAAATGTTTCAATTCAGAAATGCTCTTTGGAGTTGTAGTTCAATTTCTTTGTGTCTCCTTTCTCGTCTATGGGCCATTCTCCCTAATGTGATTATATTTCCCATAATGCATTAAGGTCATCCCTCTTGGAGAGTGGGGGCCAGGATGTATCATGGGAGATGTAGTCCAGCCAGAGAGCCCAGGCCATAGAGGAGAATGGGAACACAAGGCAACTGAACTACACCTCAAATTAGTTATTGTGGCAGCATGTCACAATCAAAATATTTTGGTGTTTGTCTTTCATTGAAAAATATCTATTTTTCTCACAGAAAGTAGATACTTTTTGTGAAAAAAATAATTTTTTAAAAACCCATCTTTCCATCAAAACAATTTTAAAGGCAACATTTTCACCCAGCCCCAATAATTAATATTAAATATTTCTTTTACAGTAACTCCTCAAGGCCCTAGTAAGAATCAGGACCCCATTTGCTGGACCCTATACAAACTCAGAGACAGCACCTCCCCAAAAGCACTTGCAGTCCAAAAGACAGATGAACAGAGGAAGGATTAGGGATGGGAGTGTAACATAAGTAAATGAACCAGTTGATGACTGGCACAGTTTTGTTTGTTACATGTTTTGTTGTTGGGTGGTTTGTATTTGTTAATGTGTGTTTTTTGGTACGTTACCAAGAATAGTAATTTAAAAAGTGGCACAAGAGAGAGAAAAGTGTTTCTATATAGTGACCCCGCTCACGTTGCCTAGTTTCATGAATATTTCATACTTTAAAAGTTAAGGGGGAAAAAAAGAGTGAATGGATTCCCATCTGCAAATCTTACTCAGCAGGGCACTGAAGTAAATGACCCTGAGTCTGGTTTCTTCTGCACTGGTTTAAATCAGAAGTAGCGTCACTCGAGTCAATAGACTTTCACTAGTATAAAAGTGATGTGAGTGAGATCAGACATTTAACTTTGAACTCGGCAGGTACAGAACCAGATAGGATGGATTGCTTTGGTTGCTGTCTACTAGTTCTTCTCAGGCAGCCCCAACAGTAAAACATTTCATTGATGACTTGGCTATTAACCCTGTATGTGTCGATGTTAATCTAAGATTTTCTTTCAAAGAATGCTTTCAGAATAGGCTCAAATAGCCCCACCATATAGGGCTTGACATAAGTTTGCACTGAAATTGTTTAAGTATGGTTCCCCTGAAATCCTCAGCTGGCGGCTGCTATAGGCCGCTAGCGTTCTTACTGCCAATGGATGGCTTCTTCGCCAGCATCACCCTCACCCGCCACAGGAAAGAATGAATACACAAACACGAACACACTACACACACACTCCTTTTGATTTCGATGGCTCCCCTACCATCAGCTTTGGGAGAAACTTCAGCGGCTCCCTCAACTCTCAACTAGCTCTGCTCCCTTCCTATCTCGTCTTTCAGACCGGGGTCAATGTTTCCTGCACAGACTCATGGCCCTGCAGGGAATGGCACTCTGGGGAAAGATGGCTCCTCCACGCCTCTTAATAACACCCAGAGATGGTGTTAAAGAAGGCCGGGAGAGACTTGAGAAGCAACGCTGATGATTGGGGATAGCTGATATTTATTTTAAAACAATACTTTCAAATGATTTGGAACCATCAAGTTGTTCATATGAGAAGTTCTTTGTAAGCATAGCACTCTTACAACCGCTCCCCTCATCCAGCCACTCTACTGGCTGGTGCCCTCATTTGTCTTGTCTTAAATTAGGTTGCAAGTTCCTTGGGGCAAAGATGGTGTCATCCTATTTACTTGCACATTGCCCAGCACAAAGGGGTCTCCAATCTTCATTAAGGCCTGGTCTACAAATTTAGGCTGCCTTTCATCGACATAATAATGTATGAAGGGCCAGATTAACTCTCCTGTGGGCCTGGGGCTATTAGATTTTGTGGGGCGTCTTAGAGGCCGGCGAATCAGTGCTCCAGGGATTGGGAGCACTCGAGCCAGCGCTGTGGCACAGCGTAGCTGACGGCTCTCTGGAGGCTGGGAGCGCTCGGGCTGGAGGCGCTCCAAGACCTCAGGCAGACCAGCCGGGCCAGGGGCGGGGCGGTGCTGTGGCACAGCTTGGGATGGCGGCGCTCCAGAGGCTGGGGAGGATTGACCAGCCTGCGGCCGGGTTGGGTCTACACCTGGTACTAGGACACTCTGGCAGTGGGGAAGGAGGGGCACTGCAGCGCAGGACGGCCGGGGTAGGTTAGGGCAGGGCAGTGCTGGGACACGGACTCTGGGGGAGCTTGTGGCATTCTGGCCCTGGGCCCACTCAGCCAGCCTGACTGGTGCTCGGGCTGCCCAGGACGGGTCTCTGACAGGAGAAGGGTGGAAGAGGCATGGCTTTGGGTGGATGGGGCAGGGCCAGGGCTGGCGTCCCCGAATGGGCAGTTCACCAGCCCCCCGGATTTATTTTTACAGGGCCCCCCTTAGCCCGAGGCCCTGTGCTGCAGCCCCTAAAGCCCCTGCATTAAGTCGGCCCTGAATGTATGTGTCGACACTACCAGGTCCCTTCCGCCGACATAACTCACCTATTTCATCGACTTAATTATTTCACCTCTGTGAGAAGTGTAGCACTTAAATCAATGTTGATGGGTTAACGGAGAGGCATTGTGGATGCAGTGTTGTGTAAGTCAACTGAATTGGCCTTCAGGACATGTCCCATAATGTTCCACTGTGACCACTCTGGAGATCATTTTCAACTCCACTGCACAGCTGCCAGGTACACAGGTAACAGCTCCTCCCCTGCTAAATATAAAGAAAAGTGAGATGCAGTGCGTATCTGCTTCCCAGTGGCTTCTCCAGCTACACAGATGGTGCCACCCTGGAAAAGATTGTTTATGTTCTCAAGGATGGCCCTGGAATCCTCCATGGAGATCTTCAGGAAACTTTCCTGGAGGTGCTCTGCAATCCTTTGCAGAAAGTTTCTGGGGAGGGATGCTTTATTTCTTCCACCAAAGTGGGACACTTTTGCACGCCCCTCCAATATTAATCCTGCTGGCATCATTGCAATACACAACATAACAGCATAAGGGCAGGTCTGTGCCAGACACTTGCAGCATCTGCTCCCTTACTGCCTCTGTTATCTCAAGAGACTAACATCACATAGGAACACCTAGGAGATGGTGGAAGTTTTCATTACAAGTGCTTGTATCACAAACAATTGAGCATGTGATCCCTCGCCCAGGGTAATTTCTGGGCCCCTCAACCACTGTTTCTTTAACATGCCGGTGGGTTTAGTTGGCAGGGATCAGCATGGACCTCAGAATCTGAAAGTCCAGGGTGACTACTACTAGCTGTATTAAGGGAAGGGGAAGGTGGTTGCTCCCATTCTTCTACCAGGCCCCAAGCCGCCTCAGACAAATACTGCAATTTGGCTAACTTAACACTGGTCCCTGATCTCAAAGCAATGCCCATGTTGCTGGGAGGGGGGAATATTGTCCACCTGACCACATGTCCCAATGCAGGTTTCCCACAAGATACAGCACAAGTCTTGCCACCCATGCTGCTGCAACAGCAACCAGTTCATTGACTAGCTAGGGAGTGTTTTTCAAATAGCACCCTTGCACTAGACCCAGGGTATGCACATACAATGGTTTGCTTGTTCTTTGCATGCCTTATAATGGAAAGCTTGGCCTTCAACACATCCTCCACACTGGCAGAGAGGCTTTGCAGATTAGAAGGTGGAAAAAGAGAACGTGTGATACTGAATTCCTCTGGGACAGCTGACATAGAGATAAGCGCCTGGAGGATTTCATTGTCTGAAAAACTGGACATGGACATGAAGAACAGGAAAGCATCCCAGGAGCATGAGCATGCCATGCAAGGTGAGATGTTGGGCCAATGAAGGACCAATCAGACATGTTGAGACATTTGGTTAAGCTTAAAAAAACCCAGCACTTAGGAAATCCCATCATGGTAGAACCATCCACTATGTCCTGCATGTTGTCCAGAGTCACTACCCTTCTTATCAGAAGTCAATTAATGGTCCTGCACACTCGGATCACAGCAGCCTCCTTGGTGGATTTACTAACTCTGAATTGATTCCCCACTGACCGGTAACAGTCTGGCATTGCAAGCTTCCATAGAGCAGTCTGATCTCCACAGTCAGAGCTAGTCTCATTTTAGTGTGGCTGGGAAAAGCTCTGCACAAAGTTCCTGAAAAGTGGCCTTCCCCATTTGAAAGTTTGGCAGCCACTGCTTGTCATCCCATAGCTTCATAATGATGCAATCCTCCCAGCCAGTGCTTGTTTCCTGGGACAAGACCCAGCACTCCACTGTGTTCAGCTGCTGTGCAACTGCCTGCAGCAACCAGGAATTGTTTTGTTCTATGGCTTGCAGGGAACTGTTTGAATGATATTGCACTATTCTGTGCAGCGGCTCCTGTATCAGCTCTGAAATACTGCAGGATAAGGCAAGAGGTGTTTGTAATGGTCACAAGAGTGCAAGCTGAGTGGGGTCCATGCTTCTCCAGCTATGGCGTATGCGTGGCTAAGCCAGCTTTGAAAAAGAGGCAAAATAGCATGGGTTGTTTGCAGCAGAGTAGAAAGGATGTGAGGGAGGAAACTGAATTATGGGAGGCTGAAGCCATGTTCCTATTCCCCCCTGAGACAACATTTTGGTCCCATGTGGATTTGCAAGTCGTTGACCCAAGACTCTGTCATAGCTCTGCTCCAGCGGGGCCCTCTGTGGGATAGCAAAGGTGCCCTCATTGCAGGATGGAGATAGGTTTCCTCCTGTGGCCCTCGGGGGCAGAAAGGCATGACAACACTTGCAACAGGAGCATCTAGCCACCTCCACGGGGATTTTGAGCCAGGCAGATCAGCCCTTGCCAGCTCTCTGTCCATGCTCAGGAGGTATCTGGGCCCTTTACACTCAATGGGTTGACCTGGTGGCCACAATTCTTCCCAGCCACACTCTCCCCGACAGCAGACCCCAGTAGGCCACGAAGGAGGGCTTAATAGATGAGCCGCAGAACAACAAGCCAGGCTCAATCGTCAGCCTCTGGAGGATAACTTGCACACCTGGAGGCTGGCGGACCTCACATGCCATCCGCCCACCCATTGCCTCAGAGCAAGCCCCCCAAGCTCTCAAAGCTGTACCCAGTGACTAACAGCAGGAGCACTCTTCCATGGGACAAGTGGCACTCTAAGCTTTGCTTTGGATTGCCATTTTTTCCACAGGTTTCTTTGCCAGGGGCTCTAATTTTACCTCCCCTAGACTCCCAGCCACAGCCACAGCTCGCCAAGCGAACGTAAAGGGACAACTTTGTAAGCAAGCATAGTACTTTCTGAAGCCTGCTGTGCCACAGTCAATTGGGTATTTATCCAAAGTGAGAGCACCAGTAGAGGCCCAAGACTAGTAAGGCGTAGCGGAGATGCTCCTGGAGCATCTTTACCAGGATCGCTGAGCAGTTTAGGCATTGGACTTATGTTCTAATGGGTGTGAGTCCACGTGGGTTTGAATCTAACTTCTGGTAGAGCTGTGCTGTCATTGTGTCCATTTGACCAACTGGTCCTAAATTTCATGCTGTGGCTTTTCTTTAACAGAATCTCGTGCCCTTTCCCCACCCCTGCCCCTTAGAAAAGAAAGGTAAATAAAACAAACACTTCACTTTGGAGAAACAACAGCACCCCCAAAATCCTCCCCACTTGGCCCTAGTGAGAGTTGAATTCACAACCCCTGGTTTTCAAGGCCAATGCTCTAACCACTAAGCTATGGAGCCTCGGGTGATAAGAATGGAGCCTGGCTGGAGGGAAGCCACTTCTCAGCCGAAGTGCCTCTCATGTCAGTGGGGAAGCTGGTACTAAAGCATTTGTAGAAGAGCTGGGTCTGGATCTGGGTTCTGTGTGTAGCAGAGCAGCAAGGTAGCTGCCACCCAAAACCCCCTTGTGGCTCATTGCACTGTGGGATAGCTACTGATGGTGCATTGCTCTGTGCATTGAGCAAGTGCTGCTAGGAAGGACGCACTCCACCAACACAATGAGCATGGCGTGGAAATACCTGACCAATTTAATTACTGTAGCAGCTGGATGTTGACTTAAATTAAATTGACTTAACTTTGTAGTGTAAACATGCCCTTCATCTTTTTGGGTGTTACTATAATACAAATTCTAAATAACAGTAATAAAAATAAGAGAAGGTTAGAGACAAGAAATACATGGGGGAGGGGCAAGAGATGGGAGCAGAATTAACAGGGCAAGGGATAAATACATGAGTAAAGGAATAGGGAGATAGGGGGCTTGAGAGGAAAAGAGTGGCAGGAGAAGATAAGCAGAGAAAACCTAATGGAAGGTGAAAGGAGAGAAAAGGGGATTATGAAATGAAATAACGAATAAAGAATGAGCAAAGCTTCTGCTTTAAGGTTAGTTATATATGTTTCTTATTCCTAAATATTTCAGCTATTGTAAGTGCCTCACTGTAGGCGGGGGGAAGCAGATGGACACAATTCATGTCAAGCTTTATGAAAATTAGCTGTAATCCTTATGCTCCTGGCAAGTTGCCAATGTGGCCCACAGGACTGCAAAGGTTATGCACCACTTAAACTAGACACATACATTGAAGTGCTTAGCTACCAAGGTGGTAGGAGCTTTAGATCTTGCAGTGACAGTGCGAGTTCTCCTAGGCATTTTAATGCCAAGGCAGGGCAGGCAGGAAATAATTGACTCTAATTAGTGCTCCCTCAAACTGCAATGCTCTTTCCCTGCAGCTGAGTGGCATTAAAAATGTGTGACATTTTTTACTACTTTTTGAAACGCACAGTCAGAGACATTACCTCTAAGCAGATTTTAACACCCAAGTGACCTGCATCTCAGTACAAGCAATGTGCTAATACACCAGCACCCATAGCAAAGGGAAAGTAATTTTTTTGTCCTCGTGGCCAAGTTAGTAAAGCTGCGTGGTGGTCCATGACATCTTCCTTCACTGTAGCGAAGATTCTGCAGGAGTAATTGTGGGTAACATAAATGATCTGCTTCCCACAGTACCTGGATATGCTAATTACTGTTATGGCAAAAGTGTTTAGGAATTTACACTTATTATTTATTGTCATAGAGCAGTGTGGAAGGGCCCCCATTGAGGATAAGGGCCCCATTAAGATAGGTACAGTACAGACAAGTAATGAGAAGATAGTCTCTACCTCAGAGAACAGTCAGTCTCGAGCAGACCCAACAGATGGATAAAGTGAATGGGTTGCGGGGACAAGGAGCACAAGCTAACAGTAAAAAGTATATTTTACATATCAGGTAATAGTTTCAGCTCACAACCTCTCTACTTGTTATCAGCTGTAAGTATTTAGTTGGCTATGCTTTATTAAAACAAACTAGCTGAGATTGGAAAAACCAAGCTCCACAGTTCCTCCCAGGTACAACCTGGCCCAGTGCCACTCTGGATGGTCACCAATTGTTCTCATTGAAACCCATAGCTTGACCCCACATGCTTCTAAGCCAACGGGTTCTGGGTAGTGTCCAGTCAATGTTCCATGCTCTGGGAACTTTAGGGTTCACTCTTGGGCTCAGACTAGAGTTGCAACCTCTGAGGTAAAATAACTGGGACAGCCTGGAAAACCCTGAGCCCATAAAACTGGACACTGGCAGTGTGTGCTGAGCACCCAGACAGATTTCCCAGGACAACTGCCTTAAAAAAAGGGGCAAATTTGGACAGGTGACAACCCTAACTCAGAACTCTTCTCCAAGGCCTTCCCTTGGAACATGAGGTACCTGGCTGCTATAGGTCCCAAATCAGTGTTGAAGACCTCCTGAGCATCCCTCACCCCAAGTCACTTACACACGCTCTCTCCACTCCCAGAGTCCCAGCTAAGCTGTGGGCACCCTGGGCTTTTAGTTTAACCCCTTCAGGGACAACGCACAGGCATAGCGGATGAATTGCTTAACCCTGGAAGCTTTACTCTGACAGCACTCGAGAGTTACAGATCTTTGAAAACAACAAGTGTCCTGAGAGGTACCCTCCTCCAGTCTGAGATTTGTCAGTCTTCCCGTGTGGGCAGAGTCCCATCTGCCATTTCTCTCCAGCACATCCCTCTTGCATTTAGCAATGATCAGTTCCCTGCACAGAGCAGAACTCTGCTCTTAAGTATGGTCTCCATCCCTGCCCCATGCGCTCTAGGCGGGAGACTCCAGCCTTTCTTTCGTTGTTCTTGCCCCACCCACAGGGCCCTGTGTAGAAAATCCATTGTTCCAGGCAGCAACTGAGAGCCATTTAGAGTCGATAGCCCCAAATGGCTCTCCGTAATAGTTCCTCAACACCTTTTTGAGGCAGAGTGGTAGTCTGATACGCAGCATGAAGTCTGCCTTCAGGCAAGGTTATATGTGGGTTCAAGACATAATACAAAACGGAGTTCATAATTTGATACAGACGTATCCCATTCTGTCATATCCCCAACCCAGTATCGTTAGCTGGTGGTTTTCTCTTCTGGTCTATGTAGGTTCTAATCTGTCCTTATCACTGTAGTATCACAGTCAAGTTGGAAGGGCATATTGACTGGAGTCCCACAGGGATCAGTTCTCAGTCTGGTTCTATTCAATATCTTCATCTATGATTTAGATATGGCATAGAGAGTACACTTATAAAGTTTGCGGGCAATACCGAACTGGGAGAGGTTTCAAGTGCTTTGGAGGACAGGACTAAAATTCAAAATGATCTGGACAAACTGGAAAAATGGTATGAAGTAAATAGGATGAAATTCAATAAGGCCAAATGCAAAGTACTCCACTTAGGAAGGAACAATCAGTTGCACACATACAAAATGGGAAATGACTCCCTAGGAATGAGCACTGCAGAAATGGATCTGGAGGTCATAGTGGATCACAAGTTAAATATGAATCAACAGTGTGACGCTGTTCAAAAAAAGCAAACATTCTGGGATGTTGTTAGCAAGACACTAGAAGCAATTCTTCCACTTTACTCTGTGCTAATTAGACCTCAACTGGAATATTGTGTCTAGTTCTGGGTGCCACATTTCAGGTAAGATGTGGACAAATTAGAGAAAATCCAGCGAAGAGCAACAAAAATGATTAGAGGTCTAGAAAACATGACCCATGAGGGAAGAGTGAAAAAACTGGGTTTGTTTAGTCTGGAGAAGTGAAGACTGAGGGGGGACATGATAGCATTTTTCAGCACATAATAGGTTGTAAAAAGGAAGAGGAAGAAAAATTGTTCTCCTTAACCTCTGAGGCTAGGACAAGAAGCAAGGGGCTTAAATTGCATCAAGGGCAGTATATACTGGACATTAGGAAAAACTTTCTAGTAGTAAAGCACTGGAATAAATTGCCTAGGGAAGTTGTGGAATCTCCATCACTGAAGATTTTTTAAAGGAGGCTAGATAAACACCTGTCAGGGATGTTCTAGATAATGTTTGGTCCTGCTAAAAATGCAGGGGACAGGACTAGATGACCTCACAAGGTCCCTTCCAGTCCAACGATTCTATTATTCTATCTTGCTGCCTGCCAATAGTGCGCTAACTGATGACGTAAGAATCTTTGCGAGTGACTTTGTTTGCAGTTTTGTTGTTGGCATGTTGGTTCCAGGATATTAGAGAGACAAGGTGGGTGGGGTAATATCTTTTATTGGACCAGCTTCTGTTGGTGAGAAAGAAAAGCTTTCAAGTTACATGAGTTCTTCAGGTGACTGACATTTCAGATTCTTTATGGTCAAATTAGGATGAGGGGTTTCTCTTATTGCTTAGGAGCAGAGAGAGCTCTGACCCCTGCCTTAATGAGGAGATGGAGGGTAGCTTTTGACATATATTGTTGCAAAGAGAGAGGTCCCTTTCACTCATGTGAAAATGGAAATTCACATTGATTCCTGTACTGACTTGGTTTCTGCTGGCCCTGGTGATGAGGGTAGTGATTGAGAAACAGTTTAACGCACTGACTCTTTAAAGTGCTGTGAGTTCAGTTAAGAGAGAGGCAACCAGCTGGGAACAGTATTTTGAGAGAAGCCGTAGAGAAAGCCATTAGTGGGCGATAGGAAAGCTGACCCTCTGAGTGAAGAAGTTTTGCTGCTTCTTGGCAGGTACCTGTTCAGGAATCTAAATACATGTGTGCAAGAACCTGCAGGGCTGGAACCTGGGAGGTTCTAGGCTGCTGATGCCTGTGCATTACTAGTGCAGGCTTAAGCTGGGCTCTAACAGGAAGACACTTTGAGGCTGGGCTTGGCAGGATGTACCACCCAGCAGGGCCAAATTAACTCTCCAGGGGGCTTAGGGCTATTAGATTTTTTGGGGCCCCCCTGTATACAACTCTTTTTCCTAATTTAAAGAAAATGATCACAATTATGGCATCGAGGCTATTAATGCTGTACTAAACTTGCCTTTTAATTAACATAAAGCCGTTCTGTGGTTACATTTCAGTCTTAACACATGTAGAGCGAGGGCCGGCAACTTATGGCACGTGTGCCAAATGTGGCATGTGAGATGATTTTGAGCGACACTCACGCTGGGCCCATGTCATGTGGAAGAGGGGCAGGGATTTATTTTTGCGGGGCCCGCCCTTAGCCCGAGACCTTGGGCTGCAGCCCCTAAAGCCACTGTGTTAATCAGGCTCTGCCGCCCAGCAGGACCTGAGAGGCCCCTCACAGCCCAGGAAGCTATGAAGGAGTGCTGTCTGAGCAACACAGCTGTCTGTCTGTCTCCTCGCCAGAGACCCTGCTTGTGATACTGTCACGCGGGCTGCATTAGGAGGGGGGGCATTTGTGTTATTTGACCTTAATATGTCAAAATCATAATGATTCATGTAAGACATACCATGTCAGGTACTGTTAGAAAGGTGATGATATGCTGAATAAGATGATAATATTTGTGCTCATGTGTAATATGTGTAAGGAAACTTATGGAGATCTTTGATATCCCTGTATTTCAAACTGTGCTGTGGAAGACACACCCCAGACAGAGAGGCGGCAGGACAATAGCTTGCTTAATAGCCCATTCAAGGCCTTATCAGAAGCCAGAGGCCCGGGAAGAAACTAAAGGCATACCTGAAGAGTTACCAGGATTGGCCCATGTGACTATGGACTCCATTTTGGTTCCTGTGAAATTCCACAAGCCACATGGCCAGTAACAGGGTATATAAGATCAAACCACAGCAACCATTTTGTCTTTGATCCTGTCCAGCTGCGGACACACCTCTGG
>ML675629.1:13844090-13871393 GCA_007922155.1 Mesoclemmys tuberculata | reverse complement strand
GACCCTGGCATTATCAGTGGGCTACCCTGGGCACGGACGGGTTACAGATACATCCTAGATTCTGGCTTCCAACCCTGTTTTTTCCCTCAAATTTGCTCCTTGATTGTTGTCTATACCTTGTCACCCAACCCCAATCTCCTGGTAACCTGGCCCTGCCAGCCTCCTACACTCAACTCTCAGTTTGCCATCTGGCTCGTCTCAAACTCTGGCCTCTCGATAACCTGGCCCTGCCTGCTGCCTGACACCTGAACTTTGGTCTGCCCTCTGGTCTGCCTCGGACTCAGACCTCCAAGTACGTGACTCTCAGCTGCTGCTCCAAGTTTGTCTGCCCTTGTCCCAGTCATGACATCATGACCAGAAATACAGTAATATTCTGTTTCTGCATCCATGTGTTTCTCTCCCATTTTGAAGCTTGTCATGGACCTTATTCCTATGAGAAGCAAAACTCCAAAGGAAGAAGAGACCTGTGGTTAAGGCATGAGACTGAGACTCAGAAAAGCTGAGCTCTGTCCACTGCTCTGCCACAGGCGGGGGTGACCTTGGGGAAATCTCTTATACCTGGTCTATACTTACCTCCGGGATTCTGCGACAGTCGACAGGAGATATGCAAGCAACGTAAAATACTTGCATAACTCACGTCAACTTCGCTGCTTCCGTTCTGCATGCTGTCCACCCTGCACTGCGCCGACGGGAACAGCGTTCCCCTTGATGCAGTGCTATGCCACTTTCAGAAGTGGTTTTCCTAGGTCGATTTCTGGATCGACTGAGCGGGTCTTTACTGACTGCTCAGTCAATCCAGAAAAATTGATTTGATGGCAGCAAATTTGCTGCCGTAAGTATAGACGTAGCCTTAGTTGCGCTATGCCTCAGTTCCTTGGTTTTCCTATGCAAAACACACAGATGCAGATGTGAAAATGTGACAGCTGCTATCTTAGCTGACACAACAGTGACTGAGCCAGGAACCCCCCACAGCTAAAAGCTGAACCACTACAGCTTGAACTAAAGGTCTCTAACTGCCTCTATAACAGTTGCATATCCTCTGTTGATTGGACACAGAGGGACATGTTACACATACAGGTTACACAGCTTGAGGAGAACCCTTGTTACCACATTTTGAACTATGGAGTAGGGTTGGCTTTTATTCCCTACCTCTTGACAATATTGGAATTGCTTCCCTTCTCCCCACCCCTAGGAAAGAAGATCCAAGATTCAGACATAGCCTGTTATTTTGGTTTTCTCCTTAGTAGTTTCCCGAGAGCTTGCCTGGTTTCTCTGAGCTCCTACACTTGCATCATTAACGCATTCAAAAAAGAAGAAGAAAACCCTCTTTTTTAAACTTTTTTTGAAAATTGGGGTGAATATAATTAGAGTAGAGAGAAACACCTCTAGAGAAACAACAAACTGCTGTGAGAGAGAGCCTGTAGCAGTTAGTCAAAATAGATCAAAATACCATTTTCATAGGAGTGAGTTGTTCGTGTTATGAATTTTCTTGCTTTCAAAATTAGAGTCTTTTGTGCCAGTAACTCCCAATTCTCTGTGGAAAGTTGATGTTCAGTCTCTGTGACTTTTTCACATTTGGGTGGAGTATACTCAATATGAGGGTCTAGACGGCTCTGGGGATTGTGGTGGAAAGAGCCCACATTGATTGATTTATCTGGATTTAAATAGAGTTATTTAAAACAATAATGCAGGAAATAGCCAACTGGAGGCAAAATAAAGAGATTTCTCCCCACAACACTCAATCAAATGATTTCAACTGAGCTTATCTTGGTAGTCATAGACTCATAGAAGATTAGAGTTGGAAGGGACCTCAGGAGGTCATCTAGGCCCTTACCCTGCTCAAATCAGGACTAACCTCAGCTAAATCATCCCAGACAAAGCTTTGTCAAGCCACAGCTTAAAAACATCTAAAGATGGAGATTCCACCACCTCCCTAGGTAACCCATTCCAGTGCTTCACCACACTCCTAGTGAAAAACGTTTTCCTAATATCCAACCTAGACCTCCCCCACTGCAACTTGAGACCATTGCTCCTTGTTCAGTCATCTACTACCTTTGAGAACAGCCTAGCTCATCCTCCCTGGAACCTCCTTTCAGGTAGTTAAAGGTTTTATCAAATCCCCCCTCATTCTTTTCTTTTGCGGACTAAACAAACCTAGTTCCCTCAGCCTCTCCTTATAAGTCTTGTGCTCCAGCCCCCTAATCACTTTTGTTGCCCTCCACTAGATGCTCTCCAATTTGTCCACATCCTTTTTGTAGTGGGGGGCCCAAACCTGGACACAATACTCCAAATGAGGCCTCACCAATGTCAAATAGAGGGGAATAATCACTTCCCTTGATCTGCTGTCAATGCTCCTACTAATGCAGCCCAATATGCTATTAGCCTTCTTGGCAACCAGGGCATACTGCTGACTCATATCCAGCTTCTTATCCACTGTAACCCCCAGATCCTTTTCTGCAGAACTGCTGCCTAGCCCATCAGTCCCCAATCTGTAGCTGTGCAGGACTCTGCACTTGTCCTTGTTGAACCTCATCAGATTTCTTTTGGCCTAATCCTCCACTTTGTCTAGGTCACTCTGTATTCTATCCCTCCCTTCCAGGGTATCTACCACTCCCCCTAGCTTAGTGTCATCTGCAAACTTGCTGAGGGTGCAATCTACCCCATCCTCCAGTTCATTAATGAAGATGTTGAACAAAATCGGCCCCAAGTCCAACCTCTAGGGCACTCCACTTGTGACCAGCTGCCAGCTAGACATCGAGCCATTGATCAGTAGCCATTAAGCCCGATGATCTAACCAGCTCTCTATCCATTTTATAGACAATTCATCCAACCGATATTTCTTTAATTTGAGGATAAGAATACTGTGGGAGACTGTATCCAAAACTTTGCTAAAGTCAAGGTATATCATGTCCACTGCTTTCCCCACATCCACAGAGCCAGCCACTTCTTCATAGAAGGCAATCAGGTTGGTCAGGCATGACTTGCCCTTGGTGAATCTATGTTGACTGTTGATCACCTTCATCTCTTCCACATACCTTAAAATGGATTCCTTGCGGATCTGCTCCATAATTTTTCCAGGGATTGAGGTGAAGTTTATAGTTCCCTGAATCCTCTTTCTTCCCTTTCTTGTCACCACAAATTGTTCCCATCTTACACCTGTCTGCTTACATATGTTGGTTGGATCTCAGTATGAGCATCAGAGAGCATGTGCCCACATCATAAGCCCACCACCACAATTAGCACTAACTGTCTCATGGAGTCTCCATGGACTAGAATGCGCCCCGGGAAATAAATTATCTTCTCATTCTGAGAGGTGGTCTAACCAGGTCAGAGTTCAGCCATACTGTTGGGGCAGTGTGGAGAAACTTACATTGCCATGGTGTACCTGTTCCTGAGGATGACGCTGGAAGACTACCAATCTGACTCCTTCAACGAAGGCTAAATTCACAAAAATGTAAAACCCAACTCACAAATATATTAGCTCAAGCCCTCATTAAACCCTTTATTTGCTGAACTTTCATGGAGCAGCTGTGCCTCCTAATGTCTTATCTTATTCCCAACAACATCAGTAGCAAAACTTCAGTTGACTTCAATGGGAGCAGTAATAAGCCCTTCTTTTGCAGCACCTGCCTCACCTCCTGTATTTATTTTACCTCATTGAAGAGCACAGCAAGAAGAGCTCATTTGCATCTCAGCACCCAGCTTTCTCCTTCAGTGCATAGCTATTTCATCACCATTCTCTAGGAACAAACAGGAAGCTTTGGGCTACACCTATGGGGCCATTGAGGCTGCGTCTATAAAGAATGCGTTGAAATAAATTAGAATAATTCAAAGATATGTAAAGCATTGGGGGACGGAGGAATTGCTCTGGAGAATGAAGATGAAAGATTTTGAACTTATGAGTCTCCCAGGCTGCAACAAAAAAGAACTCACTGCCAAAAAAGCCACAGCTGTGCGCCACATGGACAAATAAACAAATGTGATTGTGATGGGTGGAATGACAGTTCTCTGTCCAGAATGCATTATCCCAAGGTGCTCTTGGGCATCTGTTACATAATTTAGCTATTTTTAACTAGTCTTTTTATAGATGTTTAGGCACTGCAGTTTCCACTAATAATTCCCAGCATACTGAAAGTTGGCATTGTACAAGGCAAGCCAAAGGGTAAATTCTAGGACGGATGCTGATCATGGGTTATGTAGTCTTCTGTGCACTAAGCTTATATACCCAAGACTAGTCTTTCCTTAGACTAAATTGTGGAGAGATAGGGAAATTAGAGCTGGTTGGAAAATAGTTTTGGTTTCCCCTCTCCTTCCTATGGAAAATTTAAACTTTTCAGCAAAATATTTTGACTGAATACTGAAATATTTTGATTCAAGCTGGTGCCATGTTGCCTGATGGGAGTTGTTCTCCTCTATAAACTAGGCTTTCTGGCCAGATTATATCTCCTATGATGCACTACTTCCATCTCTTGATGAGGGGAGAGGTTGCATTATAGGAGTCTCTGGCCCTGTTGTATCATGAGAGATGTAGTTCATCCAGAGAGCCCAGCCCATAGAGAAAAATGGAAGCATAAAGCACCCAAACTACAACTACCATGACGCATAGTGGCACCACTTTTAATCAAAATATTTTGATTTTCAACCAAGAGATTTTAGTTTTTTGATGAAATATCAAAATTTTCGGCAGAAAGACAAAACTTTTTATGCACATATTTGTTTAATTGAAAATCCACTTTCCATCAAAAAACAGTTTCAATAGAAAACTTTCCACCAGTCCTAAGGCAAATGCATCTGTGCTGGGGAGAGTTGTGGAGCTGCTGAGAGGGCAAAGAACTCAGGTAAGCAAGATTCATCCTTATCTTCTGATTAGTCATGCTCATATACTTCCTTCATCCATTTTCTCCCCTTCACTGGACAACAGTAACTATCTTACATGGCTACAGTTGGGTACAGGGCAAAAAGAGACCCAGGTGCTACCATAATACAAATAATTCATAATAATAATTTAAAATAAAAACAGTGTGGGAATACTATAGTTGCCCAGCATATCTTATTAGGTAAGCTCCATTGTGGGGTTGTCAAGCAGCATGATAGATAGATTATAATACAGAAAAAATATCTTAATGACTCTATATACATTCATTGTTGTATGCACACATTGAATGCTCTGTGCTGTTCTGGTCACCCCATCTCAAAATAGACATATTAGAATTGGAAAAAGTACAGAGAAAAGCAACAGAAACAGAAGTATGGAACAGATTCATATAAAGAAACATTAAAAAAACTGGAACTATTCAGTTTGGAAAAGAGCTAACTGAGAGGGAATGTGATAAACGTCAATAAAATCATGAATGGTGTGGAGAAAGTGAATAAGAAAGTGGGACTTGCCCCTTTACACAACACAAGAACCTGGGGTCACCAATGAAATTAATTTAAGCAGCAGGCTTAAAACAGACATAAGGAAGAACTTCTTCACACAACGCACAGTCAATCTATGGAACTTGTTGCCAGGGGATGTTGTGAAGGCCAAAAGTATAAGTAGGTTAAAAAAATACTAGATAACTTCATGGAGGATAATAACAATGGTCATCAGCCAAGATGGTCAGGTTACAAAACCCTATGCTCTGGGTGTCCCTGAACCTCTGACTGCTAGAAGCTGGGACTTGACAACAGGACGTAGATTATTCAATTAATTGCCCTCTTCTGTTCACTCTTTCTGAATTGACCAATGTCAGAAGACAGGATACCAGGCGAGATGGGCCATTGATCTGACCCAGTATGGCCGTTCTTATCTTCTTATGTCATGCCTGCAGGCACATGGTACTTGAAGTCTTTTATATGCCTGTTAGTAAACCAGGGGTTAAGCCTTGAATGTTGGAGGAACATGAGCATGCTCCTTTCCTCCTGCAGCATCAGCCCCTAGTCCCCAACTACCATATACTATATGGTGACTGTGTGTGGAGTTAGGCTTGCTCTACAGGAAGTGGTGGGTTGGGGAAAGTATGCAATTGCCCTAAAGTGAGCAGACCCATGAAGGGCTTGGAGTAGTCTCCGTAACCACAATGCCTAAGCAGGCTGTGGAGTTCCTCTGCACTTTGGTCTGTGGAAGATTTTTTACTTGAGCAGTTTGCCATTATTCAGGGTCTGGCAGGTTTTTCTCACTGAGGGATAATGGAATCAGATTTTTCATGCAAGCCTGTTTATTTACAAAGAATGTACAAGGTCCTGGTCTCCTGAACACAGGAGCAGTCAAACAGGAGGTAGTTTATCTGCTCTCAGCTCCAACCCTCTTCCTCTAGCCAGCACTTGCCCAAAAATCTCTGTTAGCTTTCATTCAGAGTCACACAGCAAATACTTTTCTGTCTTTAGCTTTCTGCTACCGTCTCTGTCTGCCTCTGGGGTGTTTCTGCCTGTGTCTACTGACACACACATACACAGCTCCGCCAGAAAAATGCCATGACCTCTGCATTTTCATTCAGCCTCCACTGAAACCACTCCGAGCTCAGCTGCTGACCAGTCTTACATGTTCCTGTGTTTTGGGTGGTGGCTTCTATTGTTTCTCCAAAAAGGAGCTTAATTGCTTCTTGAACTTATCCTGAAGGAAGATTAGCTATTGCACCCACCAGCTTCACCGAGGTTTCACTTAACCCACAGTGTAACATCAAGCCACTGTGAAGAGATCTGGGGCCCTGACGTTTTAAAAATTATTTACAAATTTCAACAGCACCACACCGTTCCATCCATTGTTGGCAATAAGCAGCCTGGTGTTTGCCCTGTTCTAGGACACCCTGCAATTCAGCTGTTGTCCTGTCCCCCTTCTTAGCTGGAAGTCCTTGTTGCACTGGCTATTCATTATTATTTTTATTAGTAATAGTAGTATTACCATACTGCCTATACGCTCTAGTCATGGACTAGGACCCCATTATGCTTGGTGCTGTGCAAACACAGAACAAAAAGATGGGGCTTACAAGCTAAGTATTCTCAGTTGTTCTCCATAAATGGGCTAGCAATGTGAAGAGAAAGAGAGAATCCTTGAACTGAACTTAAAACTGAATGGAGAACAATAATGGTATGTTTCCACTGCAGAGTAAACCCAGGCTGAAACTCAGGTTTAAGCCTAACCCTCTTCCATCTACACACAAATTGCACTACCCCAGGGCTCAGTTTGAGCCCTTTGTTTGGCAGCCCTCTTTGACTTGTGGCCTGGGAGTCTGCCAGAGGTATCCCACAATCCCATGGGATTCCATGGGACAATTCCTTTGTCCTCTCTACCCCAACAATCTCCAGTCAACTCAACTGAAAACAGAAGTCCCCCCCCTTGGTGTACAGCAGCTGTTCTGTGAATCAGTGTTAACCCATTATCTTCTGATCAGTAAGGTGCAGACACACACCATCCAAGAGCTCCTGATTTTGCAATGGAGCCTGAACAGAGGAAGCCTTTTGCAAAGCAAGCTGCTTCATGGTCACGGGAGCACAGCCAAATTTTAGTCAACCTCTGGTGTGACGCCAGTAAAACTGTGGACTTTAGCAAAAGTACCAGGAAGGCTACATGTGCCAGCAGACAGCTAAAAAGCTAGCAGCTTTGCAAATTTTCCAGATCAATGACCAGTGCAGAGAGCATATTAAGAAAATGAAGAGTGAGTACCAGAAGACCAGGGACCAAACCCTTGGGCAACCCACAAGCCTTGTGCCTGTTTTATGAGTTTGAATGGGTGCTGGGCACTGCACCCAGCCCAGAGCCAACTGTGATTCATGATGACCTGGTCAGCTGGGATAGTGCCCTGCCGGCCCATAAATCCAGCATAGGGACTGATGCGAGCCAGCAGCAGGCTCTGAGCGGGGAACGTGAAGTGACTCTTTTTTTCAAACCAGTCCCAGAGCAGTCTGTGGAACAGGATCAACTGCAAATTCTCGGTCCCTACTCAGAAAGGCTGTTTGATCTCTGCCCTGAGGAATACCTCACTGCCAAGCCTGCAGCAACCTCACTAGAAACAGAAATCACCCCAGGGCCTGGCAAGTTTCTGACTCCAATTTAAAATGGATTACTACTGTGATGGTTGGGATTTCTGCTCTCAGAACCAATGCAAAACGTTTGAGAAACCCCAGCTACCAGTGTGTATCTGCTAATGGCAGATTGTATCACGGTTCCTTGGCATCCCCCGTCTTCCCCGATGTGTGGTATTCAAAATGCCAACCGTGAATTGCAAACAGTAAGAAAAAAAAATCTTTAAAGAGTATTTGCACTGTAAAGTCACAGATGTTTGCTCTTGTCATTCATGTTTTCCATTAAATTATAATGGCCTAAATTGTGCCTCTCTGTAATCACTCAGTAGGCTATGTGCTGCCTGGAAACAGGGGTAGTCAGTGTGAGTGTTTGGGGAAACTGTTCTATTTCCAAATGTAGTCCATTTCAGTTAGCATTAGTCCACACGGTAAATAGGTGCCAAATCTCCCAAGGACGAGTGGGGCACCAGTGTCCGTCCAGAAATGTCCCGAGGGGAGAGAGGAGAAAGGCTGCAGAGGTCTGAGTGTTTGCATGCAGCCATAACAGCGTAAGCCATGTGTGAGCTAACGCAGCATCCTGTTAATTCTTCCATGGATTCTGACCCAATCCTGGTTGCTGATGGCTGCAAACTTTTTCCTGAAGAAGGAATTCCAGATTATTAGTCACATTGTGGGGAAGGGAATATTTTCCAATGCCTCTTCAGTAGATGATGAGGCCACACCACTCACAGATGTGCTGTTCAGTCACTGACTAAACTGCAGGTTTCTCACCAACAGCCTGGAATAACATCTCCCTTTGTCAGTAGGGCACCACAGGATCGGTTATAGCCTCCAGAATGTGGAAGGCCTAAAATGATAGAAAAAGCCTTTTGTAGCCAGAGCGCTAGCCACCTTCCCCATCACAAGTGCTCATGCAATTTTCATAAAACAGAAAAACCTTCTAATTTTAACCATACCACTGTCCTTGCACTTCTGTGACTATGATTAGCAGACAGGGTCCAGAGAGAGAGTGTAATCAGAAGCATCTTCTTCACCATATATATTGGTTCAGTTTTGAAATGTCCTTTTATGTTCTTGATATTACACAAGAATTAATGCTATTCTCCTCTACTGAGCAGTTTTAGACAATAATCCTGTTTCTCATCCTATTTCAGTCCCTTCCATCACTACTGCCTGCTTAAATCAAGAACTTGATCCCTGGCTCAATGTACCTTTACGGACCATTCCAAAGGAAGCATTTCTGTGATGAATTTGTGGTCGAAGTTTTTGAGAGGGCAGACCAGCAGGTCCAATAGCAGGAGCTGGGGGTTGCAAAACTGGAGCAACAGCATGCTGAGAGGCAGGAGGAAAGGCCGAGGCTCCCTGAAGAGTGGAGGACAGAGTTTCAGCAAGGAACAGACACTTGCAAAGTAGTTCCTAGGACAGGAGCTGCACCTAAGGCAGAAGGACAGCACTCAACAGAGAGAACTGTTTGAGCAACCCATTCCATCATGGCTGGAAGAGCACCAGCTCCTGCTGCCTCCCCTTCCTATACTCCAGCTTGATTTCCCTGAAATGTACCCTCAGTCCAGAAATAACATGGACAACGTCATGTCAGGGTGGCCCATGCATTCTGGCCCCATGAGCAGCTGGGCACAGCAACTAAACCCCATGCAGCTTCCCTTCTTGAACCCTTCTCCTCAGAATACATCCACTCCTCCCCCAGCTCCAAGTGCACTGAAAATGGGGAAAGAGAGGAAAGGAAAATGTGGGGTCAGGCAAAATATAGTAGTAGGAGCTTTGGATCAGGTTTGCCCTGTTTCTCCCCCCCCCTCCTTTTTTTTTTTACAAATGTTCTTCTGTGACTTGTTTTGGGGTGCTGTAATGGCAGCTTGGCCTTCCCAGCGCTGGGTGACTGTTGCACTGTTTTAATATACGTTTAAAAACAAAGTCTGTTATATCATCAAGAAAGTTTATTGCTATCATTCCGTTACATGCTACAATCACGGTTTGAGATGATAAAGCTGAAAACATGATCAGGAGCAATTGTGCATTACAAAGCAAACACTATTCCTCTATTTACTTAGGTACAGCAATTCACACTTCAATGAACTCTGTATACAAACCACCCCCAATTCATTATTCATCATATCATTCATAAGGACATTGCCTGGCAAACAAGCCCACCCCCCTCCAAAGCACTGAAACTCCCCCCCAAATTAATTAGCCCCTTTTCCCCTATGAGCACATTCGTACAGATATCCCCTTCTTCCATTGGGCCATGAAGCCCATAATGTGAGAACACAAAGTATCTCTGACTTCTGTTGCCCACGTGCCTCCCGCTACAGCAATGGTAGCTGCACTTTCTGGCTGAACTCATGTCAACACCACCACTTAAGCTGGCAAAATTTATGTTGCTCGGATGTGAAAAAACACACCCCTGCACAACATAAGTTTTGCCAGTATAAGTGGTAGTGTGCACAGCACTGTGTCAGTGGCAAAGCTTCTCCCACCGCCATAGCTACTGCCGCTCATTGAGGTGGTTGTTTTATGTAGACAGGAGAGCTCTCCCCCATCAGCACAGAGCAGCTACATGAGCGCTTTTACAGTGGTGCAGTAGCATCAGTACAGCTGTGCTGCTGTAAGATCGCTAGTGTAGACATGGCCAGAGCGTAGCAATTCAGTGGCTCCTCGCTGTCACAGGTCCATTCAGGGGGAGATAGCTCACCTCTGGCTTCGCAATCATTGTGAAGAGCACAGCAAGCCACAGTAATGCGGACAGCATTGATGACACTGGCATCTGGATGGGGCTGTAGACATATCCAGTGGGATTTTAATGTGCCAAAAGCACATTCAACAACCATTCTACACTTACAGAGAGTTAATTAAACTGTCTTTTGCCAGGTTTCTGAAATCAGGGTACGCTATAAGTCAAGGCAAAAGGGGACATGCAGGGTCTCCCAGAATAGCAGTGGGGCAGTAACACCATTTATGACAATATCATTTGATGGGACTATTGTCCTGGCCTGTCCATGAATGTAGATTCCTTAGAGGCGAAAAACTCTGGTATCATTAACTTTCTCCCAATGCAGTCCAAGGTGACGTTCATAAATTGGCCTCTGTGGTCCACAATGGCCTGCGTAGCAACAGAATGGTATACCTACTCATATGTACAATAGTATATCTTGAAGACAGCAAACTATGGGCACATGAGTCCCATCAGTGGCCCCAATGCAGTAAGGAGATCCCACTCTTGCACATCCAGCAGTTACCTCCAGTATATCTTTAATGCCCAGCATCTTGTGTTAAACCACATGCCCGATTGCCTCAACAACCTTCACCATCACTTTACCCACAGTCGATCTTCCAACACCAAACTTGTTGGCAACAGACCTGTTGTAGTCTGGGGTAGCCAGCTTTCAGATGGTTATGGCAATGTGCTCCTGGACCAGCTTTGTGCGTGCCCTTTACGCTGCAGGATTGGGGCAAGTGGCTCACAAAACTCCAGAAATGTAGCTTTCTTCATGAGAAAGTCCCGGACCCACTGCTGATCATCCCAGGTCTACATGATGATGTGGTCCCACCAGTCTGTACTCATGGCCCTGCACAAGAAGTGCCAGCCTATGTAAGGGGCACCAGCGCTTATGCCAGTGGCACTGAACAGCATCTACCAGTGCGAGCCTGCTATGCCAGGGTACTACGCCTCATGCTCCATCTCCTCCGCCTCAATTATGAAACTTGTCAGGTACCTTTGGTGGATCAGGAAATGCTGCCAAAATGTCCACCAGCACCTCACGGATGCTCTGCACATTTCCTAACACAGGAGTGAAAGCACAAGCAAGAGAACGTCTTCAAAAGCCACCTCCTTTATGTTGCTGGATCCAGTAGCTGGGATCACACGGACCAAAATGACTCCACAGCAGGTTGTGTTTGGTCTGTTCAAACTTCCTGTAATGGGCAAGATGGGCAGTAAAGTTTTCCCATGCTGCGCCAAGGTCAAAAGGCTAGAGCGGCCACATTTCATGAAGACACTAGGAACTGTGTTTATAGTTGGTGTGACTCGGGTCTGCATGCTGCAGTGTGGACACCAGAGACCCAGGTTCAAGCCCCGGTTAGAAAACGCTTAACCTAGGGTTAAAAAACAGTGTAGACACTCAAGCCTAGGGTTCTCTACCACAGGTCAGCTGACCCAAGTCCCACTAACTCTGGGTTTACATTGCTGGGTAGACACACCCTAAAAAACCAGGAAACAATGATTTTCCTTTTCATGTGCTACATAATTAAAAACAAAGGAGGAAATGAGAGGAAGAGAATTCAACATTTTTAAAATGAAAGAACTGATGGAATTGTTGCAGGGAGAAGTTTTCAGGCCAAAGGTCAATGCTAAGTGGAATAAGGGAACGATGTAACCTTTACACATTCCTTTTGCATAGGCAAAATCCTAGAAATAGGTATTTGCGTACTCTGATTAGTAATGGCATAATTGGAGGCCTCCAGGTGAAAAAGTAGGCATTCCTCCACTCCATGGGTCTGTATGTGGATTGCACATGCCTCAGCAGCTGTACGAGGCTTTGAACCTGTGGCTGTGTATTTTGAAGGTCCTAGGTACTATAACCAATGAAGAGCACAATGACAATAAAAGCAACTAGAACTAGAGCTTAGTCCGGTGGAAACAGTGCGTTTCTGCTGCAGAGACACTAAGTCATACGTTCCCTGCCTGCCACACAAGTACCTTTCACTGGACCTCTCCAGGGGACACTTAGAGAGATGGTGGGAGGGAAGGGGAATAGGCATGTCACCCACAAATGGTAACATGGACACAGCATGGCCAGCTGACCCAGCTGTGCATTGCCAAGACCTGTGAGACGCAGCAGAGGGGAGCAGCAAGCCAGTTCTGCTAGTTATCGCTCTAATCAGCAGGCCAGCCTGTTGGCCAGTTGCCATGGTGACCTGGTGCTAAAGGACAGAGGAGTGCTAAGGGTTCTTTGGCTAAGCCATGCTGTGCTCCAGTGCTTTGGCCTCTTCAAGCACTGTGTGAAGACTGGACCCCAAGGTAAAGGCCTTGACAACATCTCTTCCAGTTGTACAAGAGTAAAAAAAACACAGAACTGACCTGGTAGCCACCCTGAATGTATGTTTTTCATTTTGAAAGGCACTTGGTGCACTAAGCTGATCGCCTAATAATCTGGTACCTGCTGTCATGAACCACGGGGTTTTTATTTAGGGGGGGGACCCAAAATTGAGATGATCCGTTTGTCTCAGATTTTATTTAAGAAACAAAAGCTACACTGAATAATTGAATTTGTTGGTCTTGCTGAGAATCTAAAGTCCTTTTGGAAAGAAATCAGCAACATTCTCCTATGCACTTCCTGCAAATACACGTTTACAGTTTGTCTTTGAATCTAAATATGTATAGTTGTGTTATGAGAAAGTTTGTTCTCTGCTCTGGTCAATGATAAAGCCGGACAACAGAAGGAAGAATCACAGGTTTATTAGCACCTAGAGCTACAGGGTGCGGCCGGCCCCTAGAGGCCGTTGCTTCAGATATTTATACAGAGGTACAAACAACTTTCAGAAGGAGGGGGTCAGGGCACATCTTCACATATAATTGAAGAAAAATAGCAGCTGTGGGCATAATGTAATACTATTCTCTACAAGCTTATCAGTATATGAAGGTCAGGGCCGTTAACTGGCGACTACTGCAAATTAGAATAGCTGAGGCTGCCAAAAGAGGCCTACAGACAGTCAAAATACTTTGCTTGGGCTAAAAAACACAGAAAATGGCCTTGCTTGAAACAAGTTTCCCCTCACAGTTGCTTAATATGACATATGGTGCATTTTACAGTTACAAACAAAGATGACCATTGGAAAGAAGTTGCATACAGTCAATCAGGAATATGGGGGTGTAGATGTTTCCCTATCAGCTTCACTGGCTGCTCTTAACAGGTTTCTTGATACGTTAGTATTAGAGCTGGGCAGAAAAATTCAAAAGACTTTTTTTTTTCCACTGGAATTTGCCAGTTTGTCAAAATTGAAATGTTGCACAGAAACAAGTCTTTGTCCATGATGTTCCAATGGAACCCAGGTTTTGCAACCTGCCAGCTGGTTTCCTGCCAGCTTGCCCAGACAGCTCCTGGGGAGCTCGCCTAGCTTGTTGCTGGAGAGCCCAGGTGTCCAGAGACCACCAGAGTTCCCGGGCAGTCTTCCACATGGATTACCTGGAAAGGGACAACTTCAGGACTTCTGGACCAGTTGACTCCTTGGGTTCAACTCCTGATGAGTCAGCCTCCCTGGGATTCAGGCAGACCACAGGGCCAGCTGGCCTGGGAGTCAAAGAGCTGTGGGAGACCCAGCTCTCAGGGTCCCAGCTTTAGGCTGCCATAGAGCGAGGACTGCCAGAGTCCTAGCTCCCCTTCAGCCCACCAGGCAGAATTCTGTTTCAAAATGAAAGATTTCAAATTTAGAAAATGAATTTTTTTTGGATTTCTGTTGTGTGGAGAGTTTTTATTTTTTTTCTTTTTTTCATTCCAAATCAGAAAAAAAAATTTTTTTGAAATCTCAAAATCTTCTGTGAAATGAAATTACCATTTTCTTCCTTGCTTCAATGAACATGTAACATGCATTAACATGTATTTTAAGAAAACTACAAGCTTGATGCACGTGGTATCCCAAAGGGTCTAGTTCTACTCAATTTGCATAAATGAACTGTCCCACTGAGCTGTTTCAACATTAAGAAACGACGAGGTGATTATTAAAATGTACTGAGGAATAGGTCTACTAAGAAGTTAGTCAGTTAGTTAGTTAGTTATCTTATGGGAGTGCCTCGTGGCCCCAGTCAGGACTGGGGCCCCCATTATGCTATGTGCCATATAAATACATAGATAGGCAGTCCCTGGAATGAAGAGCTCACAGTATAAGAAGGCAAGCAACATAAGATGGAGGCAGATCAATTATACATAATTTGTTCATCCATTGTCAATATTACATACATGTATTATCACCAGTGGAGGGATCCAAAAAGTGAGTGGTATGGTCAGAGTGACAGGAGGATGATCTCAGTTGCTGCATGTGGGCTGGGGGAGGCACAAGTGGGTGTCAGGCAAGCCGGAGAGGAGGAGATTGCAGGGTTGTCACCCAAGAGGTTTTTAACCTGCCTGGCCAGTTTTTGTACAGCTTTGCTGGTTGCCAGTAAAAAATGTAATATGCCTTTTTTTTTTCTACTGGGGACCAACGTTCCTTGTGCCCATTCAGCAATGTTTTAACTTCCATGCACATCACATGGTGGGTTGCTTCACCAGCACACAGATCCCGCTCTGCATGCTGGGCCTTCAATCTGCTGAAACAGCAGCAGCTCCTCTCAGCCCCAGGCACAGGGAAGTGGGATAGACCCAAGGCTCACTGGTAAGGAGAGGTGATAAGAGGGATGGAGGATGCAGGGGAACCTGGGAGGGAACGGTAGCAGGGCTCCCTCAAAGGCTGAGGTGTGGGAGGGAGGCCAGTGGTAAAATTTTCTGTGTCTCAGAGGTAGCAATCCTAGGATGCTGCAGGAACCAAGACAGGAGGTGATGGAGAGAGAGTTTGAGCAGTTTGGACAGAAAGAAAAAGTCTGATTTATTTTTTTAAAGAAATGTGATGTAGGAAGGAGCAGCTGGAGCTGAATGCCAGATGCTTTCTGAGGCCACAGCAAGGAGGAATCAAAGATGGCTCCCCATTAGGCAGGCCATTCATCCAGTTTCAAGCTGGACAGTCCTGCTTTTCTAAGGTTTGTCCTCCATCCAGTGCTGAGAAAACACTGGATATGGTTTTGTCTGGTGTTGGATGGGGGATGACATTTTGAAGAGCCAGATTGTGTGCGAGGTCATGCCAGTGGGGTGAGGTGGCATTGTCTTAAAAATGGTGTCTCCCATGTGGCATGACATGATACCCTCATGCCAACAGGGGCAGGCTCATGTAAGAAGGCCCACACCATTCCCAGAAGTGCTAGCATGTCTGATATTCTAGGAATTCATGAATGTTCACCCTACTCTCAGTTTACAGGCCTGAGGATAGTGGTCAGCAGGGACCAAGAATGTGGGAGGGTTTCAGGAGTAAGATTAGAGGTTCCATTTTGTCCATTTTATGTTTCAGTTGACAGTGAGTTGGCCAGAAGGAGAGATCATCCAGGCAGGCTAAAATGTGGGATTTGGAGCACAAAAGATCCTGGTAAAATTAATCCCTGGTGTAATTCACCAGTTCTACCAGTCCATTAGAACATGATATCTCGATTCTCCAGTCCTGTTCTATAAGATCATCTTGTTTTTAATTAAGAATGCCTGTAGCACACCTTTCATTTCTGTAGCCTGAGAGATATTCTTAATGGACAAACTTTCAGCTTCAAAAAACCCTCTCCTATTAAATCTACCTTAAATGCCTAAATTAAAATTCCTAAATAGACATATTACTGAGATTTAAAAAGGCACTTAATGTACGTTAAACAAAATAAATTCTAGGGGATGAACAGTAATATATGTTTTAGGAATCATGGTGTAATAGATGAGGATCAGAACCTATTGCTGAGCTAACGATTAACAGGCAATTACTGTCTCTGAATCTTAATTAAATGTTTCAGGAAACAAGATTTATATCATACATTAGACATAACAGACTAGTGATTGTTTGGGTGCTTCCACTTTGAGTGCCCAATTTGAGACATCTTAACAGACAGACTTTGAGAACATGCAGTGCATGGTCTCTCACCAAATCATGCCACTTAGAGGCGTCTCAAGAACGGAAAAACCAAAAGTCACTAGTCCTTTTTTTAAATATTGGTCAATAGAACAATAAGTGTTTGTGTGTTGAATAGGCAGTGGAGCTTCTTTATACCAGCATAGTAGTTATTCTATATTAAATAAATGGTGGTCAATCATGCTAACTTGTAAGGTGAATGATTTAGAGAAATATTTGTCAGTGTTTGATTTGAGACCACCAAACTCACATGGTAGAGATCTGTGTAAATCTAAATCTCCAATACCAAAAGTCACCCCACTGTGCCACCTAGCCTTTCAGTTGTGTATGTATTTTAAAAAACTAAATTGTTTCTTTGTGTCTCAATTTGCTGACTGTAAGGCCCAGATCCTTAAAAATATTTAGGTACCTCTGGAAGTTAGACACCTGAATACCCTTGTGGATCTGGGAATAGGCAACTAACCTGCTTTCTTCATCTGTTTCAACACAGTTGGACTAAATTGCAACATCAGAGATACAAGATGATAAAATTTCTGAGCCTATACAGATAATCTGGGGGTTTAGAAATAAATGAAAGCTAATACTAACAATACACTGTACCATCTTTCTAAAGCCTTCTCTATATTAGAAAGAGTATTCATTGCTGAGCATGGGTGTCAACAACAGGTGAACCTGAACAAGCGGTGAACACAGTGTAACTGTAAACACAGCCAGTGACAATCACATTCAGAAACAATGATTAAAATCCTGCTAAAACAAACCGGTACTACTGCAACAGGGGTCCTTTTTGGCCATTTAGGAGGAGCAACGATTTACTCCTCAATCACATATTTGAATAAAACTGCTTAAAGGACACCTGAAAGATCTCCTAAGATACTGAGCATTATTATTTCTAACAGGGAGGTAGCAGATGAGAGATAGGTATTGAAGCAATGCCAGTTAAAACTGTCACTTTTTGGTAATGTGATGGCGATATCTTAAGGTGAATGCTCCATATTAAATGGTTTCATTTGTAGGTTCAAGATGATGGTTGTACAATGGCTTGTATTTCTGGGACTTTATAGATCCATTCCTTATTACAAGCTTTTCTTTTTTTAAAAAAAGAACAGCATGTTGTGGCTTGAAGAAGATATATTACAAGTGAGATCCTTAATAATTACCTTTGCTGTCCAATGTTCTTGTGGGCACAACCCAACAATGTAGTTATTGGAGTACTAAATAGGAAGTCTTTAGTCAAGATTTGCTGCAAGTGTATGTGAATTAATTGCCAGAACTTTTATTTTTAATTTCAGGACAAAATCAAGAAGAGGTAGCAATAAGTCCATTTGTATCAGCAACCTTCCTAGCAGATAGGAGGATAGGTTGTTGCATTTTGCACTTGGAATGGAGCCTCCTAGCAACTTTCCATTGGGACATCATCCTGGGTGGTGGAGGTGGGAGGCCCTAAGTAAACATTAGAATAAATCAACTTCCCATTTGAAGTCATGAGGTCCACATTTGTGTTAATTAATGCGCTGATTTTGTATCTCTCACTAAGGTGTATATTTTAGAAACAAAACATTTTATTTCTTTGCCTTTTTTAATTTTGAAAATAAATTTTCTACTGTGGCCTCCCTCACAAAGATTCCTAGTTTTTATGCAAAACCACACCCTGTCTAATGTGCAGAAGGTGGTACAAATATGGTAAGGCTGGAAAATTTAACCCTTTATTGCTTGAGGTTTCAAGTCAGAGCCTACAAAAACAGCTAATCGATACAGTTCAAACCCAGCTCTTCCCAGCTAATCTGGGCTTTGGGAGCCCTGATATGGACTTAGAGAATTTCTGAAATGGCGAGAAAACTGGAGACTGATGACAAATATTCAACACTAGAACTGGGCAGATCAGTAAAATATAAATAATTGCAATAATTTTTGTTAAAAAAAATATATTGATTGACTTCACTGGCACTCAGACCAGTTCTACGTTTCTGCATTTAGATGAGCACATTTCTGTTTGCAAGAATGTTCACGGAAAACAGATGCATCCCATACATGAGTGCAAATAAATATTGGAATCCAGAAGCGCTCTCGTGACTTCCTAGAAAAGCTTTTTTTTTTTTACTATGCATGCAGCAGACAGAGTCAACAACGCTGCAAGTTTATGGATAGTTTGTAAATAGAAAAAGGGATTTCTTTGTATAAAACTTGTCAACTGATAGGAGAAATAACATGTGACTTTGGTGACCAATTATAATATAAAACTAACAAATACTCATAGTGGTCAGTTCACTAAATATTCCTCAACACTTCCAGGAACAAAGAAATAATTTTTGACCAAGCTAGATTAGTTGGGTAAATAAGTTCAATGAGTTATTCATACTGTTTTGCTCCTATTGACATATTTTGAAAGTAAGATTTACTGTAGGGCTTGTTCACCCAAAATTTATCAAATGCTATCGTATAATAACTGGAGGAAGTTGCAATCTGCTTAGTGAAAATCAATGAGCAGAAGATATCAGATGAATTATTCATAGTGATTTATTCATTTGATTCTTGTTAAGAGGCTGTGTGTTTTCAAGGAGTTTGCATTGGGTTACTTCCCTATATAGTTCATGTATTTAGATGCCCTTTGACTGGCAGGGACTTATGGATCATTGTTGGAGAGACTGTGAAAGGAAGAAGGTGTTATAGATTCTGTATTTAATCTTTGGGTAGCTACTATTCCACAAGAAGTATCTGTTGTATGTAAGACATGGCATGTAATTGTCCCATTCTAGTCAGCATTGGTGAGGACTCAGTTAGAGTGTTCTGTCCAGTTCTGGGCAACACACACTTTAGGAAAGATGTAGACAAATTGGAGAGATTCCACAGGAAAGCAACAAAAGTGAAGAAAGGTTTAGAAAACTTGATCTATGAAGAAAGATTAAAAAAAAACTGGGTATGTTTAGACTTGAGAAAAGAAGTAAGGGGGACATGGTAATAGTCTTCAAATATGTTAAGGGCTGCTACAAAGAGGGCGGTGATCAATTGTTCTCCATGTCCACTGAAGGTAGACCAAGAAGTAAATATTATCTTCTGCAGCAATGGAGAGTTAGGTTAGATATCAGGAAAAACTTTCGAACTGTAAGGATAGTGGTAATGGAATAAGTTATCAAGAGAGGTTGTGGAATCCCCATCACTGGAGGTTTTAAGGATGGGCTAGAGGACAAGCATCTGTCCTGGATGGTCTAGGTATACTTGGTCCTGTTTCAGCACAGGAGGATGGACTAGATGACCTCTCAAAGTCCATTCCAGCTCTCTATTTCTATGATTCTATGATAAGATCTGTGAAACCCACCCTGAACCTGGGCAGAACAAGGGAAATGGGATACTTTTTCAGACAGAAACAATAATTTTGAAGCATTTTCATTTTCATCGGCTTATTGGATATTAGTAAGTAGAGAGGTATAGTTTAATGGTATAAATTGGCCACGTTTATGGGATATAGTTAATAAAATGATGGGTGCACTAATATTTACTTAGATACTAAAGGCTTGTGATACCATTAAAAGGTTTGCAAACAATTGTGGAAAGAAATCTTTAAGTATTGTTGCCTCTGATTTATTTTTAATTTACTTTATAATCAGTTCTTTCTCCAGAATACGAAAGTATTTTCAAAAGTGAGGAGGGAGGAAGATGACAATAATGGCTGAGAAGAGTCAACAAACATGCTAGTATATTAACTACAAGCCTATCCTTCATCTATGAATAATAAGGAAATATGCATTAATTGCTGGTGACTGTGGGTTTCTGCAGTGTCATCTTGCTACTCAGCTATGCCTTCTTCCTGTTTGGTTTTTGTTTTTAAAAGCTCCATTCCCCATCTTCCCATCCATGCTCAAAAAACTATTTCCTGAAATTGGATAGTTTCATCAACCTCACAAACAGTGATTTATTTGCATGGCGAGGAAACTCAAAGAAATACCTCCCTCCCCAAAATTATGTTTGCTGGCTCTGAATGTTCAGGCGGGGAATACATTTCATTCTCCACGATATATTTTCTGTGGTGTTCATAATCATTTGATAAATATGCTGCAGACACATTACTTACCTCGGTTTGTAGCTTTGAGAGCTTTGCAAAGTCTCTCTCCTGGCTGGGAATTTCATAAATAGTTCAATGCTCACAATGGATGTCAATTTCAAAATGTACACTGTAAATATATTTCCTAAATAGTTGGCCTAAAAATGAAGACATCATTATTTGCTCTAAGTGCTGGCTGCTTGCATCATTTAGTATGGCATTGGAACGCCTCAAGTACTATTCTGTGTCACTTAAATTCATTGGAATTTCAAACTCAAACAGTTGTATGTAACTTTTTATGATTACTGAGCCATTTCACCCGTGGAACTGGAACTTTAGAACTATTACAGTTGTGATTTTGGCAGACCAGGTGCCAGCCCATGCCAAGGCCTAGGCTCCACTGAACACTGAAAAATGCATAGTTGGAAAGCAGCCTGGCTTACCGTGGGTTAGTATAGTTAAAAGAAACATTAGTGTTATAAGAATGTGTTTAGTGTTTAGACTTTATGGAATATTTGTGCAATGCTGCATGGCTTAATCCTACTTATTTGTATCCCGTGGCAAAAAATGATGTTGTGTGTTTGCATTGTAAATCTCTGTGATTGTGTAACTCGCCAACAGGGAAAGAAGCATTACTTAAGGTAAAGTGCTCATCCTGCATACAAGATGGCCCACTGAAGGCAAATAAGGCGTTGTGTAGCATCAGCGGCCAGAGATTGCATTCCTAACTCCCTCTAAGAAAGGGGAAAGTGCACATAACCTCATCCCATCAGCTTGGAGTTTGGGGTGAAAGACATAAAAAATCCCTAACAAGGAGAAACTTGGTCTCTTTATGCTGTCTGGACTCAAAACACTGGCAAAAGTTTGGCATGGGTTATATAGAAGCTTATTACTGTTTTTAAATCTCAGACTGTAACTAATAAATCTTTAGTTAGTTTATTACAGGAATGGCTACAGGCATTGTCTTTGGTTTGAGATTGGAGTACAATTGACCTGGGATAAGTGACTGATCCTTTGGGACTGGGAGTGGCCTGAATATTGTTGTGGTTTTTGGTGTACAGTGACCATCTATCACATAGTCCAGGTGCTTGCGTGGCAAGACAGACTGGAATGCCCACGGGGACTGCCTGTGCCTCTGTGGTAAGGCTGTTATAGCGCTTTACTCGGTTGATGAAATCAAATTCTAGAACATACCACCAGTTCAGGGTTCCTGCCCTGCTTTTCTGACAGTCTGCCATGAGGTTGGTGCCCACTCCAGGCAGAATGGGAAGAATATGTACTCAAGAATCAGAAAAAGTTTTTAAGTGGTTACCATCCTCAGCACTGACTCTCCCCACTGAATCTTGCTATTGCAGTTTCTCTCAGAAAATAATTAATTCACAACTTGTCGCTCTCATTTCCTTTAGGTGGAGAGGAAAGGAATTCAATGTAATTCACTGCCAGGAGAAACACATGGTGATAGCAAAGACAGTGTTATATAAAGAGATCTGATGTGAAGCTGCTCTAGTCTATGGCTAATCCTGCTATAAATATCCCCTTTAAATTACTAATTACAGACTAATACCGCAAATGTTTGATTGCTCTGGTTAGCTTGCTGGTGATAGTGTTGCTTCTAAGTGGCTAGAAAATTTAGCTCTTCAGAAAATGACAGCTATTCTTCTGGAAATAATCAGGTTTACCATACACATCTAAATGCTAAGTTCATCAATAGGCCTGCAGCAATACTTAAAATGTCCTACTTTTGCAATCCTAAATGTTTGCTGTTATCTAATGAACCCAGGCAATGCAAAAAGGATCAGGAGTGACACGACCGTCCTTTCAGGTCACCTGAGGAAGGAAGGATGATCTTAGGGTAAAGGTATGCAACTAGTTAACAGGAGATCAGGGTTCAATTTCCAGAATTACCAAAAATGTCTTGTGAATCCCTGCACAAGTCACCTTGTCTCTCTGTATCCCACTTCCCCACCAGTGAAATGGAGGTATATTCTTCTCTCAAACCCTTTGTCTGTCCCGTTTGTTTAGAATATAAGTTCTATGCAGCAGGACAATATCTTAGCATGTTCTTGTACAATGCCCAGCATAATAGATATTTGAACTTTGTGGGGACGTCTGGGTGCTACCATAATACAATAATATACAATAGCTGTCCGGTTGCCTTACTAAATTTATTTATTTAATGCCATGGCTGCAAATCGTGTCATTTTTGGGCTATCTCCATTGCACCAAGAACAAAACAACCAGCATTATCTGAAACACCAAAATCACCACAACTGAATGTAAAGCCAGATTAAAAATTCCCGTTGCTTTGGGGGACCATTCCAACAACGTCTCACACCATTTGTGTTCTGACTGTTTGCTAACCCTGGTGCTCTTTAAAGAGCATTTCCCTCTGTTGGAGGACAACTAATCCTAGGTATATATTATCTCGTTGACAAATTCCAACCTCAGTTACTCCTGCGCCACTCTACATTGACATGAATGAGAAAGCTCGGGTGTAGCTTCAGGTCAGAGTTTGCCATAGCTCTAAATCAAGATGCCATTACACAGAATAGGCTAAATTTATCCTGACATGCGCATCCACAGTTCCTGTTGACTTTGGATCTGTGTGTGTGTGTTTTGCTGATAGTTACAGATACCTAGTGATGTGTTAATGGCCTAGTCAACAACAAACCTGCCAACTGTAACAAATCAATGGCTGCATATGGCTGCATATGTACAGATTTCTAATTTCTTTGTCTTTATATGTGTTTGTAAAATATCATGCATACCTTTGCTGCTGTTCAGTATAAATAATAAGAAAGGAGACATCAGAGCCCTCATTTAAATTGCACACATGCACCATCACAGAGGGAACCAGGGAAACATTCAGTTCCAGAAACACAGGCCGCTACCACTTGTACTAGTTCATCATCTGCCCATGCAAGTTGGTCTCCAGAGAGCGGGGACAAAGAAAATAACATATCCTTGTCTTTAAAGGATTGTGCTTCTTTTCTGCTTATGCGGGTGAGTTCTTCCATACTGCCTCCTTGATGCTTCACAGCTACATACTCTCCTCAGTAACTAAAAAGCACTGAAAAACTCAGCATTATGAAAAGCTCAGCTTCCTCTCCTCTTTGACATCATATAACCTCTGGGCTTTCTGTTCTCCTCCTACTTCTTTGATTGTTTCCTCACCATCTTTTTGATGTGTCTTCTTCTCTCACTATATATGGCTGGTTCATCAAGATTCTGTCTTTGGCCCTTTGCTCTTCTCAATTTACACGCTTTCTCAGGGCAGTCTCATCCACTTATGCAGCTTCAGCTAACATCTCTCTGCTGGTAACTCCCACATATCTGTCTCTCCATCACTGATTTGTCTCCTTCCATCCAATCCCACATGTCCACTAGTCTCTCTGACAGCTCCTCTTGGATGTCTCATCATCAGCTTACATTAATGCAACCAAAATGGTACTGCTTATCTTCCCTCCACAAAAAAAAATCTTCTCTGCACCCCATGCACCTCTTCATTCTCATTCTCAAAACACCTGCACTGTCCCCATCACTTAGGCCCGGAAAATAGACTTGGACTATAAAAGTGTCAGGTCTTCTTATTAGTTCTCATTAGTGCAGTAATCGGAAGTGGAATAACAGGAGGTGAGGTTGTGGGTTATGGCTGATTTACCTCCACAAAGCCAGCAGTTACCCTCGTTATGCCAGGTGCTCACCCTTGCTTTCTGCTTTTCTCTTTCATCTGCATTAAACTTTACTATGCTCAGTCCCCATATTAACCATGATCATCATAATAACCCAAAACACAGAAGCATCTGCTAATATTAACCCATGGTGCACCACTTGGAAATAATGGGCCAGATCCTCCTCTGGTATAAATTTTCAGAGCTCTATTGACTTCAGTGAAGCTTTAACAATTTACAAACACTGAAAATCTGCTTCTTCAAGTTTATACTCTTCATAAACCATTGTTTCAAATTCCACAAGGGTGAGCTTCAGTCTTCATCCTTCCAATGAAGCATGAACTGAGCTCCATATATTTACTGTGTGATGGTTTTTTTAGATACAAATAAATAATGAAAACTTAGAAAGTCAGGCCCTTTCTGCTATGTGTGAGCGTTAAAGATCACCCTTTTTTTTTTTTTTTGCAAAAGTAACAGTTTGCCCCAGTTCCCGAGACCCAAATTTCTGCTATGCTTCACTGTTGCACAGTGTGCCAGTTAGCTGTTTCACTATATCCCCAGAGGTGGCTGCATTTCATTGTCATTTTATATATAAAGTATGGGAATTAAGTTAGGATCCTTCTCAAAGGAAAGAGTTCTATAAATGTCAAACAAACGTAAATTAAGTCCATGAAACTACTCCAGTTTTCATTTACAGAAACTCAGATCAGACTCTGTCCAATGATATTTGAGTAAGAGAGAAGAAAAGTTTTGTCTCATAGATCTCCCAAGTCACTATTTAAATTAGGCTAAAAAAATATTTCAGTGGCTGCACAACAGTATTAGTTTCTTCTCCAAATCTCCTGACATTCCCCAAGCTTTCACTTTTCCTTATTGCTCTAATCCTGCAAGATTAAAAATGTTGCTTGTCTGTTAATGTGAGCTGTGTCAACCATTTGAGCCATATACATTATTTCCACTTGTTAGTGATGCCTCCTTTTTCAGTGACTAATTTGGGATCAGATTTGGCCCACGTCAAATTATGTTTTTGGCTAGTAGTAGGAAACGCTGGCAGCAGATGGGCTTTGAGCTTTTTCAGCTCTCTGCAGTTTCTGGAGTAGAACATATTTTCTTCAGGCTTTGGCTGATACTGTGGCATTAATTGAATAATTGTTAATTCTCCTCTGAGGGCCATCTGCTGAGGACCAAGCTAGCTAATTCCTAGCTATAAACCTGTGCAACAGCTCCATCTAGCACTACAGTTTGTAAATGCTAGATGGCTGCATTTATTGTTTGTAAGAACCCAGAAGAGTCTAGTATGAAGACATCAGGATACTTTCTAGGTTCTGTTGACAAAGGACATTACACACCACAGTATTTCAACTACAGCTCTATAAAGCTTTCATGCAATGTGTCATAACATAACATCATGTCTCAATTTTCAAACTCTAACCATCCAATCTATACATTCAAAACTTGCCCAGACATTTGCCATTTGGTTTATTTGCTTATGACTCTTCAAAACTTACTAGGGTCAAATAAAATTCATTAACTTTTAACATTTCACCACAACTCAGCAACATGAAAGCAGCTTCCATCAGACACAAAATGTGTCTGTCATGTCTGGTAAAATAGTACAACAGATACTGTTGCTGTAGAACAGCTGTAAGCATTTGCCTGTGGCATGAGATCGTTCTCAAACACAAACTTTCTACAGCTAGAATGTTTAAAGAAAATCAAAATCTCCTCACAGATCTGGCTTTTTTGGATCAGTGAAAGAGTAAATGTGAGGAGGTAGTAGTCTTGGGAATTATAGAAAAACTAAGGAGAAGAGAAAGGAACACCATTTTCTTGGGGGGGAGGCAGTAGGGATATTTTTAGCAGATGTAGGCTGGGAATTTCAACAGGAGTTAAGTGCCTAACTCCTTTATGCTCTTCTCCCATATGGTCCCTATGCCCCTCAGAGAGGGCTCTGAAATGTATACACAGTTTGAGGAGCTATGTTCATTTTTCTGTGGAACCCTTTCCCTTCTAGAAGGGTGCAGGTGCTGCTGTGAGAAACCTCATCAAGATCAAGCCAGGAGAAAGGCACAGTGCCAGGAGGCTCTGAAGGATCTCAGGGATCCTGCTCATGTATCTCTTACTTCAATGGATCCTCATGGTTTGAGGGCTGAATCCACTGCTTCTTCCATGGACCATAGAGGGGCAAACCTGCCCGCCAATGAAAGAATTTGGAGAGAATTCACAGTCTTCTCTTTCCCTTGGCTCCCTCCCATGGGTTCTGGCCCAACGTCTAACATTCATATAGTACCTTTACATAACTCAGCACATAGGTCTGTAGCAGCTGAGGTAATTTTTGTGCGTCTATTTGTCTATTTGCACTTTCCATAAATTGCTTTCTAACAATGCCTAACCCAGGAGGTGGCATAAACAGGATTAAAAGCTTTCAATGAAAATCCAGCCTTGATCCTTTAAACAGTTAGCTCAATGGAAAGCTTGGCTGGGGGCTGCACTTGTTCCTTGGGAACAGGAGAAATGTACAGTACAGCATGTCAAGCTGAACAGCAATTTTCATTTGCTAACCTTATCCATTATAAATAAAACATCTCTGAGACGCCTGCTCTGACAGCGAGCCTTACTTCTGCCAGCTGTCAGAAACCACTCCATTAAATACAGGAAAAAATGCCGCAAGTGGTCATGGAGTCAAATATTATGACTGGATTTTAAAAATGGGGCTGCCTAATTTCATGACCACTAACAAGGTTTGCAGCTATGCAAGATCACTTAATAAAACTAATCCAATCTTATGTCTCAGAGTGTGTAAATCAATCACTATAGTCAGGAAGGACTCTATCCCTATACCCCCTCCTACCTCCAGTACAACATTGCAGTGGGCTAGGTGCATTA
>ML675629.1:13712883-13844080 GCA_007922155.1 Mesoclemmys tuberculata | reverse complement strand
GGCAAAAGTGAGATGTTTGGCAACATACCCCGCACTACTTTGAAAATCACAACCTAGACTCCCAAATCCTTAGAGAACAGCAAGTAACATGGAGTGCAATGCAAGCTGCTTCTATCAACTCTCCAACTTTCTTTAAGAAAAGAAAACCTGTTTGCAGATATGCCCAAGGCCATTTGGTTCTGGAGATGTAAAACATCAGCAGTTGTGGTTTTGTTTTGCAAAATCAAACTAGAGGTGTCCCATGGCTCCTTGTCTTTGCGTTCAAACAGGTTAGATAAAGAACATGTATTGTTCAAATAAATTATTTAGTCAAAAATCGCAAGATGTGTCAAATAGTTTATTCAACATAGAGTATTCTTCCAGCTCTCGGGTTTAGATTATAACCCTACGATCAACCTGAAGAAGAGGCAGCATCTGGCTGCTGTGTTGTCACACAAGCAAGACAGGAAGCAGTCACAATTTGGAAACCACTTCTCCCATGCTTCAGGAGGTAATTAAACTACAACAGCCCTTTTGCTGGTGTTGCGTACTTTACCCTCTGTGCTAGTCAGTGCAGCTGAGCTAAGGGTCTGCACGCTCCTTGCACAGGAAGAGGAGGAGCAGCCCAAAGGCAATTGTTACTTCAGAGTCAGCCAATGTGGGTAGCCCAGGCAGAAAAGTAAGAAAGCTTCTTGGACCCTTTTATTTCCCTGCATGGGCCCCCAAGGCTTATGTTTGAGTGGCATGTCTCTTCTAGATTGTTAGCTGTCTGGCCCTAGAACTATTTTCCTTGAGATTTCCCTCTTGTACAGCTCTGAATGCATTTGGCATTTGACAAATAATTACCACTTCCTAAGGAAAGGCTTCTCCAAGGATGAAGTCGCTATTTGGTTACATGAATAGCACTCTTATTTCAGTGCCACTACAGAGACTTTCAGGGCAGGGTCTATCTTTTGATCTATTTGGAGAGTGCCTAACTTGTTGGCATTACCAGAATAGAAATAATGACAATAATTAATCATAATATTCAGTGCACAAGTTTCTATCAGTTTGTCACAAAGAATGTACAGGTGATTAAGCATTGGAAGATAATGAGCATGGCCAAAGATGCAGACTATGACCTGGTCTACACCTAAAACTTAGGTCACCCTAGCTATATCATTCAGGGCTGTGAAAAATTTCACACCATAGCTGTACCACTGTAGGCACCATAGGGTCAACATATCCTCAGATAACAGCAATTAAGGATTTTGCAGAGGTATTACTCAGATAGTATTTTTAAATTCTACTCCCCTGCCTTTAATTGCCCTCTGCTCTCCAACTCTCCCTCCATTTTATTCCTTCCCTCTGCTTCCTTGCAGACTATGGGACATGAGGATCCACCCTGCTATGACCTCTGCTGCCCTACAGTGTCCTGCCCCATTCTGTTCTCTCGTGTGTCGTGGCATTCTCATGTCCTCAGGGTTCTATCAGGCAGATTTTAAAGGAGCCATCACCGTATAAGGTCACTGAAGGAGAGAGGAAAGAGGGTCTATGGGTATGGGGAGCAAGGATGGTCCAGTGTTTACAGTAGGACTTGGGAGGCCCAGATTCAACTCCTTGCTCCCCTACAGATTTTCTATGTGACCATGGACAAGTAACTTCCACACAAATCCTAAAAGGTACTTAGATGCCTAACTCCCATTGAGTTAGGTGCCTAAATACCTTTGAGGATCTGGGTCTCAGTCTCTCATGGTGGGATTTTCAGACGTGCCTAGGCATCCTAACTTCCATTTCAGTGCCAATGGGAACTGAGCATCTAGGCACATCTGAAAATCTCTCTGTCTGTGCCTCAGTTCCCATTACTAAAAGTCAAGATAAACTTCTCTTCCTCACTGGGCTATGAGGATAAATACATTAATGATTGAGAGACATTTGGATGCTATGATAATGGGGGGGAGCCATAGGAGAAGCATAGATAGATATGAATTGGCAGTACCCTCCCCCACCCTGTGCTATAGCACCAGAAGGATCCCTAGAGGGGAATGAGGATTTGTGGTGCAGCAGGAATATTGCTCAGTATCAAACATAGGTCTTCAAAATAAATGGGTCAGGATCAATGCTCCTTCTCCTTTCTTCTTTCAGAAACTGCTTATGCATTACACTCAGACTTGTACTGACGTTTCCTCCTGCTTGTTGCTCATGCTGGAGATAAGGTTGTGTTAGCATATCCATTAAAAACCTTCCCTGTCTTCTCCTTCTTCATGTGTGCAAGATTTAAAAGCTGGATCTGAGACCTTTGCTCTGGGATCATGATTTCCACATTGGGAGGCAGGTCTTTATTTTTACAGGTATATTTGAAAATATCTATTGGGCTGTTTTCTCCATGTGCATTTTAAAAACAACACCCCATAGAAGCTTCCTAGATGGCTTTTACATTTTGTTTTATTTTTGGCACTTGGGCAACTCAAAATCTTTTTATTTAAATTCAGCAATCAATTTGGGGATTTGAGTGGTGGTGTGTTTTGGAGGTGATGAGGAGAATGAGATAATGAGCTATAAACAGAAAAAAATGGCAAAAAACGAGATAAGATCAATGGTCCAGGGCCCTGTCTAGGACCGTGGTCAGTACTAGGTGCTTCAGAGGAAATTGCAAGAAAACCCATAATGGACAATTATGAAATAAACTTTTCAGAGGTGAAGTTTCTTACTGACCCCAAACAGTAAATTACTGGCCCTGTACCCTCAAGCATGGGGTTTGTATACTTTATGGGAGGACTGGGTCAAAGAAATCTGATGAGGTTCAACAAGAACAAGTGCAGAGTCCTGCACTTTGGATGGAAGAATCCCATTCACAGCTGCAGACTGGGGACCGACAAGCTAGGCAGCAGTTCTGCAGAAAAGGACCTGGGGGTTACAGTCGATAAGAAGCTGGATATGAGTCAGCAGTGTGCCCTGGTTGCCAAGAAGGCTAATGGCATATTGGGCTGCATTAGTAAGAGCATTGCCAGCAGATCGTGGGAAGTGATTATTCCCCTCTATTCGGCATTGGTGAGGCCGCATTTGGAGTATTGTGTCCAGTTTTGGGCCCCCCACTATAAAAAGGATGTGGACAAGTTGGAGAGAGTCCAGCGGAGGGCAACAAAAATGATAAGGGGGCTGGAGCACAAGACTTATGAGGAGAGGCTGAGGGAACTAGGACTGTTTAGTCTGCAGAAGAGAAAAATATGGGGGAATTTGATAGCAGCCTTTAACTACCTGAAAGGGGGTTCCAAGGCGGATGGAGTTAGGCTGTTCTCAATGGTGGCAGATGACAGAACAAGGAGCAACAGTCTCAAGTTGCAGTGGGGAGGTCTAGGTTGGACATTAGGAAAATCTTTTTCACTAGAAGGGTGGTGAAGCATTGGAATGGGTTACCTAGGGAGGTGGTGGCATCTCCATCTTTAGAGATTTTTAAGCTGAGGCTTGACAAAACCCTCGCCGGGATTATTTAGCTGAGGTTAGTCCTGCTTTGAGCAGGGGGTTGGACTAGATGACTTCCTGAGGTCCCTTCCAACTCTAATAATCTATGATCCTCTGCCCAATCCCTGTGCCAATTAGCCATGTCAGCATACTGTGAAACCATGTGGGAAGGCAGGAAGTAGGAATCTTCTTCTGCAGGTGTGTTATGCCAGCAGGACCCACTCCACTGAGGTCACTCCAGCCCTGTGAAAATGAAATTGCACTTACTTTAGGCATAGTCAGAGGGAGCTCCCAGAAGGTCATGGCAGTTCAGATGGCCATTCCAAAATTTAGACGCTTAACTGAAACTTATCTCCACAGCTGGGGTTTGCCAGGCTATCCTGAAAATCTCATAAAAACAGTCTTTCTTCCTCAGGAAATCTATAGTATTTCTTGCTTACAGCAGGCCTGGAAATACGAAAACAACCTTTCTGACTGGGCATAAGGCTAGCCATGTGAACTACAAATAACCACTCTTGAGGAACCCCACTCTCCTAGGTTAGGGTCCATTCCCAGTGCCACTGAAGTCAATGGGAGTCTTTCCTTAGGCTTCTCCTGGAGTTGGATTGTGCCATAATTTAGCAATCCACAGACTGATCTGAATTTCTGGTTGGCTTTGGGACCAGCAGAGTAAAGGCACCTCACTCTTCAATGTGACCCACCTATCTTCACATCCCCTTTGATAGCAGACCTTGATTGTGCTCAAAGCCTCAAAAATGGTAAGGGGTGGTAGTCTGGGATTTGGGCTTCCAATCATGACTAAAACCAGAGAAAGTGGACGTTTATGAAAAAGAAAAGTGACAGATGAGAAATGGTGTCCAGACTCATCTGACCACCTGCAAATGTTTGGTTTATAGACAAAGCAGGGGATTGAGCATCAGGCAAACTAGGCTGTTTTTCCAGAGCTGCCATTAATTTTGTGACCACTGAATCTCTTTGTGACTCATTTTCCATACCTATAATATAAGGATGATGATCCCTACCTCATGGAAGTGTTACAGAGCCCAATTAATTAATGCTTGTAAAGTGCTTTGACGTGTATAGTACCATTATCAGTCATTTGGGAGTTTTCCCTGCATTATGGTTGCAGACTGTGGGTGACTCTCCCTAAGGGCACATCTCCACCTGGAAATTGGTTATGAATATTAAATACTTTCTACACTACAGAGACTATCCCAGCATAGCTAAATCAGCATAAATATGCCATTTTACATAGTTCTATAGTGTAGGCACAGCCTACACTGACAGAAAAGATTTTTTCATCACTGTAGGAATGTCATCTCCCTGAATGAAGTTAGCTACATCAACAAAGGATTCTTCCATGACATAGCTGTGTCTACACTGGAGATGAGATCTCAGTTAGGGTCAGCAATGTCAATTAGGGTTGCAGGTTTTTTCACACCCCAACCAACGTAGCTATGTCAGCCTAACTTTTAAGTGTAAGCTAAACCTAAGACTCATGGTGAGGTCACTCAGTGAACAGTCCTTTTTCTTTATCATAGACACACTCAAGTCATCAAATTATGCTCTGCACACATATGTTTCATGAGGTTCAGGGATCAGCTCTTTCATTAAATGATTAAGGTAAACTTATTAAAAATTGGAAGGAATGGTAATAAAAAAGCTCATATTAGAAATTAATATTCTCCTTGCAGACAGAATCCCTTCTTCACTAGACTTTCTAACAAAATAGCATTTTTTTAAAGTTTTAACCTTCGTACTTGTTGTTGGGTCCACCACAGTGCTTGCAGTTTGTTGTTTGTATCTGAGAGAGAGAAGCAGAGTCCCATATGGCTTATGATAAAGGTCTTTAAGGGCTTGTCTACACAGCAAGTAAGTTCACAGGAGGCTGGTGCACTGTAGAGTCACTCCTTGGCTTGCCATGCACTAACTTGCCATGTGGACAGGCCCCCAGTTAACACTCTAAAAACTGACACGCTCTTTCTTCTGCCTGGATATTAAAGATCCCATGGACCTGTTCTTTTGCAACATGATGTGTGCTACATGGGTATGGCTCTCTCTTCCATGGTGCTGTATACCGATATTTTAAGTCCTTTTGGATAAAAATTACTATATTCATACAACTATATCATATTATATTATTTATTACTATATGAAAATATCACAGAGTCGGGTGTGAATTACCTTGGTTTCTTACTAAGCAAGAAAAATATCTTCCTTTTCCTGTGCAGAAATAGTCTTTCCTGAAAGCTATTAGCCTTGCCATACTAAATTATATGGGCGAGAACCTCAACACTTCAGTGTAGCTACACCAATTTACCCTGGGTAAGGCTCTGACCCCTACAGGCCCATTCCCCTGAGTAATTTTTTGTGACAAAGGATGTAAAATATGATTAGTCTTTACATCATCATCTTCATTATCAATCATCTTTATGGGAAGGGTGAGCAAATGGATTTTTTTGCCTGGGCTAGTAAATTTCTAGGAAGAGTTTGCAATGGCTCATTAGCCATGACAACAGGCCTGATTCTTCTCTCTCTCTCGTACTGACTTAAATCAGGAGTAACTCCCCTGAACTCAGTGGAGACACGCTGGCGTAAAACCAGTGGAAGAGGCGATTCAAGCCTAAAGACATCATGTTATTGGATCACAAGTCAATAAGTATTTGTTATGATCATAGTTGCACTAGCATAAATCAGAAGCAGCTCCAATAAAAATCAATGGACCTGCTTCTCCATGGCCTAGCACTTTGTGTATTAATTTATACCAGGGTAAAGTGAGTGTAAAATGGTACCACTCACTTGCACAGCTGTAAATGAGAACCCGAGACAGTAGAGAACCAGGCTTAAATGAAATTGCAGTTGCTATGAGATCAGTTCCACTGCTCACATCTTTTCAGCGGTGAGAGACTCCCTGTTACAAACAAGGGAAATGTTTTAACAGATGATACAAACAAGCAAAACACTGGAGTACAATGAAACCTGTACAAGACACTCCCCTTATTAAGTAACCTCCTGATTTAAATACCCCCAAACAGATTGAGCTCTGTTCTGATCTCATTCACATCCAGGTAAATCAGGAATAGTTCGTTTGAAGATAATGAGGTTGCACTAGTGTAAAACAAGTTTATTGGAAATCACCATTGGGTCTATTAAACACAATCCTGCCTCACCCTTATTAGAAACCATTTCCCTAAAACATCTGATTGTTGTTGCTCCCCTGAGTGGTTGCTTACAACCTGCTTTGCTCTGATATGATGTGATAACAATGCAGTTTCCCAAAATGAAATAAAAATCCACAAGGTCAAGTTTGCATACATTTTGTTTCACTGTAACAGTCTGAAGTCATTTTACTAGCTAGAAAAATATGCCTTGTAATTTGGAGAAGTGATGAATATACAATATGATGTTACAGATAATCATCTATTAGAATTTGACTGCAAAACTTTCCTTTTGGTATTATTTGCAGGCAGTTGTATGAAGTCGTCACTGAAGTTTTAATACACAAAGTTATAAGAATGGACAGGAAAAGAGAAACTAAATGACCTGTCTCGATATGCAGATAAGCTTTAGACTTAATTTTGAGGGATGCCAATGACTTACAGCTCCTACAGACAGCACATTGCACTCGGTGTCAGGACCTCTGAAAATTAGACCTGAGGGCAGAATTCATAAGTGGGGCTTTGGCACCGCAAAGCTCAGCCAGAGGAAGGTGTTTACCTGCACTCCAGACTCACCACCATGAACCCTCTGCTGGAGAGAGGCACCTAATCGGGTCAGTCCTTTTACACAAAAAAAAAAACAAGGAGGAGGAGAATATAATTAATTAAATATTCTTTAGAGCAAGGGATTGAAAGTCATGTCTTCCACCTCCCTGGTGAAGGCCCATACCACTAGCCCATGCTTTCTGGCCCAATGACTATTTCAGTATTTACACAACATGGAACAGCCTGAGCAGGAGAAATTCCTGCCCTGTAATACCTCACAGGTCAATGGTGAGGGCACTTTTTTGAGAGGTAAGAGACTCAAGTTCAAATCCCAGCTCCCTCTCAGGACTATTTGAGGACCAGGAGAGGGGTGGGTGGGCACAAGCCCTCCCTCACTTAAGGGGGGAGCCAAGGGACCGGGGGCTCAACTGATTCCGGGGGACAACAAATGAAAAAACAGGAAAGGGTGTAGAGGTCACAGGTTTAAACAAAGGGAACCAAAGGGGGACACCGAACAGAGGGCCCCGGACAGCGCCCACTGCTCCCGGAAGGTGTCTAGGGAGCTAGCAGACTCTGCCCAGAAGAACTCCGTCCAGATGCGTGAACGAATGGAGGAACAAAAATAGGCCCCACAGTCGCAGAGCTCCCCCACGGCCAACCTCCTCTCTCTGGTGTTGTAGATGGCCACTTTGGCCAGGGCTAGGAGGAGGTTGATGAGGAGGTCCCGTGACCTCGTGGGGCTTCGGATGGGGTGTGCCTGGATGAACAGGTAGGGGGAGGGCCACAGTCCCTTAGACTGCTAATTTCCCATTGAACATTGCTTTGACAGACATAGAGTAGCAAGGGGACATGGCCTCCTTCTGAGACAGACGGGGAAGGGTTGGCCACGGGCCCCTACATACAGCCCGGGTAAGTGTTCTAACCACTGGGCTAAAAAGAATAAAGTTGTTGTCACCCCGTCATTCTGTGCAAATTTAGATGTGCTCTGAGTGCATCTACTGTCTCAGAGCAAGACAGGCAGTAGGGAATGCCTAGTTTTGGATCCCACTGGGACTTAGTCATGAATTAGGCACTGAGCTGTTGGGTGATATCAGGATTTAAGCAGCTTTAACAGTGGAAACGTAGCCACTCGCAGACTTAGACAGCAGCTAAACAGGGGGTTTGTGAATGCCAGTGGTACCTAACTGTGGGACATAGGCACCTACTTGTCACTTTAGGCATATAAGACCCCCTTGGCAACCTCACCCTAAATGTCTCCAATACAATTAACAAGTCAATAAAAAGTGTGCAAGATTCTTTATTTTTATAATTATATTTTATAATTAAATTATAAAATTTATTTAAATCAAGTGATCTGCAGAAAAGCTGGTTGTGAATGTGGGAACATCTGTTCAGGCAAACATTGTTCTGAATTACGATTTTGTATGGGGAAAATATTATTCATTCACTCAGTTAATTGATTTATCCTACTGAGAACATCACTTCATATTTTTACCTCTACAGATTGACTGCAGTGTTATTCAGTGGCTACTGCACGGTGGCAGGTTATTGTGACAGGGCCAGACCTGATGGCTATAGGAGAGTAGTGGAGGGTATGGGTGTGTATATATATATTAGCCCCAGGATCAGCAAATCCCTGTTCCCTACGTGATTCAGCTGGGGTTACTACAGGGCAGTTAGGCCAGCTGAGGCCAATTAAGGAGCTTGCCCCAGCAATTAAAAGCCTCCCTGTGAGGCAGAGGGGGGGGGTAGCTGAAAGGGAGTTAAAAGGAGCAGAGTGGAGCTGCTCCACTACAGAGCTTGGGATCATTGCTGTTGCTACCACCACCCAAAAGGTACTGGAGTCAAGGGGGAGCTTGTGGGGGCACAGCCAGGGACCACAGGCAAAGAGTCTTGAGGAGGGACCCTTGCCCTGGTTCTAGGAAGTGGCCCATGTGCAGTGGGGCTAAAGACAGGTGGCCCAGAGAAGGTAGTAGCCCACGGACTGAGCAGTTTAATGCTACTTCTGACAGGGTCCCAGGGTTGGGGTAGAGGGTGGGACTGTGCTTCCCCCCCCCCACCTAGCCATACCACCAGCATAGCTGCAGAGGGCACAGGACTCGTGGGAAGGCAGAACAGGCTGCTATCTCTACAATATATATCAATAGATAGCCAGGTGTTTCTAATGTGCCCATCACCATGGCGTCTGAGGGTACTGGCTTCAACAAGACTTCTATGTGCATTTCTCTCTACCCAGGGTCTGATGCAAACCATTAGTGCAAACACATACATGCCTTTATCCCCGTAGTCATGTTTTCTCAACACTCTTTATTCTAAATATGCTGGTCTATGATACCCCCTGGACCAAACCAGTCTCTGCTCCCCATCCCCCTAACTCCTTTTTGGCCAGTCTGCTCCTTGGTTGCTGCAGCTGACGAAACTGCATTGGGAGAAGAAGGTGCAGATCCTACCACATTACCTCCTCCCATGCTGCAACAGGGTTCCCTCTGCCACCACTCAAGGATATGGGAGACCCAGTGCATGGTGGAGCAGGATAACAGAGAGCACTTAAAAGAGGAACACAGCACTAAGGAATGGCCAAGATTGAGTCAGGCCTCCTCTCCAACATCATGTGATTAGTTTAATCTAGTTTGAATACTACATTTTTGGGGTCCTTCTAATTCATTTCCTTTAGGGTGAACTGGGTTCACATTTTTATGCTTGCTTCTGCTATCGTGAGGGCTATAAACTTTTTTTCAGAAAAAACCCAAAACCCCAAAAGTGGAGATTTTTGCATATTCACATGGCTCCTGGAGCAGGGACTTGAAGGAAAACACCAATCCTCACAAGACGTGTGATAATTTTCACAGTTTTGGCCCCCTTTTCACAACCTTTTAACTTTCAGGTTAAAAATCAAAGGGACTGGTTCCACTGTCCAGTCCCCTTTTTTTGCGGGTGCATCTATGAAACTAACATAGATTAATATAGAAAAGCTGATTGTCTCTGTTGTAAACATGTCCAGATGGCAGACAATAGTATGTTTCAGTTTCGATTGGTTGAAATAATATTACCTGAAGTTTGAAAAGTGCTGGTAAGAACAAAACAAGTGAGGCTTCATAAACTCGTTAGACAGGATATTGCTGTCACATTCAACTATCCACTTAAAAAAATTAATACATGTTTGTATTATATTTATTAAATTCTCCCTTCCCCCAAAATACTGCGCAGAATGCTTGGTACAGAATGCCTGGCTGCGACAGTGAATTGTAGGATATAAATTCATACTTCACTTTCACTGAACTAAAGAGGCTATCTAAATCATTCCACCATCAATTACCTACATCTGGCTATTTTGTTACATATTTGTGCTGTGTACTTGCAGCTAGAAATGAAGCTTTTCCAGCTAGACACAAGTAATATGATCCTCAAACCCAAGGCAAATCAATTATATCCATGGTGTTAGGATTTGTCACCATGCTCTAAAGCAATTCCAAACAGCTCTGTTTTACTGTAATGCTTGTTGGGGAAATGTGAATCGTCTCGGGAGCAGGCTTTGAAGGGAGGTTTACGTTACTGAGCGTACTCAGTGAAACACGATTATAGTCACCACAGAAGCTTAAACCCTCCCTTCCCGTTTCCTTTTCAAACACAATAGCAGAGGATGTCATGAAGTTTCAGTCATAAAGATTCAGCTGGTGACACTGCCCTTCACTTCACCCTGCTGCTCCAAAAGCCATCACTCAAGAGGACAGGCTTTCAATCCTTCACCTACTGTACATTTCCACAGGGTAAGAGCTACAACAGTTACTGACAGGGAAAACAGCCTGTAATACAGATTGCTTTCATTTTTGTCTTGTGCTCCCCGCACCTCTGCTGTGTCTCTTCCCTGGTATCTGATGGCCCTACTCTGATTTGTTTTGAAACAATTATGGTTGCTACACACATAATATACCTGACACAAAGCCACACAACAAGGCAATGAAAAGGAAGCCACCTAAAACTGTACTCCTTCCACCCAAATACTGCTCCAGCTAAAGTACACTATAGGCCACACAGAAGCATCCCTAACAATGCTGTCTGTCTATGGTATTTACAGGGCACCCCCTGCTCCCACCAACAGCCCTGTAAAGAGGAAAGTGCTATTATCCTGATTTATAGATGAGGAACTGAGGCATACAGAAAGTCTGTAGCAAATCAGAGCACTGAACCCAACTGTCTAAAGTCACAGGCTAGCACAGTAACACTAGACCATCCATCTTCAATGGAGCCGCCAGACACCCTTTTAACAAACCGCCTAATGCTATGTCAAACATTCGTACACAAAAGTGTTGGGAAGGGGTGGTGTAGTAAAGGGGACATGACACAGGGAAAGCTCTGGGATGTTTGGGAGAGAGCTTGGTAAAGGGGTGCTGGAAGGCTAGTGTCCCTATGGGACAGACAAAGGTTATGGTGTGTAGCCAGTGGCGGCTTTGCAATTATGGCACTGTGTAGAGGAGTAGCTGACATACCTTGTTAGGTGACTTGACTCTATTTCCTTGTTTTTGTGTTCAGTGTGTTGTGTTTCACATCAGCATTTCTTGTGCATGAATTTAAATCCTACGACTCCCTGTCACAGTCCGGCATTCTGTACCAAGCATTCTGCGCAGAATTGTGAATTTATCATTTAATTTACATGTCTGATGGGGGGAAATATTCCTAGAGAGGCCTCATTTTACTCCTACAGCCCTCCAAGCTAGTCAACATTTAATTTGGGCCAAAGTCTGATACTGTTGTTCATAGAGAACAGCACCTTACTCCTCAAGGTGTCTCAGACTTCAGCATAGCACTTACATATATGATTAAATTTAAGCATCTGCTTAAGGCCCCCCATGTGCTTACATCCCAAAGTGCTTTGCTGAATATGAATGGTGGGATAGGGTCAGCTTAACCTTCTGTCTCAGCTCCCCCAAAGAATTCACAGACTCACATGGTTTAAATACATTCCCTTCTTGATGTCTGATTTATTCACAAAACAGAACAGTTCAGCTCAGTACAAACTTCCCACACACTTTTCATTTCCTTCTCAAACCCAAGTACCGCAGTCTGGCCTTTTCTAAAGCCACTTCCTGCTGGTATTTTCCATCTGGCTACTACAAACAGCCCAATTCAAGGTCCTTCCCCTTAACCTGCTTCTCACATCTCTGGTCCAGCTGCCCTCAGATTGCTGTTCTGTGACACTTAGTTATCTGACCTACATGCTGGCCACAGCTTTGCAACAATGCACAGGCACACCCCTCTTCCCCCAAGACCAACCCCGTGGTATGGATGGACTGAAGGATTTTCCTAAATTAGGGCCAGAGGCCTTTAGAATTTCTTTCACATTTCCTGTGGAATGAAACATTACAGGGCTGTTCTCTTTAAAGAGGTACCTTAACTTTTTTTTCTTCACAAAGTGGTATATCTTAAAGAATTCTGCATAAGGAAAGGCTTTTTAAAATCTGTCTAAAACGTTATTCATTACATAGGCACTTGGGGGGATGAGACAGAAAAGATTTATATTTTTATATAAACTAGTAAATAGCTCTGTGTGTACAATACATTTCTATTAAAGAGTTCTGCAGTGGAGAAACAGTTATTTAAATGAAACAGTAAATAGTTCTGTGTGTAATATACATTTCCATTAAAGATTTCTGCATCACAGAAGCAGTTTTTTTTAAGTCAAAGAGTGAACAGTTTTGTGTACATAGTGCATTTCCATTAAGGATTTCTGGAAGGTAGAGATTTTTTTTTCCTGCATAAAAGCTGCATGAGCATTGATGAATTTTGTCTAAAGTACAGTTTATTTGTGAAAAAGCATCTTTGGTAAAGCTGAATTCTGTGATGTGTTTTACTGAGTTCTGTCCGTATGTGAGATACCAGGCCAAATTATCTGCTGGTGTAAAAAGGCAAAAATGTGTTGAAGTTGATGTAACTGAACCAATCTATTTGAAGTACTGATCTGAATTCTGCTTCAAGTTATGCTGTGGTAACCCAGAGCATCTGCACTGTTGTTATTGGAGTTACTCTCAGTCTACCCCAGTGCTTGTGAGAATATGGCCCATTGTATCCTTCAGCTCAATATTTCTGAGAGATTTGAAAAGATTTTTAAGATAGGAGCTGGTGGTTTTCCACTGAAGAGGGAGTTGCTATATTGCTATCTATATATGGGGTTTCTTTCATTTAAAGGCAGTGCTGTTAGAACACTGCGGTTGTGAGATGTGGCTGGGATGAGCCCATACAGAGCCCCATTGACTTCAGCTGGGCTTCACATGGGCACAGAGATGACCTTGTGTATAGTTATTACAGGAGCAAGGCCTTCACTTAAAATGTATATAACCTCACATTCCTGTTATCGTCACCCTTGTTTGCCCCTCTTTCCCCTTAGAATTTGTCATGTCTTTTCTCTATCTAGTGCCTGATCTAAAGGCCTTTCCAATGATCTGAATGAGTTTTGGATCCAGTTGTAAGGTCCTGAATTGGACTGGTACCTTGGGATGCTACTGTAATGCAAACAGTATAGAATAGCTATTATTACTGTGTATGAAAAACATAGCTTGTGAAATGTTTAGAGTTGTCGTTATATTTGATTTATTTAGATTTTCTAATACCTTGTGCAGCTGATGCAGGCTCTCTTTTACATATGCAAATTATATTTATTTAACTTACTGAGAGGGGTGCGTCGGAGGGTCTGGATCAGTGTTCACGTCACACTCTTTGTCAGTCCCTGGCCCAAGCCAGGGAAGCTAATGATCCAACCAGTGGACCAAATTCGGTGATGAATGCTGGTCATGTACCACCTGAAGCATGTTGCACATACTCTAAGAAGAGTGGTGCCTAGAGCATAAGATGGATGCCCTTTGTGGTTTTACAACCCTAAATATATTCTCTTTAAGACCAGTACAGCTGGACTCACGCTACTAAGGCATCTGGTTTTATAGGGTTACACTAGATTTTTCAGAACTCTCTAAAAAACTTCCAAATAGATTTTTTTTTCTGTCAAAATATGTGGCTTACGCAGACCATGTGATTGTATGGTGTAAAGGCTGGACTGGTACTCATTTGGGATGTGCGGCATAACTGATATCTGGCTCTGCCGCCACTTCTTTCCCCACTCCATTTAGATATATAACAGTGAATATTTATAAGGCCCTTTCAGAAAATATTATTATTCATTGTTTGTATTGTAGTGCATCTAAGAGTCCCAGTCTTGGACCTGGAGCGTATTGTGCTAGGTGTGGTACAGAAAGATGGTCAATGCCCCAGAGAGCTTACAACTGAAGCAGCTAACTTGTAGGATCTCCCCGTAGGATTTTGTGGACAGAATGTCATCTCCAATTTAGGTGTGCAGAATGGCAGGTTCCTGAGTACAGAATGTCACCAAATTTGTAATTCCTCTTCTATCGAATGCATTAATTGAAGCCTTGCTACACTTGGCTTGTCTAGAGAAGAAAAGCATTCTGGTTTCGCTCACTGTCATTTTTTCACATAATTGAACATAGCAGCGTTATGACTGACTAATACATTTGCGTGGAACATTCTTATTAATGGCATGGTTATAGGAGGCACAGTGTGGGAACAGGAGCAAATGAAAAGAACGGGAGTGTAGGTGTCAGATGGGTGGTGAGAGATCCATTACTGTGCTGTCTTGCCTGGCTTCCGTTACAGAGAGTGAGAAATTGAACTTCATATGTCCTTGACGTGACTCAGTCACAGGCTGTAACTTCATCTTAAAATGGAACAAAATTCCCCACCAATTGAATTTGCAATGCTAATGGAAGGGGAAATGCAGTAGGTAAATCATTAGATCATTTTTGTTCATTTCAGTCTAAATACTTAAACCACAATCCTAGAATTACAAAAATCTATACTGAAAATAAAGGGTATGTCTACACTGCAATGTAAACCCAAAGGTCAAACTCAGGCTCAAGCCTGAACTCCCATCTACACACAAATTGCACTAACCTAGGGCTCACAGCCAGGGTCCCATGACCCCACAGGGGCAGGGAGTCTGAGCCTGAGTCAAGCCGGGACCCAGAGTTCAAGCCCTAATGCTTTGCAGTGTAGTTGCACCCCACTGAATTCATGCTCTGAAAGTTCACCGAAAATATCTGTCCCACTGGCCGACTCTTCTTGTCCTCTGGACAGTCAAGTTTTCCGAGCCTGCACCTTGAACAAAGGGCTAGAGCAGCCACATTTTGGGAGGGTTATAGGATGTCTGGGATATAGGTGGTTGGGCTCAGGCCCACATAATACAGTCTAGATGCTGGAGCCCCAAGTTGGGACCCAGGGTTCAACACTTTCTAACCTAGAGTTACAAATGAGTGTATATGCTAAGTCCCTAAATTAACAAATTTAGCGTCTGCTAACTCAAGCTCTACTGACCCAGGGATTACATTACAGTGTAGACATGAAAAGATTAAACAGAAGATAAAGGAGTAATGTGAACATAGCATACAAAATTTTCTGAGGGCCAAATTCTTCTTGCTTGATTCACATGAAAAATCCCCTTGGACACATTCGTATCTCAGTAACACTGGTGTAAATCCAGTGAAATGCCACTGAAATCTATGGAATTATTTATGATTTGCAGTTGTGTAACTATCAGCTGAATTATTTATTGGTGTGCATGGCACAGAATAGGCCATTCAAAGATCGTCTAAAAAATACATACAGAGAAGACAAGGAGAAGTGGGATATTCAGAGGAGGAAATACATTGGCTCAGTAATTTTTTACTTACTATAATTCATCGCCTCTTGTAGCACTGTGGAAGAAGTCGGATTTTGGGAGGGAATAGTCCAGTTGGATTATTGATATGAGTAATGCAATTAGGGTTTAGCACACTAGAATGGTCATACTGGATTCGGCCAATGGTCCATCTAACCCAGTATCCTGTCCCTGACAGTGGCCAGTGCCAGATGCTTGCCAGGGAATGACCAAAACAGGGCAATTTCAAGTGATCCATCCCCTGTTGTCCTGTCCCAGCATCTGGTAATTGGAGGTTTAGGGGTAGCCAGAGCATAGGGTTGCGTCCCTGACCATTTTAGCTAATAGCCATTGATGGACCTATCCTCCGTGAACTTATCTAGTTCTTTTTTTAATCCAGTTATACTTTTGGCCTTCACAACATGCCAGAGTAACAAGTTTCACAGGTTGACTGTGCATTGTAGTGAAATATTTTTTTGTTTTTAAACCTAGTGCCAATTAATTTCATTGGGTTACCCCCAGTATTTATGTGATGTGAAGGGGTAAATAACACTTCCCTATTCACTTTCTCCACCTCATTCATGATTTTATAGACCTCCATCATATCCCCAGTTAGTCGTCTATTTTCTAAACTGAACAGTCTCAGTCTTTGAAATCTCTTCTCCTATAGAAATTTTTTCATACCCTTACTCATTTTCATGTCCTTCACTGCACCTTTTCCAATACTAATATTGTTTGAGATGCAATGGCCAGAACAGCATTCAGTCTTCAAGATGTGAGAATATCATGGATTTCATTTCATCAGCTATATCTCTCTACATGGGAGATGTCTGCCAGGGGGAAAGGCTTAAGGCTTTAGATGGCTGAGGAGTCCAATTCATGCTCTACAGATTTTTCAACATATGACAAGTGGTTGCTTGGAGAGAGTACAACCACTGTTTGGTATGCTGTACACTTTCTTTCCTCCTCTGCCATTTCTCAGCCTCTTGAGCAAGGCAACTCTCTTCAAAATGGGCTAAGGCTTGATGTACAATGTGATTCCATTGCATCTATTGCCACCCAGCGTGCCCAATTCATGAGGACAGTGCCTCCCTTCTTAAGATATACTTTTAGGGTGTCCTTGTAGCATTTCTTTCTCCCCCTCAGGTCCTCTTACAATGACTAAATGGAGAAAAGAGGACTTACTTCAGAAGATGAATTTTAGCCATCCACACACAATGACCAGCCCAGTGAAATTAATGTTTCATGATCTTCGCCTAAACACTGGTGGTGATAGCTGCAGAGAGAACGCTGGCATTAGTGTAATGGTCTTCCCATCTGATATGGAGAATCTTCCTAAGGCAGTGCTGTACCACTCCAGAAGAGTGGAGATGATTACTGCATTGTAGACCAAGATCTTAGTTTCCATTCACAGATCTCTGTCAATAAAGATGACAGAACAACTTTCCGAAGGATGTACTTCATCCTCAACGAACCCTATGTTTGATCTCCACATCAAGAGTGGCTGCCTGGGAGAGGTGGATACCAAGGTAAGGAAATTCTCAATGTTTTCCAGGGGTTCACCACCAATGACAATTCATGGGAGAAGGGGAGCAAGTTGTGATGAGACAGGCTGGTGGAGCACTTTAGTCTTCCCAATGCTGAGGGAGTCATAGGCTATAATAGGTACCAGAGAAGAGATATAGGGTGGATTGAAGTCAGCCTTGGTTTATGTGAGGCTAGCACAGGTGTCAGCATATTGAAGATTGGTAATAACAACCCTAGTGACCTTAGTTTTAGAATGAAGATACTGAAGATTGAAAAGCTGGCCATCCATGCAATAATCAATCCTAATTCCAAAGGAAAGGCAGTCACGAATAAGAATCAAGATTACAGCAAGATAGATGGAGAAAAGGGTTGGGACAATAACACAGCCCTGCCTAACATCAGTACAGATGGTGAACAATTCCATCTCTAACCCATTACAGAGGATGGTGGTAGTGGTCATTCCGTCATGAAGTAGCGTGAGAACAGGAATTAATTTCAATGGACAATCAAACCTAGACCGCACCTTCCATAACGCTACATGATTGATAGAATCAAAGGCCTTACTTAAGTCAACAAATGCCATAAACCATAGCTGGCGTTGTTCTCTACGCTTCTCTTGGATTTGCCATGAAACAAAAATTGTAGGTGGTGCCCCAAGACAGTCTGAAACGACATTGGAATTCCAGAAAGACGTTTTTGGCAAGAAGAAGGAGACAATTCAAAAGAATGCAAGCAAAGATTTTCCCAGCAATGGAGAGGAGGGCAATCCCTCAGTAATTCCCGCATCTTGACTTGTCCCCTTTCTTATAAATGGTCACAATATTGGCAATTTTTAGGTCAGGTGAAATTTCCTCATTAACCCAAATTCTAACGAGGAGTTGATGAAGTGTTTGCATGAGTGCTATTCCACCAGCTTTGAAGTCCTCCAAAGAGATGCCATCTGGGTCTGGTACCTTGTTGTTTCTAATCTGAGTGATGGCACACCAAATGTCCTAAGAATATGGAGGAGGGGTCAGTAACAGTATCTATTACTGGATGCTGAATAATGGACTTGGTGGTGGTAGCTGAGACTTCAGATTCACAGTTCAGTAGAGTCTGAAAATGTTCCTTACAACTTTACTTGAGGGCTGCATTGTCTTTAAGAAGGGTGGAGCTGTCCTGGGATCACAAAGGTGATATGCCATTTGAACTTGGCTTGTAGATGGCTTTCGTTGCTTTAAAAAAGCTTCTCATGTCCTGTTTATCAGTGAAACTTTGGATTTCCATGGCCTTTGCTGACCACCACTGATTCTTGAAGTCAGGCAGCCTCCTTTGAACTACAGCTTTAAGTAAATAAGTCTCATTTTTGCTGGTTAGAGGGTTCATTTTGCGAAGCGCAAAATGCACTTTTCTTCTGATGAATAAGTGCTAGGATTTCTTCATTGTTTTCATCAGACCAATCTTGATTGTGGTGAGTGGAATACCCAATCAATTCAGAAAATGCCTTGTGAATAATGGTCTTGAACTCCTTCAGTGGGTTTGGATGTCATTGATGTTATCAGGTAGGTCAGAGAGCCCCTCAATGAGGTACTGTTGAAGAGTCTCATGACTAGTGTGACTTTTGAAGTGCCTTGATGTTAAATCTCTTCCAAAATCCTTTCAGTTGTTTATGATGTTGTGGTACAAGCCACATGTTTGTGATTGATCTGACTAAATGATGGTCTGTCCAGCAGTCATTTGTACCTCATGGCTCATGTAATAGGGACATCAGTACGATCACGGGCTTTGATTGATGACCTAGTCAAGAAGATGCCAGTGTTTGGAATGTGGGTGTTCCCAAGTCGGACAGGAGCAGTGTTGGACATCTTGCACTTGAACTTATGAGACAGATGAGCAATTCGGCAGCTTCGGCCATGATGAAGCAGTCCTTTTCAGGGTCTCCTCTGCCTACTCTGAATGTGGAAGAGGCTATAAAAGGTGCCTTAAGCACAGGCTGTTTCAGACTCTCCCCCCTGCCCTGGCTGGATGGCTGTGTCCAACGGGATCACTCCACCTAAGGTCAGAACATACGACGCAATGAAGTTCGCCACTTGGAATATTCGCACTCCCATGGATTCCCTGAACAGTGACTGTCCTGAAAGAAGAACTTGCAAGATATGACATCAATATTGCTGCCCCAAATGAGACCCATTGGGCATATAAAGGACAATTGAAAGAAAGTGTCTATACCTTCTTTTGGAAAGGAAAGCCATCTGAAGAGAGACATATTCATGGAGTTTGTTTTGCCATCAAGAACAAGATTGCTAGCCAGCTTTTAGATCTCCCTGTGGGTACCAACGAATGTCTCATGACTTTGTGTTTTAAGCTTAGTAACAACCAGTACCCCACACTCAACAGTGCATATGCTCCCACACTAGATGATGACTAAGACAACAAGGAGCAGTTCTACTGTGCTCTTGATGCACTTCTCACTGCCACAATCAAGGAAGACAAATTTATCCTCACGGGTGACTCCACTGCAAGAGTACGGCACCATGCCAATCTCTGGAGAGGCATCATTGGAGGGGGAAAAAAGGAGTCGGTAAAGTTTACTTTAATGGCATTCTTTGCCTCAGTAAATGTGTGGAGCATGATTTGCTTATCACAAATACCATCTTGAGACAGAGGGACAAATATGAGAACGTGGATGTATGTAGAGGCATTATGATACTTTCTGTTTTATTCATCCCTTTCCTGGTGGTTCCTAACATTCTGTTAGGGGTTTTTTTGACTGCCACTTCATCTTGAGCAGATGTTTTCAGAGGACCATGCATGAGCTCACCAAGATCTCGTCCTTGAGTGGTAACAGCTAGTTTAGACCCCATTATTTTATATGTATAGTTGGGATTACTTTTTCCAGTGTGCGTTACTTTACACTTATCAATATTGAATTTAATAAACCATTTTGTTGCTCAGTTACCCAATTTTGTGAGATCCCTCTAACTCCTTGCAGTCTGCTTTGGATTGAACTAGTTTGAATAATTTTTTATCATCTGCATGCTTTGCCATCTCACTGTTCCACCCTTCTCCAGATTATTAATGAATATGTTGAACAACACAGGTCCCAGTACAGATCCTTTGGACACCCCACTATTTACCTCACTTCACTGTGAAAAATTTCTACCCTTTGTTTCCTACCTTTTTGACAAGTTACTGATCCATGACAGGCCCATCCCTCTTATCCTATGATGGCTTACTTTGCTTAAGAGCCTTTGACCTGCTCAAAGGCTTTCTGAAAATCAAAGTACATTATGAAGAAAAGTTCCAGAGGGGTAGCCGTGTTAATCTGAATACCATAAGAACGAGAGTCCTGTAGCACTTTAAAGACTAACAAATTTTATTTCTGCAGGCATGAGCTTTCGTGGGCTGTAACCCACTTCATCAGATGCAATGAATAGAAATCTGATAGGGGGTGTGTGTGTGTGTGTGTCTCCAGGGGTAAGAAACAACAATGGGGAGGGTAAGTGTTAGCAAAATCCATTCAGTTAGAATAGATGAGGCCTATTCACAACCCTTGATTAGAAGGTAAGAATGTGTGAAGAGTGACAATTACTTCTTGTAATGAGATAATCATTCTAGGTCCCTATTCAGACCCAATCTGGTAGTGTCAAATTTGCATATAAGTTCCAGCTCTGCAGTTTCTCTTTGAAGTATGCTTTTGAAGTTTTTTGTAGAAGTATGGCAACTTTCAAGTCAGCTACAGAGTGTCCTGGGAGATTGAAATGCTCTCCAACCGGTTTATGGATGTTACCATTTTTTATGTCTGATTTCTCTCCATTTATTCTTTTGCATAGTGACAGTCCAGTTTGGCCAACGTACATGGCAGAGGGGCATTGCTGGCACATGATGGCATATATTACATTAGTAGATGTGCAGGTGAATGAGCTCCTTATGGTGTGGCTGATGTGGTTAGGACCTGTGATGGTGTCACTAGAGTTGATGTGCGGGCAGAGCTGGCAATGGGGTTTGTTGCAGGGATAGGTTCCTGGGTTAGTTCTTGCTGTATGTTGTACAGTTGCTGGTGAATATCTGATTCAGGTTGGTGGGCTGTCTGTAAGCAAAGATAGGTCTGCCTCCCACAGCTTGAGTGACTGAGGGATCGTCTGATAGAATAGGTTGTAGATCCTTAATGATGTGCTGGAGAGATTTTAGTTGTGGGCTGTAGGTGATGGCCAGTGGTGTTCTGTTGTTTTCTTTGTCAGGTCTGTCCTGTAGTAGGTGACTTCTTGGTACCCATATGGCTCTGTCAATTTGTTTCTTCAGTTCTCCAGGTGGGTACTGTAGTTTTAAGAATGTATTATGGAGATCCTGTAGGTGTTTGTCTCTGTCTGAGGGATCGGAGCAAATCCAGTTGTATCTTAGAGCTTGGCTGTAGGCAATGGATCATGTAATGTGTCCAGGGTGGAAGCTGGGGGCATGAAGCTATGTATTGCAGTCAGTTGGTTTTCAGTATAGGGTGGTATTCATGTGACTATCCTTTATTTGTATTGTAGTGTCCAGGAAGTCGATTTCTTGTCCAAGCTGAGGTTGGTGGTGGGGTGGAAGTTATTGAAATCCCAGTGAAATTCTTCGAGGGACTCTTTCCCATGGGTCCAGATGATGAAAATATCATCAACGTAGCGTAGTTAAAGGAGAGGTGCTTGGGGACAAGTTTTGAGGATGCGGTGTTCTAGGTCGGCCCATAAAAATGTTGGCATATTGTGGGGCCATGTGGGTGCCCATAGCTGTGCCACTGACTTGAAGGTATAGATTGGCTCCAGATCTGATTTAGCTGTGGGTCAGGACAAAGTCACAAAGTTCAGCTACCAGGTGTGTCATATCATCATCAGGGGAAATGTTCCTGATGGCTTGTAGTCCATCTTTGTGTGGGCCAAAGCAGGCTAGTGCTGCAGCCATGCTGTCTGGAGTGTTGCTCAGCAACACGGCGCAAGTTGAAATACAGATACATCGAGCATATCCAAAACTTCTAACACAAATATGACATGCACATGAACAATATCATCATACTTAGCAAATTATAAACTTTCTAATGGTACCCGACATGGCCTATCTCATATGAATTATTGTAATTTTGACATATTGATATTAAATAATATCATAAACGGTCCCCCTGATCCAGTCAGCAGCACACCTGGTACTGAAGTTAGGCTTACAGGCCTGTAATTGCCAGGATCACCTCTGGAGCCTGTTTTAAAAATCAAAATTACATTAGCTACCTTACAGTCATCTGGTACAGTATCTGATTTAAGCAACAGGTTACATACCACAATTAGTAGTTCTGCGATTTCCTATTTGAGTTCTTTTAGAACTCTTGGATGAATACCATCTTGTCCTAGTGAATTATTACTGTTAAATTAATCAGTTTGTTCAAAATCTCTGCTATTAACACCTCATTCTGGGACAGTGCCTCAGATTTGTCACCTAAAAGAATGGATCAACTGTGGAGATCTCCCCCATGTCTTCTACCGTGACAAGTGATGCTGAGAATACATTTTAGCTTCACAACAGCTTTGTCTTCCATGAGTGCTCCTTTGGCACCTTGGTCATCCTGTGGTCCCACTGACTGTGCATCAAACTTCCTGCTTCTGATATATTTTTTAAAAATTGCTCTTAGTTTTTGTGTCCTTAGCTAGCTGCTCTTCAAATTCTTTCTTGGCCTACCTTGTTATACTTTTATACTTGTCTTACCAGATTTTATGTTCCCTTCTATTTTCCTCAGTAGGAATTAATTTCCAATTTTTAAAGGATGACTTTTTTGCCTGTAACTACTTCTACTCTTTCATGTTTACCAAAACCTTTAGCACCACAAGCCATGGATGTGATACCTTTTCATTGCTGTACTACGGAGAATCAAAGGTAAAAGGAAAAAACCTTTGTATTACAACTTACTCAGTTGTGCAAATGAGACTGACATTCAAATTCATTTTCTGATCTATCTGAAAAAGGTATCAGTAGCAGGCTGTCTCAGCACTTTGCTTGAAAATTTATTTTCTCAGTGTTTTTAATCTCTAAAGGAATTTCTCTGGGCTGTAATTTGGACTATAAACCTAGTTTAGTTACTAAGGATTAGTTACATTAATAAATTAAATAAAATGTTGTGGGTTAGCCTTTGGAAAAGTGCAAGATGATGACAATGAAAACAGAAACAACATAAAACATACCTGGTTTCAAATTAGTTATTATAACCTTGACATTCAGGCCAGACCCCCTGAAAGGTTTGTGAACATCCTGCATGAACCTAAGCCCAGGTTTTGAGCTAACCTGGTCTGATTTATGGTTTCATACTGAAAGTACAAAGCGCTTCTGCTTTGACATTGTGTCCTCCCATAACCAGCTGAACCATGACAAATGACAAAATAAGACATGTCTTATAATCTTACAGTTAAGCCTTTTAGGGTATCTCTACACTGCAATGTAAGCCTGAACTTAAACTCAGGCTTCAACCCAAACCTTTCTTGCATCTACACACAAATCTCTCAGACTCCGGCTCAGACATAGGGTCTTGAGACCCTGCGGGGCAGGAGGGTTTGAGACCAAGTCAAGCCAGGATCAAGAGTTTAAGCCCTATTGCTTTGCAGTGTTGACACAGCACCCCCACAACTCAGGGTCCTGGGAGTCTGCTAAAAGTATCCCACAATCCTCATAAGCCAACTTCCTTTGTCCTTTCTATCCCAAAAATCTCCAATCAACTCCAGTGAAACAGAAGCAGCCCCCTTTGGTGTACTGCAGCAGCTTGGTAAGTCAATGTTTAGCCCTTCCATTCTCTCTTGAAACCAACCTGCAAACACGCCATCAGAGAACCTTCTGTGTTTGCAGTGGAGATGGAACAAAAGAAGTCTTTTGCAAAGCATTCTGCTCCATGGCCACTGGAGCACAGCCAGATTTTGGTAAATCTCTAGTGCGAGACCACCAAAGCAGTGGACTTTAGTAAAAATACCAGGTATCACCATGCATAGCAGCAAATAGGGAATAAACTACAGTTGTAAACGTGCCCGACTGGTGACCAATGCAGGGAGCAGATTAAGTGGCTCAAGCCTAAGTACAGGAAGACCAGGAACCAGAACCACACCTCTGGCAACTCACCGACTTCATGCCCATTGTATAAGCATTTTGATTGAGTGGTGGGTACTGTGCAGTGCTGGGTACGTGGTCACCTGGTCAGCCCGGTTGGCACCCTGCTGGCCCCAATATCCAGCATGGCTACTGATGGGAGCCAATGCCCAGCAAATGCTAATCCTGTTGCTGAAACCGGGCCCAGAGCATGCTTTGGAACAGCAGCAGCGCATCCCGGGGCTGTACTCGGAAGAGCTGTTTGATGTCCACCCCTACCCCCGAGGAACAGCCTACTGCAGAGCCTGCAGCAGACATGGAAGGGACAGAAGCCACAGCTGAGCCTGGCAAGTTTCTGCTCCATTTTAAATTCTATTAACACACTAATGGGAGGGATTTCCATTCTATGAAACAATGCCAAAGTTATTAGAAGCCCCTTCTAATGGTGGATTGTATCCCAGCAGCTTGGTTCCCGCTCCTCACCACATGGAGTGGGAAATGCAAACAGTAAAAACAGCTTGAAAGTGAAATTTCATTTGAGAAGGCACACGTTCTTTTGCTAGGGCATTTCTGTTTCTTAAAAATGACATCCTTACATTGCCTGTAAGCACGCTGCTCTCTAACCACTCAACGGTACAGCAAACCTCCCAGCAACAGCGGGGGCAAGGGAAGTGGAAATGTGTTTTATTTATAAATCTAGTCCATTTCAGGTAGAAGTAGTCCATAAGTGACAAACCATTTGTGCCAAATGCAACTGGGGTTTGAAATTTTGGCCAGAAATTACCGAAGAGGAAAGACCATAAGGAGGATGGCTGTAGTTCTGCGTGTTCGCATACAGCCATGATAGCTAAGCCCTGTGGAAGTTAACACATCATCCCATTGGTTCCCTCATGAATTCTGATAGCTGCACACTCCCTAAAGCAGGAACTACAGGTAGGTGGTCACATTTCAAGGGAAGTGGATACTTCCCAGGGCCGCCTCAGTAATGGACCAGCCACAACATTCCTAGATGTGCCGTTCAGTCACTGTACATTTGATTACTTTGCTTGCATACACGATTTCCCACTGACAGCTTGAAATGATGTCTCCCTTTTCCAGTTGTGCACTACAAGAATTATTATGCTGGAAAGCCTGAAATGATGAAGAAACCTGTTGGAGGATGGCCATGGGCTGCCCTCCCCCAACCCATGTAGTTAGGCAATTTTTAGCAGGGGGGGAAAGCAGCTTTGAATTTTTTTAACTTCTTACACTGCACTTCCTTTGCTGCGATTGAATCAAGCTGTGTTCAAGGAGCTCCTGTCGTCTGAAGTATCCCTCCCACAATATACTGAAGTTCAGTTTGGAAACATAACACTTTATGTCCCTGAAATTCTACAAGGATTTTTTTCAATGCTTCTGCGTGGAGCTAGTTGAGAGAACAACCTTCTGTGTCTTGTCCTGTTCCAGACCACTCGATCTCTACAGGCTGCAGCACCTCTGCAATTCACCCACAATGCAGTAGGAGTCTGGGTCCATGTACCTTCGCAAACTGTTCCAAGAGGAAGCATTTCCACGACGTAATGTATGGTTGAAGTTGTGGGCAGGGCCAGCCAATGATTGGTACTGGACCAGTCATTGGCAGGTCCAGTCCCAATGACAGAGGGGTTTATGGCTAGAGAACAGGCATGCTGAGAGGCAAGAGGAAAAGGCGCAGGCTGGCTGCCCAGCTTGAGGACAGGATTTCGGTCTGAGAGCAGGCGCTGGCTCAGGAGCTGCAGCTAAGGGAAGAGGACAGAGCTCAGCAAAAAAATGGTTTGAGTGGCTTATATGGCCACAAGAGAACAAGTTCCTGCTGCATCACCCACACCATGGCTTGAATCCCCTCCACAGTACCCTGGGATGAAGTCCAGAAACAGTTTGGAAAATTCCAAGGCTGGATGACCTGTGCAATCAGGCCCGATGAGCAGCTGGATAGGTCAACTTGTCCCATGCAGCCCTCATATTGGCCCTCTCCCCTGTGGATGCCTCCGGCTCCCTTCCAAGTGCACAGCAAATGAGGAAAGAAGAGAAAGGAGAACATAGGCCTGGGGACATGCAATGGTTGGGGGTTCTGTTGTGTACATGGTTTTGCTGTTTGCAATTCTTCGGGCAGCTGGCCTTCCTGGTAAAGGTTTAATGTTGTCTTTTTCTAATGTTTATAAATAAAGCTTTTTATTTTATCAATAAAGGGTATTACTATCACTGCATCACATCATCCACTATGTAATTAAAATAATAAAGGTAAACGCATGATCAGGGACAATTAGGAATTAGTATGCAAATGCTAATCCCCAATTACAGCTGTCCACATTAATCCATAGTGTGAGTCAACCCTCCTCACCATTTGATAAGTGGTTGTCAATCAACGCCCCCCCTCATGCACGTGCGCGCGCGCGCACACACACACACACACACACACTATTCTCCCTCTTCCATCATGCATGTGGGAGCACAAAGCACCCCTGAATTCTCTCCCCTGGTTGCATCCAGCTCCAGCAGTGATACCTGCCCTTTCCAGCAGTGTGAAGAGCACAATAATGCAGACAGCATTGATGACAGTAGCATCCAAATGGCTCTGTAAACATCTTTAATGGGAGTTCAATCTGTCAAAGCACATTCAGAAACCATTCTATACCTACTGAGAGGGCAACTAAGCCATCTTTTGTCAGGGCCTTTGAAATCAGGGTACAGTTTCTTAAACCAAGGCAAAAGAGGGTAGGCAGGGTCCCCCAGACTAACGGGGGGGGGGCAGTTGTTCAATTTATGACAATGTCATGGGGTAGGAATCCATTCATGAATATAGACTCCCCACTGGTGAAAACCCCTGGCTTCAGGAACTTCCCCAGTGTAATCCATACTGGCATTCATAAATCGCCCTGTGTGGTCCACAGGGGCCTGCATAACAAAGAAGTGGTGCTGTAGGAAGGTGCAGTGGCCTTCCTCAGAGCCTGGGCCTGCAATGGGCTGCAATGACCAGGCTGGCCAGTGAAAGGGCCAGCAGTCCAGTCTGCCCAGCAACCAGGGAGTTGGACTGTGATAGGCCCGGCAGACCGGCCAACCTGGCAAAGGAGGGGCGGAGCTTCCGCTGGTGCTGGAAGGATAAAAGGCAGGCCCCACAGCTCAGTGAGGGACAGGCTACTGCCGGTGGCAGATGTGTCACCCCACCGGTTGCAGCGTAGGCCTGACCCCAGCTGGGCCACCACCCCGAGCAATGGCCATTATTTATGAAAACTCGTGGCGATCAGGGGGGTCCCGGTTGATTGGAAAAGGGAAATAGAGTGCCCATCTTCAAAAACGGGAAGAAGGAGAATCTGGGAAACTACAGGCCAGTCAGCCTCACCTCAGTCCCTGGAAAAATCATGGAGCAGGTCCTCAAGGAATCCATTTTGAAACACCTGCAGGAAAGGAACAGTCAGCATGGATTCACCGAGGGCAAGTCATGCCTGACCAACCTGATTGCCGCCTATGAGATGACTGGCTCTGTGGATGTGGAGAAAGTGGTGGATATGATATACCTTGACTTTAGCAAACGCTTTTGATATGGTCTTCCACAGTATTCTTGTCAGCAAGTTAAAGTAGTGTGGGTTGGATGAATGAACTATAAGGTCGTGTAAAGAATTAAGGATTATTTCTCCAAGAATCAGGCAGCACAGACAATACTGAAGAAGTTTATTCATGATACCGGGAAGTCTGAGAATTCAGCTTCATGGTATTACATTGGTCAATTATATACACTTTCTTATCGATAACATAGTACATTTTAAATTCTTTATCTATTCACTTACAAATACAGACATTGTCCCATCTGGAGAGAACAACAGTGATCATGACCGTTACATACATGCAGAGATACTTTTAATCACTTTACTTACATGAAGGATGCTAGGGGTTACACTTGGTGGGGTAGGGTGGAGGAAGCAGGGAAGGGGTGTCCTTACAGATAGGTGGCAGACAAATTCTAAACGCAAACGTGTTGTTCTCATTGGAATTAGAATCAGTAAGAGGACATCTGGCTGCCTGAGCCATTGGATGCTTACACTAGCCATTGTTCTTGAAGATCAGGTATGCTCATAAGCCATTTAAATGAATTTCGATTTACCACTTGGTAGGTGAAAACAACCTCATGCCTTACAGGGGATAGAAAGCTGGCTAGATCATTGGGCTCAACAGGTAGTGATCAACTGTTCGATGTCTAGCTGACAGTTAGTAACACGCTGATGCCCCAGGGGACAGTCCTAGGGCTGGTTTTATTCAACATCTTCATTAATAATCTGGGTGATGGAGTGGATTGCAGCCTCAGCAAGTTCACAGATGACACTAAAATAGGGGGAGTGGTAGATACACTGGAGGGTAGGGATAGGATACAGAGTGACCTAGAAAAATTGAAGGATTGGGCCAAAAGAAATCTGATGAGGTTCAACAGGGACAAGTGCAGAGTCCTTCACTTTGGACAGAAGAATCCCATGCACTGCTACAGACTGGGGACCGACTGGCTAAGTAGCAGTTCTGCAGAAAAGGACCTGGGGATTACAGTTTACAAGCATATAACGACATATTTGGCTGAATCAGTAGAAGCACTGCCAGCAGATAGAGAGTAGTGATTATTCCCCTCTATTTGGCATTGGTGAGGTCACATCTGGAGGTCTGTGTTCAGTATTGGGCTCCTCACTACAGGAAGGATGTAAATGGAGAGAATCCAGGGGAGGGAAACAAAATGACTAAGGCTCAAGGCACATGACTGGAGCGGCTGAGGAAACTGGGCTTCTTTAGTCTGCAGAAAAGAAGCGTCGGGGGGATTTGATAGCAGCCTTCAACTATTGTCTGATGGGGGGGTTCCAAAAAGGATGGAGCTAGGTTGTTCTCAGTTGTGGTAGATACAGAGCAAGGAATAACGATCTCAAGTTGCAGTAGAGGAGGTCTCAGTTGGGTATTTGGAAAATCTTTTTCACTGGAAGGGTGATGAAGCACTGGATGAGTTGATGGAATCTCCATCCTTAGAAGTTTTTAATGCCTGGCTTGACAAAGCCCTGGCTGGGATGATTAGTTGGGGTCAGGCCTGCTTTGAGTAGGGGGTTGGACTAGATGACCGTCAGAAGTTCCTTCCAAGTCTAATCTTCTGTGACCGAAACGACTGTGCAGCAGGATGTTCCTATCTGCATCTTTATGTGCCTAAATAACTTTACAAGTCTGGCCCCTTGGCCTTTAGCTCAAGTGGTAAAAACCCATGATTTTGGCTGCCCAGGTCTTATCCCTGCAGGTAACCCAAACAACCTTGCTGTTCTACTTGGCCATGGATGTCTTTAACCACTAGACCATAGACTGTTCCCAAATGCAGGAACAGAACTAGGAATACACCCACCCATCAGTCCAATGCAAGTTCACAAACACCTGTGTCAGCCAGTGATGACATACATGCTTTGCCTGACTCTGCGACCTCCCTCGGTGAACTACCCTGTTACTTCTAAAGAAAGCTCTCCAACAGATCATGGTTGAGCCATGCTGGCGGGACAGCATGTGTGTGACGCTTGCCCTGCCGCTCCTCTGTAGAAGTAAAAGCATCCTTCATCAGTGCTGCATGAAGACTAAAGCCACCCAATTTTTTTAAAGCCATTTGTATGAAGATCAGTTGCAACCATGAACATTATGATTGAATAGTTTGCATAAAATGTCATACATGGAGCTGCATAAAATTGCTAGCCAAGTTCAACCAAGGATAATTGTAAGACTGGAATTGCTGCTTGAATGCTTACAAATAATTTAAGCATCCAACAGAAATAGAGCTGTCTAGAGAGTTAGATGTTTTATATGTTACTCCATAGGCTGAAAGATGAAACATCTCAAAGTGTAACACACGGGCAAAGCTGAAGTTCTGTGGGAGTTAGTATGCTTTCGATAGAACAAACTTGTTTATCTGAGTCTGCCACTGGATCTAATTAAATCTGGCTTTGTCTGAAAAGAGCAGAAGCCTTGCATACAGTAGGGCAGTCAATCTTAACCATTTGCCTATTATGACCTCTTGTTACAATAAAAAAGGGTTTCAGGAGACTCCTATCTAACCATTAAGAAAAAGAGGGTGGTCATCACACCCTGGATTTCAACCCTCAGGTAACGCCAACTAGTAACTAACACTACAATGCGTCTCCTCAGCAACATGGCCCACCATGAGCACATCGTCCTGGTCACAGTTCAGGGCAACTGCACCAGTATTCCTCTTCCATGGCCCAGCAGGGGCACCCCATCTCAGGCATCCAGCTCCCCAACCATCTCTTGGGAAGAGACACGGCTCTCTCCCGCCTAACTAAGGCATTTCTAGGCGACACAGTTCCTTGACTCTACTGTGAATTCCCCAGCAAAATCAGACTCCCTAAGTAGGCCTGCTCTGCTTTTCTCCTCAGAAGCTACAAACAGTGTAATTGCTTACAGTTAAGTTGCCACACAGCTCTTCCTAAGTAAGAACATTTATTCTTAAGGTAAAAGTAATACAGAAAAGAAAACATTTAAAACCGTAAAGAACTTATATGTATGCTACTAAGCTCACCAGCAAGCATTTCTCCACACCCCCATCTCCACAAGGGCTCTGGTCAATGTCAGCCCTCCAAACCCTTCCCTAAGGCTTGGGCCCTCTCCTTAGATAGAAGGGCCTGTCCATTTCCTGGATCAAAACGAAGGCCTTGAGCCAATTTGAACTCAGGTTATTTATCCAAATGTCCTTTCTGCATCTGTGGGTCTCTAAAGAATCCAGTTTGAACCAGTATATGCAAGTGTTTCCAGGTGGTGCTGCCTCTCTGCTGGTATTACAACCTGAATGAATTTGCCTAATCACCCCCCACAGCTATTAGTTCCTGTGGTTACCCACCCCCAATGGAATTATATACACACACTTAATCAGTAAGGTTTTGCTTAATTCAATGAGGTTTGTCCAGGATATTGCAGGAAACTGCCACACCTGTCACACTCTCCGCTCTCTGTGCCGGTGTCCCAGAGAATACTGAACCAATTTCAAGGTCTTGGGTCTTTGCAGAGCCAGACAAATTTTTTTCCTAATAGGAAATTTGCTCAAAACATGCATCTTTCAGGACACTAGAATTATTTACAAATTTAACATGAATTTGTCAAATTATCCCTGCAAATAATGCTCATAGATTCATTGTTACACGTGGCTCTGCTGTCTCTGATCATTAGCCCATATTGAGGTGTCATTCAAAAACTGGCTGGAGGAGGAAGAGAAAATGATGGTGCCTTGTTTGCAAGCATTAGTTCAGTGAGTCAGGTATTTAACTACGAAGCAGGAGACCCCAATCCATTTCTTCTCTTCTTCCACTCTCCCACCCCACCCCATCTGATGTGAAAAAGCAATTTGCACTTAGATCTCCCACACTGCAAGAGACTGCCCTAGCCACCACATGGGATATTTCAATAAGGGTCTCTCTCATTCTCTCCTTTTGAAGCTGTTCCACTCTGTATTAAATAATTAAATAGGATGAGAGAGAGAACAAACCACACACGGCAGGAGTCAGTCACATTGCTTAAAGCACTATGGAAAGGTGTACAGATACTACATGGATGAGGGGATACAAGAACCTATATAGCATAGAAAAGCCTTTTCCTTCTGTCTTCCTAGTCAAGCTCATAAAGATTTCTGTAACTTCCTAATTCCTGCTGATCTAGAAAACTATTGAACAAAGAACTTTGTGCAGTATTTCAGTTCATGTTTTTCAGCAAAAATCTTGAAATGTAGAGGTTGGGGTAAATGAAGACAGGAGAAAACCTAATAATGAAACTTTTTCTAGTCCCCCCCCCAATCTGTTCTAAAAAAAAAGCTTACTTTGATCAGGGGCAGACATTCAGGTTGGTTTATATGTTATTCAGATTTATTCATTTCTACCTAATTTTCAGTGAACCCCTGTTGAAGAAAAGCAAGCAGGGTTTCTGTTTCTTTTTACAGCCTGGGAAGGCATCTTACGAGACCCATTTGTCAACGTTTGATTAAAGATGTAGATTGGAGCTGAAAGCTCATACCACTAATTTCACAATCATTTCATACAGAAAGACACTGTAGGGAGCTATGACTTTACATAAATACAATCAATTCCATATTGATTATATCATAACAGCGATATAATTTTCTAATAAAAAGGTGAATGATTTAAAATGATTACCGATCTACTATAAAGAAGACTGGAAGTTTTAATGAGTTGCTCCTGTAAAATAGTTTCCCCACTTGTATATTCGTGAATAAAGCATTGTTACAGTGTCTCCTGGCTGTACTGTCAAAATCTGATCAATGCTGTATATTTTTAGCTATTGTCTTCCCTTGAATTCAAAGATGCTGTTCTTTCCAGATAAATAAATAAATAGGGCATGTTCTACTGATCTCTAAGTCATTTTTCATCAAAGAAAAACAGTAGGAGAATCACACAGGTATTTTTTTCAGCCTTTATAAACATTGCAAAGACAAGTTAAGCAGAGAGATCTTCAGTGTAGACAAGGCCCGAATCCCCTTACACCTCTAATGCTGCTCCCTCCAGCCCCAAACTGATCAGGCTGAGGAAGAGTTTTTGGGAAACAATATCTAAGCCATAAAATAAAATGGAGGAGATCGTAGAGTGATACCAGAAGGAGAACAGAAAGCTTGTCAGTAATGGGGAACATAGATGAGGGAGAATTAAGGGAGAGAGGAAGAAGGAGGAAGGTATTTAGAGGAGAGAAGAGCAGAAAAGAAAAGTTAATGAGAGCTGAAATTCACACTGAAAAAGACGGAGGGGAAACAAACAGGCACTGTTCCTATAGAAGCAAGAAAAAATGTCAATCAAACAAAGAGAAAGAAACAATGACATAAAACACTGAATAAGGTACAATAAGTTTTGTACCAAAGGACAAAATTGTGCACAACACATACAATATCCCATATCAAGAGACATGATTCTGCAGTCATATTGGCTCTTGGGACTACCCGTCTGTAAATTTGAGGTGGGCATGATTCTCTATTGTTCTGTGAATGGGGAATCAAAATATCCACTAGGTTTTATGGGTTTCCTTTGTTTGTTAATCTGACAGAAAATGTAGAAATTCATCTGAGGCCCAAAGGCTTCAGTGTGCTTTTACTGCTAATTTGAGCTCTATTATTCAGTTGTGATTGGTCACTTAAATCATATGGTATTGTTTCTGCCTCTGCTCAGAAGATCATATTCTCATTTTTATGTGAATACTTGACTGTGGGACTCTGTGTTTCACTAATATAAATGTTCACCAAAGGCAAATATCATTCACTTGAATATTTGCAGAAAGTATACACAAAATGGGTGGAAACGTGGCTGAAATAAATTCATTTCAAAATTCCTATCAATATTATCAGAATTGTATTTGCATTATTTTATTAGCTCTGTCCCATGCAGATGGGAGACATTAGAGTTCAGTATCAGATAATGAAATAACAGATTGGGGCTGAGTTGCAAAAAAAATTAAAAAGTCAATGTATTTGCAACTTTCATATCATGGTTTAGATTTATGATAAGCTATATTCCCTTGGTTTTAAGTGCCACTCTGCCATCTTCTGTTTGATTCCTTTTGTTCTTGTGCTTGGTCACGAGTCTTCTTATTACTTTTCTTCACTGCATATGAACAAGTTCAGTTGTCTTCATTACCTATTATGGCAATGTCTGCAAAGGTAGTTTGTGTTTAAGTCTGTGACATTTTCTGCTGTAAAAAAGCTTCAGTTCTGGTACTAGCATTAAGAACATGTCAGAATTCAAGAGAGTCAAGTGAATTAAACATACCAGAAATTTTTCTATCTTGCTTATGTGTTTCTAGCCATTTACTTTCCTTGGCACATATCTCTCAACCTGCCAAGCCCTGAGGGACATAAAATATAATTATTCATGCAAAACACTTGAAATGTTGCGGGATTCATTCTTTTCATGTTAATAATCTTTTTATAGTCTCAGTTTCATGATTTTTTATTTCTCATATATGTAATTTTCATAAAAGAGGAAGACACCAAATTTGTGTGGGACAGAGGTAGCTTTGGGATTAAGAGACTGGCATTCCTCAGAACGAAGGGTGCTTTTGAATTATGCCTTGTTATCTTCTGGTTTAGAAGCTCCACATCTATTACATCTAATTATGCTCCCCTTAGCAGCCAAACTGTACACAGTTCAATTCTGTAACCAATACAGCCACTCCACAGAGGACTGGAGAAGGGCAAACATACTACCTGTCTTTGAAAAGGGGAACAAAGAGGAATTATAGCCCAGTCAGCCTAATTTCAATACCTGGAAAGATACTGGAACAAATTATTAAACAATCAGTTTATAAGGACCTACAGGATAATAGGGTTATAAGGAATAGCCAGCTTGAATTTGTCAAGAACAAATTATGCCAAACCAAACAAATTTCATAGGGAATAATTACATAGGTGTTAGTACTTCTTAAAAGAATCTAGGGGTTATAATAGATCACAAATTGAATAATGTGATACAGTTGTGAAAAAGGCTAATATCATACAGGAGTGTCATATCTGTGGTAATTGTTCTGCTCTACCCTGCTCTGGAGAGGCCTCAGCTGGAGTACTGTGTCCAGTTCTGGAAGCCACATTTCAAGAAAGATGTGGGCAAGTTAGAAAGAGTCCAGAGTACAGCAACAAAAACAGTAACAGGTTTAGAAACTCTGACATATAAGGAAAGGTTTAAAAAACTGAGTATGTTTGTCTTATGGAAAAAAAACTGAGTGGGGACTGATGACAGTCTTCAAATACCTTAAGGGCTGTTATGAAGAGGCAGAGGTCCCTTCCAACTCTAATATTCTATGATTCTATTCTATGATCAATTGTTCTCCTTGTCCACAGAAAATAGGACATGTAGTAATCAGCTTAGTTTACAGCAAGGGTAGATATTAGGAAAGCTTTTCTAACTATAAGGGTAGTTAAAAGTTCTGGAATAGGCTTCCAAAGGAGGTTGTAGAATTTCCATCACTGGAGGTTTTTAAGAGCAGGTTGGACAAACACCTGTCAGGGATGATCTAGGTTTACTTGGTCCAGTCTCAGCACAGGGAGCTGGACCTGCTGACCTCTGAAGATCCCTCCCAACCCTACATTTCTATGATTCTAAGATTTCTGTGCATAGAGCAGCTGTATGATGGAGATGCAGCTACTGAAAGAAGCTTCATCGCATTTGGTAATGTTATACTTCCATCCTAATGTTGGTGCTTTACTTCATTCAGCATGCTCTTTATAAACAATACAGTGTGATCTTTCTATCGCACCATCCTTTGGTTACACATTTGTTTGCAAATGCAGGGAATGTCAAAGGTGCTTGTAGTGTGATGCTTGGTGGAAATAAGACCAAGAATGCAAAAGATCTAACGTGGTCTATTTGCATTGAAAGATCACTATAAAAAGGTAACCTAGACTTTTACTGTTTTGGGAGGCTATTTGTTTATTGTATGTGCTGGTATATCTTACGTACCAGCAATGGGGCACTGGTAATTAACACAAATTGAGTCTGTATTAATGCAGATTGCATTGAAATGTAATTGGGGTTATTTCAGATGGAAGAAATGAGAAACTAGTGACTCATTATGAAATATACATGAAGGATCTGATTCCTTTAAAACATAGTTACATATTTATAACTTCCTTTTGCAAAGGGATTTTCATGCTGGGGTCACGCTGTGTCTGATACCCCCAGTACACAAGATGGGAAGTATGAAAGTCCAACCGAGTGCAGCATCTTGGGGGATTACATACTGCACTTTTTGATCTGGCAAAGAGGAGCTACCATTCTTATATTTATAAAACAGAAGAGTGATATGGTTTGAATCTTCCATATTTCAATCCTCAGCCTGATTATTCTGCTTATCCATGATTTTATATAGTACCTAGTGAGTTGGCAAAATTTCTCAAGAACAATTTATCCTTCTCCATATAAAGATTACAGTTACTCTCTCCAAATGGTTTGGGGTGCTGCACAAGCAGACAACAATTAAAACACAGTTGAAGTAATTCCTATAATAATACACTGTGTGTGTAATAACACTGCACTCCAAAGGATGGAACATCATAGATTCTTCAAGTATGTTATGTTGGCCTCTAACAAATGCAGTTTAATTATATTAATAACACTTGGCACTTAGAGAGATCTTTATATTGTCAAAGCTCTGTGCACACATTAACTACTTGCCACACCCTATTTGAAGGGTAGATAAATATTATCCCCATTTTACATGAAAAGGAAACTGGGGCAGGAAGTGATCTGCTTTCACTGTTCTCCCTGCTAGTTTCAAACCCTTAGCCATTTCAGCCTTAGCCATTTTTTCAGAGGCCTGGAAACACATTTTTTAAGGCCCTTTTCCAAGCATGAGCACACCACAATGCACTAAGTGGCCTGAGGGTGTTTGGAAAAGTGAAAGAGATGATTCTGTAGGACATACCCAGAATTAACATTTTCATATTATATAAAAAGCATGTGCTCCCACAAGACCTCTGTGCAGGGTCTATGCAAGACTGCCAACATATTTTTTTTAATGTTTTGCATGAGACAATTATTCAGATAAGCGAGGGGCCTAGACATCTCCATCCAGGAGGATTATGCATGTCTTCTGGTGAATTTGGGGACTCATTGTGGATGTGTCTACTCTGCAATCCAAGGTGCAGTTGCAGCTAGCTTTACCCGCATTAGCACATCTATAAACAGCAGTGTAGTGCAGTGGCACAGGCTTCAGAAAGTAGCCAGGGTGCCCCATGGGTTTAGCTAGCCTGTACTGAGGCCATAGCCACTACATCTACTCTACACCACATCTACATGGGCATGTCTCCCCAGGCTGCAATCACACCTCAGATGACAGTGTACACAGAGCCTAGATGCCAACACTTTATTACATTAACTATTTTCATTACAATCCCCTTTCATTACAATTGAATTACTTTAACTACATTTCAAGATCTCTGGAGAAGGGAATGTCTTCTTTGTTACTTATCTGACAGAGCCTAGAACAATGAGACCATGGTCTTTGTTTAAGGTTCCTAGGCACTACCATAATTATATATATAAAACTAGTCCTCACCACACCCTGTGTGGTAACTAAATAAACCTGTGAAATAGGCAGTAAATGACCGGATTAATGCACCAGCATAAGTCTGGGATTGGAATGCAGAAATCCCTTTCTCTTGGGTCTGTGCTTATACCACTAGACTCTGCTCCCTCTCATATGGCTAGAGTTTGCAATCATTTCTCAGTAGGGGGCAAGCAGTTGGCTTGGGGGGGGAATTTCAAGTGGCCTTATTGCTATCAGTGATAGCCACTACTTCCTCCTGCAGCTCCAAATTGCTTTTGGATTCTCCATCAAGCTGAAGATCCTTTTGCCTTATATTTCATGGATACCAAAGGCCCATCCTGGTGGTTGTGAGGGAGGCATGGGTAACCTGAAATTTTCAGGAAAAATCAAGGATAAACTTTCAACCCCAGCACTACCCTTGAACATGTCAATCAATCTTTACAAGAAGAAAGATGAAATCAGCCCTAACATTTCCAGCTTTCCCCCAAAAAAGTTCTCAGCTTCAGTCTTCCTGGACCCCAACACACAGGTAAGGCCCTTCATTGTTTTCAGATGGAGCAGCAGGAGATCTTTTTGCTCTATAATTTGTTCTTTTTTAAAAGGAATATTTTCTCTGAATATCACCTGCAAAGAGTTTCTTGGCCCACAACTCATCAGTAGTAAGCTGAGCTGTGCAAAACTCAACAATTTGTCCTCTCAAGGGCTCCTGCAACCGGTTCCCTGAGTTTTTTCAGGAAAGGTTCACTCATATCCCCAGATTTTGGTAGGAATGAACCTAGAAATCTTGAAGCAAACAGTAATGAAAACCAACAAATTTAACAAAAGGATTGTTTTAATGTTGCTGCGATTTAATAGTATCGTAAATGGCGTAACAGGGTGTCTAGAGCCTTGGATAGCTATCTGTTTAGTTATTTAAATCAAAATAAATACCTAACTAGAAACCAGGTACAGATTGTCTTGCCAATGCACTTAAACCTACAGGGACCGCCTCTAAGGTGAGTTTCACTCTCGTTCCTGCTGGAACCCAGCCCAATTATGAATTTCACACAAATAATGTAAAAATACGAAACAGGACTCAACTGCTAGAAAGATTTGTGCAAATTGTCAAACTCTGGGGTGAGTTTTCTAAGCCTAATAAAAGCTGAAATCAGGAGGGTTTGGGAGTTCTGTTATGATTGTTTTCCCACAGTTCTCGTAACAAGTAAAACTTTGAGCTGACTTATCTACTGAGTGAGTATCAGTCATGTAACTTTGGAGTTATTCCAGAAGCTACATGCCCATTATGGAGTGTAATCAGATTGAATTCATTAGAGTGTAGCCGAATTGTCATGACAATCACTAAGAAGCAATTTCCAATCCTGAGAATCCAATTGCACATCACTTTTAATCCATCAGTATGACAAGCCTGTTATAGCCTGAGTTACAGCAATGCCAAGGACTGGCTGCTGCCTAGCTCCTTTGACAAATCTTTGCAAAGTCTCTTTATCTCCCTATGCAAATTTGTTAAATACAGTAAACTTCCAATGTTGTCTTTACTTGGTAGTTTAACAACATCCTGGTTTTGTCACAGGTTTTCCTGGTAAAAGATCAATATGCAAGTGCAGTACAATGCAGCACTCTGGCACAAGCTAACAAAGGAAGAAAGAACAAGGAGAAATAAATGCATTGTGGGGGTGATTATCTTTTAAAATGTTTTTCATGGCTTTCATGTTAACAGGGTGCCAGACTGAACATCTAGGAGCCTGGAGTCTTCTATGTATAAGATCGGACAACTGTACAGCGCTCAATATGGGGCTATCCCTTAAAACCATTTAGGGTATGTCTACACTGTAGTTAAACACCTGAGATTAGCCCATGTCGCCTGACTTGGGCTTGCAGGGCTCAGGCTGTGGTGCTGTAAAATTGTGGTGTAGACATTTGAGCTCAGGCTGGCGCCTGGGCTCTGGGACCATCCCACCTCACAGAGGCTCAGCTCTCAGGCTCCAGCCCACGCCCAAACATGTACACCATAATTTTACAGCCCCGAGCCCCATCAGCCCAAGTCAACAGACACTGGTCAGCCATGCGTGTTTACTTGCAGTGTAGACATACCCTTGGTAATAGACTTCTTCACATTGCTGATAGAAATGTAGAGAAACAGCTATAATTTTACATTCAGATGGTTAAACCAGATAATTGTGTTGGGAGTAGCAGTGTGTATTGCTGTGATGTCTCCTTTGTATTTATGAATTGGGCATTGAGTTGTTATAAGTTACATGGTCTGTTCTGGGTGACTAAAGTTGGACAATGAAGAGCTTTTATTTTCCATTTGTGTAGCAAGTATCTGCATCTGCCATGGATTGTGCAGATGCGGTTTAGAGTTGTCCATAAACTTCATGGGAGATCGAAGCCAGGGGTTTTCTAGGTCGGCTCTTTTATCTGTTTACCTGTAATTTCTTGTAAACTCCATTTGGCTTTCCAAGCTTCATCAGGGTTAAAGTTGCATTGTTGGAGGTTATATGCATTGGTCTAAAAGTTTTTATGCAACTTTAAGCGGTGGTGAAGGACATTGTCAAGGTCCTGGTGGATGGCAAGATGTTCGTTTTCTACAATCCTTTGGAATTGCCGATGGTTTGCTGCCTCATGGTGAATGGATGGGGGATGTGTGACAGCACTGGCAGCCTAGGTGTTGGGGTTGACTTGAGGGTTCCAGTGATGCATGGCATTGCAGTGTTCAGTTGGACATTCAAGTATGGCTACTTCTGATCCATCCCGGTGCACATTTCTCAGCTACTGAGTACACAAGGGCCATCACTAATGTCTGTAACACTGATGATCCCCAGCTTGTGCTTAGCAGTTTGTGGACCAGGTTGACCCTTGTCTTCATCTTGGCAGCTACCTTTTTCAGATGATTGTAGAAGGTTAGCGTGCGATCCATCTTCATTCCGAGATAGGGTCATGTCATGCAGTGTTGCCGCGGAAGGTCACTTTCAGATGGAATGCAGTGACTGTTGTCTAGTGAGGATTTGGCTTAAGGCATCCATTTCCAGAAATATTCTTCCATGGTGTTTAGGTGTCCCCATTCAAGATGGACTCATTGTCGCAAATTTGCACAACTTAGTTGGAGGCACGTCGCTTGGGTAAACATTTAAAAGCATTGGCATGAATATTGAACCTTGTGGCAGTTCATTGTTGAATAACCAGGGCAAACTGACTCTGTTGCCCAAGTTGACACATAGCCACCTATTGCTTAGCGTCATCCATAGCAGACATAGTGGCAGGGGATAATCTTTGCAACCTTCAGCATCAAGCCTTTAATCCAGACCATGTTGTAGGCCGATAACAGGTCTACAAAGGCTGTGCTGGTCTTAGATTTCCTCTCCATGCGCATTTCCTCAATGCGCATCACAAGGGCTGAACTTGGTCTCAACAACTGTATTTAGGCCGGAATCGCACTTGTTCTTTGGGAATTGATGACTTGATGAGAGGACTGATTCTCTGGAGAATGATACATTCCAGGAGTTTGTAGGTAGTGCATAGAAGTGATATCGTCTTATAACTTCCAGGATCATCAGTCAGCTTGCCCAGTTTGAGTATAGCAATGACTGTCACCTCCCACCAGACCTTTGGGATTCATCCAGATTTCATGGTTTTGGTGTACAGTTTAACCATCTATTGGAATCCCCTGGGACCTAGTTGATGAAGAAATTCCAGGGGCATACCATCTATGCTGGCCACCTTCCCTTTCTTCACTGCAACTGCAGCAGTTTGTATTTTAGGGTGCCTAGAGCCTTTGACAGGTATCTTTTTAGTCATTATTTAAATCAAAATAAATATCTGTCCAGAAATCAGGCACAGTGTGAACATCAGCATAGACATCAGCTTCCCCCAAAGCTGCCCTACCAATGCACTTAAACACATAGGTCTCTATGCCCATTCCGTCCTTTCCTTCTGGTCTGGGGCTGTCAACAAGGGGAGCAATTAGTGCCAATAGTGACAGTGGTTCTGGGATGTGGACACTTGTCCACTGAAAAACAGACAGATTGCTAAAGACACATTCATTGCTGAACAGAATTACTGAGCAGTCCGTCCAGTATGTAGTCAACTTGCCAAAGTAACAAATATATTTATTTTATTCAAATTGAAAATAATAAGACACCTATCTAAAGCTTTAGGTGCGCCACCCTCATTAATGACATAATAAAGTCCTTGTGGCCTTAAGTATTCATTTCAGCAAGAACTCCTTTCTACCCCTTCATTATTAAACATACCCTAAGCTTTCTCCAATACCCCTGTCATGAAATAACTGTTTCTGAAAGGAAGGAGATTGTTAATGTGAAGAGCTGGCACTATCCCTAATGTATCATAACTAGCAAAACTTCTGTTTCCCTCTCTCTTTATTTTAGATCTCAGGCAATAATATTTTTAACTTTATAATTTTTTCCACATAAAATTAACACAATTCAGAAAACTGTGCACATCCATAATCTCTGACTCCTGGTGAGAGCAAGAGCCAGAGGGCATGTCTAGGCATCAAAAAGAAAAAACTCCCAGTTCTAGCAGGAATGAAATCTACACAGATTTCTAATAAACAGCATCAACAGCACTCCATTAGGAATGGTCTCAGTGAGTGCCAAAACATTCAGTTAGGGGTTGAGGAATAAATAAATAAACATGTTGATCTAAGATTCCATTAACAGCTCCGCTACCAGCTCAGCAGGGGACAAATCACTCACAGTTTTATCAGATTCTTACTCTGTATAAAGTCTACCAGCTGATCTGGATTGGAAAACAAATCTGAGTTATGCTGATTAGACCCCTGCATGGCATGGGGAGAGGAGTCTGAAGTCTGCCTGATGTTAAAAGTCAAGAATTGTAGCTATTGCAACTATTATAATTTATAATAGCCCTTGGATACCCCAACTGAATGTAGGGCCTTGTTGTGCTTAGTGCTGTACATACACATAGGAAGAGTCCGTCCTTGTTCCAAAGAGCTTACAGCCCAAATAGGCAAGACAGACACACGAAGAATCATTGTTTCTACCCACAAAGAGGGGGAACTGAAGCCCAGAGAGATTAGGTGACTTATCCAAGGCCTTACAGGAAGTTTGTGGTAAGGTCTAGAAATGAACCTAGATTTCCAAAGCTGGGCAAATAACTGATTTTTTCAATTTTCTAGAAATATGAAAAATAGGGAATGAAATTGTTTCACATCAAATAGAAAATGAATATTTTTCAAAATTTTCAACAAATCAAAAAGTAAAAAAATGTTTCAGGTTGAACAAAACATTTTGTTTCTGCAAAATAAAAACATTTTCTTTTGGTTCACTCAAGAGTTCTATAGGAACTCAAATATGAGACTGCAGAACTATAATAGTAGTAACCTATCACTGAAATCAGCCTCTGTATCATATTGCTTGAAGGTAATGTAACACCGATTTTTTTAAAAGGCTCCAAAGGCAATTACAGGCCATTAAGCCTAACTTCAGGCAAATTGATAGAATCTATAGGGAAGAACAGAATTAGCAGACACATAAATAAACATGATTTATTAGGGAAGAGTTAACACGACTTTGTAAAGGGAAGTCATGCCTCACCAATCTATTAGAATGCTTTAAGGGTATCGACAAGCATGTAGATAAGGGTACTCCAGTCAATAGAATGTACTTGAATTTTTCAGAAAGCCTTTGACAAGGTCCATCACCAAAGGTGTTTAAAGAAAATATAGGCATGGATAAGAAGGAAGGGCCTCTCATGAATTAGTAACTGGTTAAAAGACAGGGAACAAAGGGTAGGAATAAATGGCCAGTTTTCACAATGGAGAGAAATTAACAGTAGGATCCCTCAAGGATTTGTGCTGGGACCTGTTAAACATATTCGTTAATGAACTGGAAAAGGGGGTGAATAGTGAAATGATAAAGGTTCCAGATGATAAAATTATTCAAGATAGTTAAGTCCAAAGCTGACTGTGAAAAGTTGCAAAGGAATTTCACTATACTGGGTGACTTGGCAACAAAATGGCAAGTTAAATTAAACACTGATAAGTGAAAAGTAATGCACATTGTTAAAAATAATTCCAACTGTAAATATACAACAACAGGTTCTAAATTAGCTATTACCACCCAAAAAAGAGATCTTAGAGTTACCATGGATAGTTCTCTGAAAACATCCACTCAATGCACAGCACAGTCATAAAGCTTAACAGAATGCTAGGAACTATTAGGAAAGAGACAAAAAATAAGAGAAAATGTTGTAATTAGGACTGTCAATTAATTGTAGTTAACTCAAGCGATTAACTCAAAACAAATTAACTCAATTTAAAAAATTGTGATTAATCACAGTTTTAATCACACTATTAAACAATAATAGAATACCAATTTTATTTTACTATAAATATTTTTGGATACTTTTCTATATTTTAAAATATATTGATTTCAGTATAGCACAGAATACAAACTGTATAGTGCTCACTTTATATTATTTTTATTACAAATATTTGCACTATAAACAAAAGAAATAGTATTTTTCAAGACACCTCTTACAAGTATTGTAGTGCAATCTCTTTATTGTGAAAGTGCAAATTAAAAATGTAGATTTTTTTTGTTACATAACTGCACTCAAAAACATTGTAAAACTTTAGAGCCCCAAAGTCCATTCAGTCCTACTTCTTGTTCAGCCAATCGCTAAGACAAACAAGTTTGCTTACTTTTACGGGCGATAATGCTACCCACTTCTTATCTACAATGTCACCTGAAAGTGAGAACAGCCATTTGCATGACAATTTTGTAGCCAACCTTGCAAGATATTTACCTGCCAGATCTGCTAAACATTCGTATGCCCCTTCATGATTTGGCAACCATTCCAGAGGACTGTTGTAAGAACACTTTCACTGCAGATTTCTCTTTTAAGACTTCTGACAGCATGTTCCACACCTCATCCCTTTCAGATTTTGGAAGGCACTTCAGATTTTAAACCTTGGGTCCAGTTTCAACCAGAAACTTCTGCCTAGCTTCATTCCTGAGTCCCAGCCCAGTGCCTTAACCATAGGACCAGCCTTCCTCTTGAGTGTAAAATGAATTGAGGATTGTCCAGGAAAATGACAACACTCTGCTCCTAGGAAAGACCATCTAGGTACATCTTGCTTGTGTGGAGAGAGCCAAACACTTCACTTCCTAGCTTTGAAGTGTTACCTGCAAATGCTTTTTAGAAGTTTTGTCCCAACTACACAAGCCTCAAAACCTTATTCCTGGGATCAGTTTTCGAGAACTGATCCTGAAAAGTGTTTTTCACATGCCTTGAATTGTAGTCTTGGACAGGGACTTGTTTTTCTCCCTCTGCAAAATGAAGACAATATGTACTTGTCTTCCTCACATAAGCCTTGTAAGGACTCTTGGTTGTAACACATGCACTGGAGTTACAAACATGATGGTGTGGCAGAGACATGAGAGCTGTATCAATCAGAGACACCAGCCAAATTATCTTTGTAAACCTGGCATTTTTCTCAAATTATCTGAAGTGCCAGATTAGGGAGGGGAAGAACCCTCATGCCTCTAAGAATGATTACATCTCTTCCTGAGAAGCCACAGCTTCACTCCCTTGGATGCGTTTTTGCAGCAGCGCTAAGTTCCTCTTTTCTATTATTCTTTTATGGAGCCTGTGGTTGGGCTCTACAGCTCTCAAACGTTGTGAAATATTTGTCAAATGACCACCAAGATGCCCAATGTAACCAGTATATTTTAGGGATACAAACCTGGAGCTACAGGATCAAGGAGGGTTCTTCTTCACAAGCTGATCTTCCTCCTATCTCCATTGTCATTCAGCAATATGCACGCACACACTCCGCACAGACACACATGCACGTGCACACACGCCCTCAGAGTTGAAGGAAGCTGCTGTGACAGATGAGTTCACCTATATTTATGCAAATCTAAATAATTACCATTGACAGCACTTGCCAGCGAATGTGTTCAAATAGCACATTTTGTGACGAGTCCATATTAACTCTTAGCTCTCATGGTTACACAATGCATACCGGAGAGAGAGCACATTGAATATACTCATTTTTCTGATATATCAACTAGATTCTGTCTCCCAACCCAGCTTCTACCTACATCTTAGGAACAAAATGAAGTTCCTTCCACCTCCATCACCTGGAACCCCATCTCTCGCTGCCCAGCTGCCCTCTGTCTCCACACAAGGAGGTGCTCTAGACTGGTTTTTCCCCTCGCTGCAATCCACCTCCCCCTACTGGCCCTGTACTGAGGGAAACCTCATGGCCAGAGTGCAGGCTGTGAAAGCAAGGAAAGATCTTCATGAGCAGGAGCCACTTGCTCCATCCTAGCATGCTGCTACCTCCCAGAAGCCTCCCTAGTCCTCAGTGCCCCCCAAATATCTAGGAAACTAGCCAGTCTCCTAGTGACTTACCTAGGATTAGTTAGGGCGTGTTGATATGGGGAAATAGACCAGTGGAGATATACCAGCTATTATAATAATAATAATTAGTAATAGAGTAACCTAACTCTTATATAGTGCATTTCATCACACGGGCCTGGTCTACACTTACCTTCCAGATTCAGCGGCCATCGATGGGAGATACACAAGTTTCTTGTGTATCTCCCATCAACTTCACTGCGTCTGTTCCGCGCACCGTCCACACTGCGTTGTGCCACTTATGGAGGTGGTTTTCCTCCGTCGATTTCTGGATCGACTGAGTGGGTCTACACAGACCCGCTCAGTCGATTCAGAGCCATCGATCTGACGGCGGCAAATTTGCCACCGTCAGTATAGACGCAGCCTTAATCTCAAAGCACTTTAGAAAAGAGGGCTGTATCATTTTACTGATAGGGAAACTGAGGGACAGTGCAGGGAAAAGACTTGCTGAAGGTCATCCAATAGACTATGGCACAGCAGAGAACAGAACCCAGATGTCCTCAGTCCTGCATTCCAGCCTCTGCTGGTATAACTCCCCACGTGAACCCTCTTATATGGGAATAATGGCTTATCTACATGGGGAAATTGACCGGAATAGTTATTACTATACAACTTTTGCTTGTCACTTTACTCAGTGTGACAGGGCCAGGCCTGACGGCTTTGCCAGAGTGTGGGAAGGCAGATATATCAGCCCCAGGCTCAACAAAGCCCTGTTCCCTGGGTGACTCAGCTGGGGGCTGATTAGGCAGTTAGGCCACCTGGGGCTGCTTAACCAATCAGGCCAGCTGGGTCCAATCAGGAAGCCCCGCCTCAAACACTTAAAAGCCTGCAGGGCAAGCAGCCAGTGTGGGTTGTGGAGCTTGGAGAGAGGAGTGGAGGACGGAGGTTGGAAATAGGAGATATAGTAAACAGTTTACCATTACAGTTCGTGGTTTTTGGAGGTTTGCAGCTTGAGAGTCTGCAACTTGGAGTTGGTGGCTTGGAGCAGGCAGGCTGCCACCTGCAGCCGGCAGAGACCTGCAGCTTCCACTGTGGCTACCAGTGCCCCCGGAGGGCAGAGCACCTGGCAGGGGAAGCAGGGAACAGTCCACAGACTACCCCAGAGGGAAGGTAGCAGTACCCAGGGGCCCCTGCCCCTCCCTCGAACCCCCCGCAGCTGCACCACCGGCCTGGCCGGCAGAGCGCAAGACCCACGGGGGGCGGAGTACCTTACCCTCCCCTGCCCCCACCTTGCCACATCAGGATTAAGTGCTCTGCTTTGGAAGCACACTAATTATTCTGGAATAAAAGTGATTTTTATTCCCAAACATGTCCACACAGGGCGCTATTCCGAAATAGCTATTCTGGTTAATGTCCATATATAGGCAAGCCCTAACTGTGCTTTTTTCCCTGTGTAGACTATATCACTTTGAAAGCAGTATAAACTAAACCAGGAAAAGGCACACTTATTCCAGAATAAGAATATCCACATGGGGAGGTGTACCATGATAACCATCCTGGTATATTTGTGTAGACAAGCCCTTAGATAGCTAAGGGTTAAAGGCTTCAGACTTGATTCTCCGTCACCCTGCACTTTATTATGTCATGGTGCAATGGTCCTATTTCGCACTCACTTGGCAGTAGTGTAAATGACTGCATAGGATACAGGCTTCCTATTTTCCTTTCAAAGAAAAATGGGTCTGAACTAAGTCCTTCGTCTCCATGGCTGGCAGGGCAGAGTGTAAGCACGCTATTGGAACCGTCGGCCTGAGCAACGGGTAATGAGATGTTTTAGTTACATGCTCTCTTCAAGGAACCACGAAGATAGGTCAATACAGCATGTTGGCTTGGACAAGCAAAGTGCAGCCAGAGGTAGGAAGTCAGGTGTGGCGGTCGATGCTGGAAGGAAAACTGAGTGAAGTGATTCTTGAGCAGGGAGAGAAAGGCTGTGTAGTACATATGGTCACAGGGAGATATTCCAAGCCTACGGGCATGGGAAAAGCTGCAGAGTCACTTCTGGAAAACGGAAACAGGGCAGAGCTGAGCTGGGGTTTTAGTTTTCTCTGGACTTGCTTGCGTATCCTAGTAGGAAGTAGATACTCTGCAGCAGGTGAGCCTCCTGATATGCGGCACACTGTTCTCCAGGAACGAAACTGTTTTTTTTTCCTCAATGTAGTGTGTAACGAACCCCCTAGTGGCTGTAGAAGGGAAGTGGTGTTGGGATGACCATAAGTAGAACTGGTCAAAAAATATTTTGTGCAAGCTGCAATTTAGGCTGAGAGGTGCTGTCTGTGTGAGTCTGAGCACAGGAGCCCCTGAGTTGTAATGCTGGGCCGTGACGCTGAATCAGTGTGTGGCCTGGGACAAATCCCATCACTTCCCTGTTTCATCCTTCTCGTCTGTAGCGTGGGAATACTACTTCATTTACAGATGATATAAGAATTAAATGTTAAGGTCTGTAAAATGATTAGAAGAGGAAAATTAAGCAGCGAGCCAAAATGTGCGACTTCGCAGGGTTGTTTCGATGAGGATGAGCAATGGGTGACATGAGTCAGATCAGTTCCTGTAGTCTTGTTTGTTTACCAAAAAAATGTGCAAAAATTAATGCTACCCTCAACACCGGAGAAACGAACAGCAGCAGGCAGTTTTCCCCACATCTGAGCTTTGCGCCCAAGAAGTCCTGTCTCTCGCCTTCTTCTCAGGGCCACACTCACCGCTGTTTCTTTTGGCTTTCTGCCTCCAGCACACAACAGATATTCTAGCCCCTGTGATTGTAACCAGGGAAACTCCTCTGCCAACATGGCTTAGCTCTGACCTGTCATGTGGCCTACTGCCTTGGGCAGTCCCTGCCCTTCATTGTCTGCAATTGCTTTCACTACATAAGCAGGCTTGATTTCTCCTGTTGAGCCTGAAAGGGAGTTTGACTTTAATGACCCCCCCATGGCAGTCTGTAACTGACAGCGTCCCACAGGAACGGAGGTCTGGAACCACTCGGGGTGAAGCCAAACAGGACTCTAGCGGAAAGAGTCTCCCCTCAGGGCCCCTCTCACCAGTGCAGCCACTTCCTGAATCCGGCCCCGGAGTGTTCAGCACCCCTGTATATGCCATGAGCTCCCCCTAGTGAGTTCCCTTGGATGGGACACCTGAGGAGCTCTAACATGCCCCCGAAAGGGGCCACGCATCCCACCTTGCTGTCAGAAGCGATTCACAGCCAGCATGGAAATCAGAAGGGTTAATTAGCTAGCAGGAACACAGCACAGAATTGCTTCATTAGCAGAGGAATCAGAAAGTTACAGCAACGACTATCTGGGGACGTTCCAGAGCCCCATTCATGGGCTCTCCTCCCAGGGATCTCCCGCAGGGGACTCGCCCTTTCCACTGCCAGCCTCAGACGCACCCTCGTGCCCCAGTCTTTTGTCTCTTTCCCAGGCAAGGTGTCACTCTCCTTATCAACCTGCTGCCATAAGTAACCTGTTACAACCTGTCGCAGCCAGTTGGTCCCAGGGAAGAGGGTCTGTGGCCATTGTCTGTGTACATGCAGCTAGAGGAAGGCCCACCTGCCCTCTAGTAATCTCTGCAATGATAACACACTCTGGTCCCATCACCACAATACATGAATAATGCACCGGGGAAACTGAGGCGCATGCACAGTATTCCAAAAAAGCATTAAGAATGTCTCCACTGTCACACAGCCATTGGTACCTTTCAGCTGAACAGTATTAAGGATCTCAAAACACCTGGGAGGTAGAGGTTCTTATTGTAAAATATTGAACCCTTTCTGCAGATGGGGAAACTGAGGCACTGAGCTTGACTGACTTTCCCAGTGAGTTAGTGACAAAGTCTACAATAGAACCTAGGAGCCCCAACTCCAGTCATCTGCTTTCACCATTAGCCCACACAACAAAATTGTATGGGATGCTTAAAAATTAAGTATTAACATGAATTCTCTCTGAAATATCTGTCTTTTTTTGGAGCCCTTCTTTGATGCCTCCTGTTACTAGGACTGAGCCATATCATGCCTTAGCTTTTGCATCTGCCCGCAGTTTCAGTATAGCCAGAATGAGAAGTGACAAAGATTCAGTTTCTCTCTTGCTATTTGGATTTAATTCTCCAATTCTAATTTGGTAGAATTAATTCTCATGTGCACTCAAACAAGCCTGTCACCCTATACTAACTTTGTGACTCTCTTTAAACATCATTTAATTACATTATCTGAACATAATTAATAGACACACTTTGATACTGCCATGTGCTTGGGTGTAGTGGAGCATAAATATTGTGTGTGCAAGGAGTTAGACCATATTGTAGTATCTGTTTTCTGAACAGATTTTATTGACGTGGAGGTGGCCTGTGTCGTGTGGTTTGCTACCCCCTAACCTCCTTATAATTAAAGTAATATATCTAAATGGCTTTATTCACACTGTTTAAACCAGTACATGAACAAATAAATTTGACACCTAATATAGCAGAATTGCCTTTAATGAAGGGGACCGGTAGACAGCCAGTTCCCCTTGAGAACAATGGAAGTGCTGAGAGCACTTTTGAAAAACTGGGCATAACTGCCTAGCCCAGGCCAGGAGTTAGAACAAGCTAGGATAAAATCCTGCCCTGATTGAAATTAACAGCAAATCTCCTGTTTATTTCTATAGGGTCAGGATTTTACACCGGAAGCAGCCAGGACTATGTTTAGTTAGCTTGGGAGCTAGAAAGTCAGCAGGATCTATTGTGTCCTGTCTGTGTTGAGTGGCCTCACTAAATAATCCCCTTTATACTCATTGCAAGGGAACTCTCTCTTCTCTAGCACTGGAGGGCACTCCAGGATTTGGGCACAAAACACCTGTTAAACCTGAAGGGAGATTCTTGCATATTTATAGAAGAGGATATCCCTCCCACTCGCTCCATCTTGAATCCATTGGGGGGAAAAAGCAGGAGCTCCCAGTGAAATTTTCCAAGCCATGGTCCCTTTAAGAGAGTTCTGTGTTCTTTTGTTCATAGCAAAGATCCCTGGGCAGCACTCTGCACTCTCCTGTTCTTTAGGGCTTGTGGGGTCAGGTGGCTCACACGGTCTGGACTCTGCAATGAAAATATCTCAACATCATGCCTACCAGTTGTGTGCTCTGCCTCCTCTGGAGAAGTGCTACGATGAGGTGACTGGCTCTGTGGATGTGGGGAAAGCAGTGGACATGATATACCTTGACTTTAGCAAAGCTTTTAATATGGTCTCCCACAGTATTCTTTTCATCAAGTTACAGAAGTATGGGTTGGATGAATGGACTATAAGATGGATAGAAAGCTGGCTAGATCACTGGGCTCAACGGATAGTGATCAACTGCTTGATGTCTAGTTGGCAGCCGGTAACAAGCAGAGTGCCCCAAGGGTCAGTCCTGGGGATGGTTTTGTTTAACATCTTCATTAATGACCTGGTGGATTGCATCCTCAGCAAGTCTGCAGATGACACCAAACTGGCAGGAGTGGTAGGGATAGGATACAGAGTGACCTAGACAAATTGGAGTTTTCAGCCAAAAAAAAAAAATCTAATGAGATAAAATAAGGACATATGCAGAGTCCTGCACTTAGGACAGAAGAATCCCATGCACTGCTACAGACAGGGGACAAACTGGCTAGGCAGCAGTTCTGCAGAAAAGAACCTGGGGGTTACACAGGAAAAGAAGCTGGACATGAGTCCCTAGTATCCAATAACAACATTATTTGGCTGCATTAATAAGACCATCACCAGCAGATAGAGGGAAGTGATTATTGCCCTCTATTTGGCACTAGTGAGGTCTCATTTGGAGTACTGTGGCAAGTTTTGGACCCTCCACTACAGAGAGGGTGCGGACAAATTGGCAGGAGTCCAGCGGATGGCAACAAAGATGATTTTGAGGAGCAGCTGAGGAAACTGGGTTTCTATAGTCTGCAGAAGGGAAGAATGAGGGGGGGATATGATAGCAGCCTTTAATTAGCTGAAAGGGGGTTCCAGGGAGGATGGAGTTAGGCTGTTCTATGGGGTACTAGATGACAGAACTAGGAACAACGGTTTCAAGTTACAGTGGGGGAGGTCTAGGCTGGATATTAGGAAAAACTTTTTCACTAGGAGGGTGGTGAAGCACTGGAATGGGTTACCTAGGGAGGTGGTGGCATTTCCATCCTTAGACGTTTTTATGCTGCGGCTTGACAGAGTCCTGACTGGGATGATTTAGCTGAGGTTAGTCCTGCTTTGAGCAGGGGGTTGGACTAGATGACCTCCTGAGGTCCCTTCCAACCCTAATCTTCTATGATTTTATGACCCCAGCTTATGAAGGTTTACTCATGAATCCACATGGCCGTCTCTAGCCAGCACACCTGCGTCAAAATACAGCCACAATTTCCTTGTGAATCTGGAGCTCAATGCTTTCAGCTCTCCACTCAGTGGGAAAATACTTGCATTGTCTCCTCAAATATTTTTTTATTACAGCTTGGTCTGAACTGGGCCCAGTGTCAATAGCAAGTCAAACTACTGTACCCTGCTGACCAAAGATAGAATACGTTTCTGGTGCTGTTGTGGGGATTCATAGGGCAAGGAGACTTATCTCTTCACACATAAATAATAAATTCAGAATATTAATAAAAGAAAGAAAGAGTGGCTACATTACAGACAGTTCTGCTGACTGAGCTCGGAGACAATGTTTAATGAGTATAATTACACTCATTCTTATTACAATAGCCCAGCTCTGCAGTTTGCTGGCTAACACAGTCATTGTATTTTTTGGAAGATTTATGAGAGCCAGTAAAAGAAAATACTTTACCCGCCCCCAGCCACTGTGCATAAGTAGCATGTTAATTACTGCAAACTCCCATTTAGCAAATAAATAATGATAAAATGAAAATGTGCAAGAGCCCTTTTTAATTAAAAAAGTGTCTGTTGCCTTTACACAATTTCAATAAACTTGAAGCAGGTGAATGGCTACTAAAGAAGAGACCGACACTACAAGCCTGACTCATGAGAAATGTGAAGGTTCAATTAACTGAATGCTCAGCAAATACTTGAAGAGTTCTGGTGGTTTCCTCCCTCCTCCAATATAAAAGCCTAGGTAGGAGCAGCTGAGATGACATCTGAGAGGACAGGAAGATCACCAGGGTCTTGTCTGCTCTAGGGATTTGCCCGTTACAGCCTTTGGTGCCAAGCCACCAATGTAACTGCACCAGTACAAACTCCTTTCTGTAGATCAGCAACGTCACTCTAAACCAGGATTTGTACCAGTAGAATTTAACATTTCTGAAGGGTTTAGCTGATCGCCATATTTGGGGTCGGGAAGGAATTTTCCTCCGGGGCGGATTGGCAGGGGCCACGGAGGTTTTTCGCCTTCCTCTGCAGCATGGGGCATGAGTCGCTTGCTGGTGGATTCCCTGCAGCTTGAGGTCTTCAAATCTCACTTTTGAGGATTTCAATAACTCAGTCATGGGTTCAGGGTTGTTATAAATGTGTATGGGTAGGGTTTTGTGGCCTGCCTTGTGCGGGAGGTCAGACTAGATGATCATATTGGTCCCTTCTGACCTATGAGTCTATGAGTCTATGAGCTACACTGGTGCACATTTTGGTTTACTGCTGCTCTAGCTATCTACACTAGAGGTTTACCCCAAGGCAGCTAGGTTGGTAGCTAGTCACTAGTGACTGAAATCTTCAGAGTAGACAAAACAAAGAAGGAAGGGTAACTGGGGGGAATTGAAGGATCTTGTTGGGGGTGTCTAGACGGACGAATGCAAAATCTCAGAAGGGATAGGGAGACTGTTATTTGGTTGTGGGTTTTTTTTATAAAGACAAGTTTGAGGAAGAAGGTGTCATGACGGAGTATTTTTAAATGATTTACAAAACTTGGGCTGTGAGTGAATTAGTATTAAAACCAAAACATACTCAGCAGATTTACCAAGGTTTTTTTTCCACAGAACTTGGTAGGAAAATCCCACAGAATACTGTGGAAGACCGCATCAAAAGTTTTGTTAAAGTCAAGGTATGTCACATCCACCGCTTTCAGCCCAGCCACAAAGCCAGTCATCTCATCATAGCACTTCTCCAGAGAAGACGGTAGACAATCGGTAGGCTCACTTGCCTACACGCAGTGTCAGACAAGTGAGCAGTCTATGGCCTGGTGTCTTGGCTCAAGTAGACAACAAGCAAACACGGGCTTCTTGGCCTACAGTGGGGTGCTGCCACCCCAGGAATGGGATGGCAGGGTGTAGAGGGACGCAGACCCACCTAACACCACCACATCCCATCCCAGGGCCCTAACGGGAGAATCCAGCTGTAACGCATTGACTGGAGCCCAGGCCCAACACAGCTCAGTTGCAGTTGGCTGCCCCTGGGCTACCTCCTACCTTCTCTTCGAGGTGTAGCAGGGGCCACAAAGCATCCTTAGTTATCCTGGGGTAGGCAGCCAGTGGCTCCCCTTCAGGCACAGACTCTCCAGCAGGCAGGGAAATCACCAGAGCTGTCTACAAAGCCAACAGCCTAGAATAAGCCAGATACATCCATCTCTCTCACTGTCTCAGCCATAACTGAGCTGGAGGCCCTGCATTTTATACTTCCTGTCCCACCCACCCACTTCTGGTGGGAGAGGCAAGGTCGGTCTGGCTCCGCCCACCTGGATACTATTTGAATTCGGGGCGGGCGCAAGCCTGCCCACTGCTAAAGGCCCCTCCCCCAGCCTAAGGTGAGGAGCCACTGGGCCTGGGACTCAATTGATTTCAGGGGATAACTAATGAAAAAACAGGAAAGAGCATAAGAGTCAAAGGTAGATGTGTGCCAGGGTCTCCCTCACGCCGCAGAAGGGGCAGGTGTCAGGGCGAGGAGTGAACCATGCCAAATATATGCCCATGCCCATGGCTCTGTGAGGGAGCTGCCAAGTGATGTCCCCGGTGGGCAGCGAGCCACCCACCTGGGTAGAGAGGATGGCTCCTCCCTCTCTGGTTCGGAGGGAGGCCACACTGCCTCACTATACTGACTCATTGTGATTTTTGATTCTTCAGCTTTAATATATTTACATGCGTCCTGAATGAAGACTACAAACAACAGGTTTAGAAGCTCAAGCACCTTTCCTGTTGTCCTTTTAGAGGCCTGGTGTGAGATTGTGATTAGAATTGTTTTCCAAGCAGCAGACAGTTTATTTTTTTCCACTCTTCCCAGGGATTTTGCTCAAAGTTGTGGGCCCCGTACCACCAACAAAAAAAACCCCAAATGTCACCTGCCGGCAGAGACCGAACACGTTGTGATTGTATGTTACCAAGCTTCATCCTGAACCACATTTTTTATAAATAACTTATAAACCTCTAAAAATCGAGGAGGGAAAAGGCGAAGTTTATTAGAAAGTCTGTCTATCCTGAACTCCAAGGGAGCTCACAGGCTCTGCTATAATTAAACAATGTACGAATAGCTGTGTGGGCTTTAATCAGGTTTGTGACAAACTCAGGGTGAGTTTGCTGCAGTAAAAGGTTATGTTTGCATCATTAAAATCTGGATTCCGGCTTCGTCCTTGATGTGTTCTTGCTCCAGTTTCTTTCATCAGTTCTCTCGTCAAGATAGTAACAGAACATTGCCCATAAAGGATGCCAAGAATTTAGGTTCTTTAAAAAAAGTTGCCAATTAACTATCCATGTCATGCCCCGCTCTCTTTTGATATGTTAAGTGTAAAACCTGAAAAAAGTACCAACTTGACAACAGTCTTTCAGCCAATTTCATTCAGTTCCTGAGAAAGGATCTCATGTTATGACTCTCTCCAGTACTAATCACCAATAATCTAAAAATACACCAGGTAGAGATTAATGTGTTTGTGGAGCAGGAGTAATACACTCCTTGTGCAGAAAACGCAAACCTCTGTACTACAGATTTCCTGGTTTATGAGCCCCTTTGCTGTTTTAAGCCGGTCAGTGGAAATGATAGAGCCTCAGACATCGAGACCACAAACCAGAAAGATAAAAGTAGAGCCTGGAGGTCTGTTACCCTTCTCATATAGCACTAAATCCTAGAGCAGCGGTTCTCAACCTGTGGGTCGCGACCCCGGCGGGGGTCGAACGACCAAAACACAGGGGTCGCTTAAAGCCAACAGAAAATACATATTTCCGATGGCTTTAGCCGCTGAGAAGTCGCGCTACCATCTGCAGCAGCGCTATTCAGCTGGAACGCACACCGTTATGGATGCGCGTTCCAAACTGAATGCCTGCGCGCATGCGCAGACGTGATTGCATCATCCGTCCGGGGCCTAAGGGGCGGGGGAAGCAGGGGGAACGCTCCACAGTCCATAGCAGCGCATTACGTGTGTCCGGCGCTTGCTGACGTCATCAGTCAACAATGATGCAGCGAGAACAGATTTCTCTACGATGCCACTGACAAAATTCTGGATTAAGTGTTTACAGTTATATCCTATTCTGTCTGAGACTATGCTGCGCCTTCTTCTTCCTTTTCCAACAACATATCTTTGCGAAACAGGGTTTTCCAGCTTGCTGGTAATCAAGTCTAAATACCGAAGTAGACTTGTTGTGGAAAATGATATTCGCTGTGCCCTTGCAAAGACCGTCCCAAGAATTTCTGAATTGGTAAGCAAGAAGCAACCACAACCATCTCACTAAATTTGGCAGCATACTGTTGCAAAATATTGCACTGTTGTTTACTGTTATATTACTGTTATTATATTTAAACCCATGCTATGCCCTGGTGAAATGTTATTTATTTGGAATTGTTGTTATATTTAAACCTATGCTATGCCATGGTGAAATGTTATTTATTGGAATTAGTAATAAATATTTCTCAACATATAATTAAATATTGTTTTTGTGATTAATCACTATGTTTAAATTATGTTTGATTTGTAGCAATGAGAATACATAATGCATATCAGGTATTTACATTCCGAATCATAACTGTAGCAAAATTACAGTTTTGAAGTAGCCACCAAAATTATTTTTTGGTTTGGGGTCACCGCAATATGAGGAACTGTATTGTAAATAGGATGTTTGAAGTCAATGGAGCCATGATAATTTATCCCACATGAAGATCTACCCCATAGGCCTTCTGCAGATTGCAATTCTTGGTATTTTTCTGGATGACAAAGACAAAAGTGCCTCTGTGAGAGGTACTCTGTCTAACTGAACACTGGGAGAAGGCCTCTTTGGGCATCTCCTCAGTCTTGTAAGGACACATGTTGAGATTAGAGTTCCATGTAAAAGATAGACCTATTATTGTGGGACAAATTAGTTACCCACCTGGTCTTAACTGATCCCTTTTTGGCTGGGATTTTTTTTTTTTGAGTTGGAGTTTGTGTATATGTCAAGTAATGGTGCTCATTCCATGCACATCACTTTGACTGCATTATAACTCCTTGTCTGAGTGATCAACATATCTAAATTCTGCTCCAGAATTGGCATTTTTAGGAAGGGAAATATTTTTGTAATCTACAAAAAGCACCATACTCAAAAGAGAAGCAAACGTCGGTATTGAAAATAATCACCTTGAAGTTTGCCATGAATATATTATATGATGGGAGTCTTACAAATTGGCTCCTCCTTTTAATTACAAAATTATCATTTCTATTTCATAATAGTATTATTTATTCATTATCTGTGTTGTAGTAGCACCAGGACCCCATTGTGCTAAGCACTGTGCAAACAGAGAACAAAAACATGGCCCCTGCCCCAAACAGCTTACAATCTAAGTACAAGACTAGAGGCAGCAGATAGATACAGACAAGGAAGCACAACGAGACAATACTAGTCAGCATGAGAGGAAGATGCCTAACTGTTAAGTTTTTTGTAGGCAACACAGGATTCTAAGAGGAGATTTGAAGGACAATGAAGTAGCTTTGCAAATGTTGATCGTCCGTGAAATACACATCCTGGTTTTGTGAGGGTTCCCGGAGAAAACCTTTTACACGAGTGTAATTCATTACTAGACAAACAAGAAACTACAGGGCAATCCCTCTGAAACTGCAGGTGACACTGAGTGTCTCCTCACTTTTACACTGAGTTTCCTGTAAGAAGGGATTCTAAAAGCCTTACCCAGACAATACGTATGCTTGTCTGGAGACACCAGTGCCCTGTACAAAGTAATGTGTAATGGGAGATCAGTGCCCAACATAAAATGGGTCCCTACCCCAAAGGGTATGCAGTTGAATGTCCATCACTTTGGAGCTAAAAACTCCAACATCTCGCTCCCATACTCAGTTTTATCTCTCAATGCACAGAATGAACTGATCTAAAGTACAGTAACACATTTCTGTGTGTATTTGGTCTTTACCTTCCATATTCTCTATTTATCATACACAGCTTAAGGCATAAAATGCAATATCAATGCCAACTAATCTTACTTGGTTGTCTGGCATTTCTTTCAGAGCACAAGCAAAATGAAGAGAATTTTAGAAGATCACTAGTTCTGGCGTTCAAAGCACCCAGTACCCAGTGAATATTTTGGTTCAAGTTTAGGAATCAAAAAACAGACTAGAGTTCTGACATCAGTGAAGGCTGGTGAAAGTGTACCAGGCATCAGAAAGGACTCCAGTGTTCCTGAAGCACAGAAAGCGGTGCTGCAGAATTAAAGAAAAAGGGTGGTTTGGCTTTCCATAGGTAACAGTAGAGAAGGTTTGGGGGATGAAACAAAATTTGTCACTGGGAGAATCAGCACAGATGGAAAAAAATATAAAAGCAGGAAGCTTTAAAGCACTGAAAAAGGGCAATAGCATCTCTGAACACTAACTCAAAGGCAGAATGTTCCTAGAGCGAAGAGGCTCTGCCAGCTTTTGTGCTAGACAGGAGTTCAAAGCTGTACATGGAAACAATGCGCTGACCTTGAATTACTGTACTTCTATTGGCAAACAGGGACTTCTTCTTTCCTGCAGGGTGACCATATAATTGAAGGTGCTAAAAGGACACAGACAGGAAACAGCTAAGAATTCAGTGTTTGAGAAATGGAAAATAATGTAGCGGGGTTTTGTTTTTTTTAAATTCTCATATAGGCAATAGGCACCGTAAAATAACCGGAGCTACTTAGCTAAATTTCAGAGTCATTACAAACCCTGAGCGAGCATTACAACGTTTAACAATTCATAGATTCATACAGTTTAATGCCAAAAGGGACCATTAGATAATCTAGTCTGATCTCCTGTATATTACAGGCTGTTCCATTGCACCCGACTAACCCCATATACAGTTCAATAACTTGTGTGGTACTAAAGTCTATCTTCCAGAAAAGCATCCACCCTTGATTTGAATGTAGAGATTTGACCACTTCCCTGTGTAGTTTGTTCCAATGATTAATCAATGTGACAGGGTGCTAAGCAAAGAAAGCTGAGCCAGCCCTCTGTCACATGAGCCCTAATTAATGGAGAATTGGTGCCAGCTGAGTAAGCCTGCATTTAGTGGGCCAATAGGGTGCAGCAGTCAGTCTCATTATTCAGGGGCCACAAAAGGCTTACACCACAGGGTGAGTGTCTGTTGGTTGGTGGCTGAGACTGTAAGGCCATTGAGCTGGCCTGTTTGCACATAAAAGGTGGTGGGTAAGCAACCTGTAAATAAATTGCACCGGTGGGAGCATGAAATTGAGATCTCTGGGAGGTTTGTGGCTGCAGAGGACCTGAGGAACAAAAGGGCCTATGTGACCCTGCTACACATGGGAGATTGTCCTGGACCTAGAGCTAGCCAGTGAGGTTGGTGGCCCAGGGATGGAAGACACCCTGAAATAGCTCATGAAGCAGATGCAGTAGGTGATGTGGAACGTGGTATTTCTACCCAGAAACAAGAGGCAGGAATCCAAATGTTTGCTTGAGTCTTCAGGAAGCAATCTAGGAAAAAAGAAGGGGGGGCTGACCTGTGGTTAAAGAACAGACCAGGCGCATCAAGAGATTTATTTTCTATTCCTACCACCCACTTCCTGTGTGTCCTTGCAAAACTCACTTAGGCCAGAATGGCAGCTACTCAACAGCCCTGGAAACCAGACCCTATATTGAGGTGACTGAGACATAACTGGATTTAGATGGCTGGCTAGGCATCCATGTTTAAAAATGTTGGCCTTAGTCTCGCTTTGCCTCCATTTCCTCTTCTATGAAATAGGTGTGTCAGGTGCCTAAATTCATCAGACTGGACCATAACAGCCCCCCTCCAGATCAGCCCCCTTTGTTCTTGGACTGGGGAATGAGCCAGCATCTGGCACCATCTTCCCCTTCCCCCAGGACCCAGTGGAGCCCTCTATCCATTGTATGGGGTCTGTGCTCGAGGAGGGAGGGTGGAATGTATATTTTTCAGTCCCACTGAATTTACAGAGGAAATATAACAGCCAGAGGCAATGCCTGGGGCAACAATATCCCTTCCCCCCAGGATATTTGCCTTCCATTTTGTAACAGCTTTGGCTTGGGTTAGCCCTGCCTCACCTTTGACCCAAGTCACTGGGTGTCACCACTTGCCCTCTGGAACATTCCTCCCCCCACAGCTTGAAAACCTCTGTTCTAGATCCAAAGGTGACACGTGGGGTGGTCACGTGGCCCCCCCAAAACCTTTCAGTTGTGCCCCTCACTATCAACAGTGATGCATCGCCTCTGATAACAGCCCTGACTGCATTCTCTTTCCTGCATAATCCTCCTACCCCTGAGTCTCACAGTCCCTCTAGGCCACTCCCCCATCTGGACAATCTGCAGGAAACCCTTAGAAATTTCCCGACCCCTGTCACTTTTCACATAAGGGAGGACAACTTGACTCATTGTTTGTGAGGGGCTATAGAAGAGCAAAGGCAAAAAAGTGAGAGGCAGAGAAAGATGAGGAGAGGCCTATCCGTGAGTTACTCTTTGCTAACAAACGTGAGGCATGATCAGGGACTGAAGTGTTGGAACAAACTGACCATTTAAATTGCGATCACTGGAACCAGATGGTATTTATCTAAGGATTGATGAAGGATCTGAAGAATTAAGTGTCTGAGCTGCTGATGGGGAAAAAATGTAATCTCTTATTAAATTTAGCAACTGTGTCACAGCCCTAGAGCAGAGCCCATGTCTGAATTTATTATGCCCCCAAAGATACCCCTATGACTATAGGTAAAGGAGCAGGTGCCTGTTTGTAAGCTGTACATTGTTCCTTCCTCCTCCCACAGCGGTCCCTAATGTGAGCTCTTCCCATGGCCACCTACATCTCCTGGGCTGGAATTTATCTTCCATTCAGTTCAGTTGTAGGGTGTTATGCTCTCTGGTGATGCCAATGAACACCCCCCACCCCCCACTTTGAGCTGCATGTCACCTTCGGATCCATAGGAGGAAGGAAAGCTACTGAAGGGAAAAAAAATAAAGAGATAAAGCAAGAAATAACTATGAGAGAGAGACAGACAGGAACTGAGAAGATGAACAAAGAGGAGAAATGACAGTAAATGTGCAAGAGTTTGGCCCATGGGAAAAGAGAAAGTGTGAAGGGGTGTTTAGCCCACACTTGCCCTGAAAGGGTTAAAGCAGATAGAGAAGGGGACTAATTAACGGTTGACAGGAATCAGGTGGTTTGAGTAATCCCTTGAGGGAGTGGGGGAGCTGAGGAGGGAGCAAGTTGGGCTGGGATTTATAAAACCAGGAAATTGGTGGGTGGGATGTTCTGCAGTCACTCTCCGGAAGAAGGGAGAGGTTGGGGGCTGCAGAGACAAGTAGCCTACCGCTGGGAACCTCACTGGGAGGACAGAATTAGGAGGCTGGAACCTCCCAAGGCAGGGGGAATACCAAATGGTAAGGAAAAGGCTCTGGGAAAGGCAGTAAGGTCTAAAAGAGAACAGACCTTGATGGCTAACTAGAGAGTCTGTGAGCCGGAACCCAGAATAGAGCATGGGCATGGGTTGCCTCTGAGGATGTGGCGCTATGAGTCAGTGAATGGGAAAATGTCACAGGATTGCTGGAGATACCCTTTGCTACCTTGAAAGGGGAAAACACAACTAGTGACACAACCGAAGGGCTGAGTCACGAAGGGGCAGTGGCAGCCTGTGGAGCAAGAGAGGGACCTCAGAGCCAGAGAGAGAGGCAGAGGATGGTGTGCAACCATGGGAAGGCGTGTTGACCTGGTGAACTATTCCCCAGATTGACCAGGAGGAGGCGCCATCCTAGCAGCGAGTGGCACACCCTGCCACAGCACATCTCCACCAAAGGAATGTTGGCAGCCACTGGGGTAATCAGGAGAAGGATGTAGGAGTATGTCCACACTGCACACCCCTTACAGCAGTGTGCAGAGCACATACACTGCACACCTGCCTAGCACAGGTACAAATAGCAGTATAGACACTCAGGCACCGCTTAGGTGAATAAAGACATGTCTGAACCCTTAAGGTATATACCCTACACAGCTCTCTACATCCCCACGTATTGCCTCCCTCATCAACACTGCTATTTTTAGAAGTGTAGCATCCCATGGCCTTTCCCTGGTACACTGAAAGACTCTGGTACTGGGGAAAGGTTGTGAAGGGGAAGGCAATGGGGAAAGGCTCCTGGCTGTCAGAGCCTTTTCCTGCTACCTTCCTGCTGCCAGAGCCTTTCACTGACGCATGTCTGCACACCACCATCTGGATGCAGCTTTCTGTTCACTGCAGCATGTGGCGTAGACACGTCTCAGGTGCGACTCCCTCTAGCTCAATGAGAACATCTGCTCCGTGTGCAGCCGTAGTCAAAAAAGCAAACAAACTGCTTTGGTGCATTAAGTGAGGGCTAAAGAACAACAATACAGTAGGACCTCAAAGATACACCATGTGGAATGGGAAGTAAGCAATCAGGCAGCAGCGGAGGGGGGGAAAGAAAAAAAAACAAAAAGGAATACTCTACCTGTATTCCATGGTGAAAAGTTCCAGAGGGGTAGCTGTGTTAGTCTGTATAAAGCAAAAACAATGAAAGTCCTGTAGGACCTTAAAGACTAACAAATTTCTGTGGGCATAAGCTTTCATGGGCTGCAACCCACTTTGTCAGATGTATGAAATGGAAATCACAGATAGGAGGTATATATGTATACATCCAAACGTAAGAAACAACAATGGGGAGGGCAAATGCTAACAAAGTCAAGTCAGTTAGAGTAGCTGAGGCCTATTCACAACCATTGATTAGAAGGTGAGAATGTGTGAACAGTGCCAATTACTTCTTGTAATGAGAGAACCGTTCCAGGTCCCTATTCAGAGCCAGTCTGATTGTGTCAAGTTTGCATATGAGTTCCAGCTCTGCAGTTTCTCGCTGAAGTCTACTTCAGAAGTTTTTTTGCAGAAGTATGGCAACTTTCAAGTCAGCTACAGAGTGTCCTGGGAGATTGAAGTGCTCTCTGACTCGCTTATGGATGTTACCATTGTTTATGTCTGATTTGTGTCCGTTTATCCTTTTGCATAGTGACAGTCTGGTTTGGCCAACGTACATGGCAGAGGGGCATTGCTGGCACATGATGGCATATATCACATTAGTAGATGTGCAGGTGAATGAGCTCCTGATGGTGTGGCTGGTGTGGACAGGACCTGTGATGGTGTCCCTAGAGTTGATGTGCGGGCAGAGCTGGCAATGGGGTTTGTTGCAGCGATAGGGTCTTGGGTTAGTGTTCTTGTTGTATGGTGTACGGTTGGTAAACGTTGCGGGCTGGCACCAACTCCCTGTCACATACTGCCTCTGGAGCCTGGTGAGCAGTGCACAGAGCAGAGCCCTGGGGAGAGGTGGCTGAGGGCTGGGGCTTGTAGTGTCCAGGGTGCAGGGCATCAACCAACCAATGCCCCCCCCTCCAGCGGTTCAGCCCAAAGGCAAGAAACAAGAATAGGGCAGGGAGCTGCTTGCAAACCAGGCAGTGCTGCCAGGTACCTTCTTTGCAGAGATCTCGCCCCGCCTCAGCTGGAAGACACTGACTGCGGGGTCCTGTACTGTAGTGTTTTGTTCAAAGTTACGAACATTTCAGAGTTACAAACAACCTCCATTCCCAATGTGTTAGTGTCTTTGAGTTTCTACTGTAATACAATGGATATAAAGAGAGAAGAGTATGCTCTGACCTTGAATAGTGAGCTCTGCTCTGGTTATCCCATCTCTGCAGAAAAGATCCAAAGAAGGACAATCAAAATAATTAGCAGTGTAGAAAGACTTCCGTAAGAGGAGAGATTTTTAAAAGGTTAAGACAATTTAGTTGACTAAAGATTAATAAAAGTATATAAAATACAATAATGACTGATTTAGATACTATGAGTTGACCACTTCTGTTAATTTTCTCATAACACAAGAAGGAGGACCTTTAATTTCATTAGAAGGCAAAACATTTATAAAAGACAACAGGAAATTACTTGTTAACATTGCATAATTATCCTGTGGGACTCTCTGCCACTGGGTATTATTGAGGCAAAGAGCATAGTAGGGCTTAAAAGAGGAGTGGGCATTTATATAAACAACATCCACAACCACTTCCTGCTTTGGCTAGAAAACCTCATTGTATAGGTTAGCTACTAAGTGCCTAAGATGAGGATGAAACTTCCCCATGAACATATTATTTTATGCATGATCATTGTAGTGGCTTCATACCTCCTTCAGAAACTTCCTGAGCACCGTCTGAGCTAGGACACAAGGTAAGATCTGTATGTAATGGGGTATAGCAATTGCTATGTTCTTAACTGATATTGTCTCTGTGTGTGTGGTAAACACCAAGGTTAGAGCATTAGTAATGGCAGGAAAAGGTGGAATATAAAAGATGCCTTTGATATGTGCTAGTCACTCACTGCATTGCCTAGCTTGAAGGAACAGTTCATGGCATGTGGAAAGATGCTGCAGGAATTAACCATTTTAAAATCTTAGTGTGGGAATTTCATCTTTGCAATCAATGACCAAAAAAAGTTCCGTGTTTGTGAAGGGCCTGATTCTGCAAATACCACCCCTCCCACCAAAAGGGATGTAACTGAAGCTGATGAGACTCCTCGAGAGGTGAGTTAAGTTATTCACCTGTATGTTTGCAGGGTAGAGCACCAAATATGCACATACCTTATGGCTCTAATTCAGCAATCCTTCCCTATTCAACAAAGCCCTTAAGGGTTTGTTTAAATCCCATGGGACTTCAATGGGATTTAAAGGTGAGTTTGAGAGAGATTTTTAAAGGTATCTAGCTACTTAAAAATGCAGATAAACACCTAGTGGGATTTTCAGAAGCGTCCTTTAGGTGCCTATCTGCATCTTTAGGCACCTAAATATCTTTTTAAAAAAATCTGGCCTAAGTGCTCTGCTAAATAGGGATGGATTTATGTACATGCTGAAATGCTTTGCTGAACTGAATTCGATAGGCAATAGCTACAGGACTTGACAAAGTCTTTGAATGCCATATATTTGGGTTGCTTAAGATGAAAGGATCTAAAGAGCCAATCAAATATCCAGGAACATGCCCTGCATTTGTTTTAAACTTTGCTTTCTTCAAAGGTGCCATGAAAGAGCTGTCTGGCTTGGAGTGGGAGGGGAACTTTGCAAAAATCTTGATCTTGCCATCTGTAGCATAGTGCATAAAACTTCCCAGTGCTAAAAGCTATGGAAATTGCACAGCCATGTGTCTCTAGATGGGCAAATACAATCACAATGAAGTGTTTGAAGGACTCATCTGATGAAGTCATTTGCCTTATTAAAACAGTGTTGTTTCATTATAGTTGGTAAAAAGGTATACAATATATGGAGCATCAGGCAGATGGTCTTCATGCATCTGACGAAGGGGGCTGCAGCCCATGAAAGCTTATGCCCACAGAAATGTGTTAATCTTTAGGGTGCTACAGGACTCTCATTGTTTTTGCAGGCAGATAGTATGCGTGTCTTGCATTACTTATATTCTGCACTACAAATGAAAGTCCAATATTGTTTTGGAGGGGGGAAGAGGTTTCAAGAATGGTTTAGGAGTATCGTGTTCCCCCTGTAATATGTCTAATTATATTTTAGATTATAGTTTTGTATAACTGTTATACAATCAGTAGACTTTTAAAGACTGATAAATATTATCTTAACTAATATAATGTAATATATTAATTCATAATTTGTCATCACCATGGAGCCACTGGGCTTAAACAAACAGGAGGATTTATTCTCTAGCAGCCACTTTCACTGCTGGTATAAAGAGGTGTAATTCAGCTGCCATCAGTGAAGCTATACCTGATCATGCCAGTGGTGAATCCGGCTTTATTTCTGTGAGCCACAAAATAAGATAACAAATCTAGGCCCCAGTTCTGCACTGGAGTAACTTTACAATGGGACTACTCCTGTGTGATTCTAAAGGAGATGAGGTCCTTTTGAATGTACTGAAAACATTTAGCAAATTTTCAGACCCACAAATTAACTTGTGAGGGCAAAATATCCTGATTTTTTCCCTCTTTTCTCTACTAAATTGCAGACTCTTTAATAAAAACATTTTGTTTCCGTTGGTTCCAGATGAAATGCCTCGGAGGTCAGTGCTCCTGAGATGTGTCAAACATTTTCAAAAGGCGCTAAATCACTTTGAAAGCCACTGAAAGTTGTACCTTTTGGTTATAGTGTCTTAGTATTTCAGCAGTCTACAGGCTTGATCTCGTTCCCATTGAAATCAATGGGAAAACTCCCACTGACTTCAGCAAAACTAGGAGTGAGCCCAAAGGGAGTAGGTGCTAACAGGAACAGTGCTCGCCTGCATGTTTTATTCTATTAAAGCAAGAGCCTGGTCCTGGAGCATTCTTTCACTGCTCCAGTAAAACAAAGAGGTGCCCTGGAAAGAAATGAAGAAATAATCTTTGATTCTTTATGTGCTTAATTGTCAACTGAGATGGAAGATTAAAGTAGGAAGAAAGAATTACTTATGTGAAGGCCTGTTGGGACCTGTTCTTCAGAACTCATGTCAGAGTGGCTGTGTTTGCTTTAACCCTCTGTGTTCTGCATGTAATTTCCCCACATGCACTGTTTTCATTCTCTTTGAATTCATTTCCTTTGATTAACAAGATCATTAAAGACTTAGAAAGATGTTTATGCCTTCATTGCCCTTAGAGGGGAGGATTCCTGAGCTAACTCTGATCATATGTCTTTGCGACTTACTTTTGGTTTCAAATTTAATAGTCCCATTTAAACAGTACACACAATTCCCCATTAAAATCAATGTTTCATTAAATTCTTTAGGAGAAACAGGTTTGAAAAAAAATATCTGTGAGTTGTACCTCCAGCTAATGAAGTTAATTGGGCAGGATTCTGAACTTATATCTCATTATCTGACTGTCAGAGACTGCTTCTTAGATTACTATTTATTTTTAGAGGGATGGGAGATGCATTATGCAACTGGGTGATGGAAAACAGTTATCAGTTAAAAGAAATGGTGAGTGAACTTCAGCACAGAGGCAGCTCTTGGATGAGAACACAAGTTCAACTGCTCACCAGAATTATCCAAACCATTTGTAGCGGCAACATTAACACAGAAATCTTATGAGATCTTTCATGAGCTATCCTATATTTCCTGCTTCCATCTGGGCCAGAAACATCCCAAGAGCAGCTCCATTTGTGGCATTTGATATTTCCACTTCCATTTAGGAAACATAAGAGTAGAGACAGTCAGAAAAATGAAAGCAAATGGCCAGGAATTCATAGCGTTATCACTTTTTTTGATCCTTTGGCTTCCTCTCATTACAAAGCAGAACTCCCTATCCATTGGATTGTTCCCTCACTAATTGGGAACATGAGCTGAGTTTAAACTCTTGTGAGCCTAATTAGCTTGACCTTACTAATGAAGTGTTGTTGCAAGAGTAATCCTTTTTGTATGAAACAGGAACCACAGACTCAAATGCTCAAATACCATGGGTGGTATTATTGTGAGCTACCCCTCTAAAGAATCTCCACTAACCAGAACAATATTGTAATGGCGTTACGGGTGGTGAGTTTCCTCACATCTCTGGGCAGAGGGCAGGGCCTGGTGCAGAAAGCCATTCAACGAAGGACCCAGAAGCACTGAGAGAAAGTAGCTACCTCTCACCCATAAGGTATTGCACATTCATAGGGAACCCAAGCAATCAGCTGTCCATCATTAGTCCTCTTAGCCCTTCTTTCAGCAGAGCTTGGCTCAGAAAGAGATAAAAGCTCGTTTTTCTGAGTGTTACTCAGTCTTGTGATTTCACATATTGTAAGAGCAGGTGTTTTTCTTAAAGCATCTGCTCCTGTGGACTTGTGATTACACAAGAAGCTCAGCTGTGAAGATTTTTTCTCACGCGTGCACACACACACGAGAGACAATCTCCTACCCAGGACGCTCACAAGAACTCCCCACTTCTCCAGAACATCCAACTGCCTAGTGGTTCGGGTGCTCACATGGGAGAGCCACGTTCAGGTCCCCCCTTTGCTTGATTGATAGTGCCCTACCCACAAAGCTATAGAGTCAGTCTCTCTCTGGCCTATAAAATATTTATATGAAGTGGAACAGCACCATCATGAGACATTTACTCTGCAGCCTGGTAGTTAAAACACTCCCTACATGTGGCTCCACATCCCACATGAGAGCTCTGACTGCCTGCCCATTCTGGGGTGAGTATCTCTCCAGCAATTCCGCCCTGGACATGTGAAATCTTTCCCACCGCAAGTTTTTCCAAACAGCGCCGGTCTCATGAAAAGTTTCCATTTTGATGAAAAAACCTGTGTGTCAGAACATTCCCATCCAGCTCTGATTCTGCCTAAGTCCAGAGCGTGGTTCTGACAGAAAGGGGTGAGGGCACGACTGGATCCAGGATAATTCTGGCGGGAGAGAGCTGGCTGACGGCTGGGCTGCCAGCAGAGCACAGCTGTATACATAGAAAGGAATGTGTATGATTGTGTGTATATCAGTGTTGGGTTGCATATGTTATTGCACATTTTAATTTTAAAACCATGTATCCAGTCTGTGCCACTGACATCAATTTCTTTTACTTCTTTCATAGAATATTACAGTGGGAAGGGACCTCAGGAGGTATCTAGTCCAAACCCTGCTCAAAGCAGGACTATCCTCCGCTAAATCATCCCAGCCAGGGTTTTGTCAAGCCTCAGCTTAAAAACCTCTAAAGATGGAGATGCCACCACCTCCCTAGGTAACCCATTCCAGTGCTTCACCACCCTCCTAGTGAAAAACCTTTTCCTAATGTCCAGCCTAGACCTCCCCCACTGCAACTTGAGACCATTGCTCCCTGTTCTGTCATCTGCCACCACTGAAAACAGCCTAGCTCCATCCTCCCTGGAACCCCCTTTCAGGTGAGGTGACAACAAGAACCAGCTTGCTGTCAGGTTTGATTATATGGATCCCTCAAATAAGGAGCGACAAGGGTTGCTTTGCATACAACTTTGTGTTACTTGCAACAATTTATAAATCAACAATTACAATTTAAAAATCACCATTAAATTCTTATCTAATACAACAATTTAACTACTTAAAACACAATCACAATTACAACTATACAATTATACTTATAAAGCTACTTACACTATGGAGTCATACTTATACAATTATACTTACACTGCAACAGTGAGGTTTGTCAGCAGCAAAGCAACACTCCAATATTACTAGTTCGATTCCCGGGTTTGCGCCTGAGTGGAATATACTGTCACACTCAGGTTTCACAGCCACACGCTCTATACTCAAGTTTGAGCGGCAAACTGGGGAGAGACGGGTAGGTAGATCAGGCCTCCACGCAGAGCTATTCTGGTGCTCTTCCTTAAGATATGGGACTTCTCTGTTTACTTTCTGTTTATGATCACCTTATCTTCTCTTCCTCACAGCCATATGCCCACTTTTTAGCCAATTATTTAGTTTCTAAGAGCGATGAGGTGATCGGGGGCTGCACCCTGACACAGCCAATCGTGATCTTATCTTTCCTGATTGTCCAGCTATGTGCTAGACAGACTTCAGGCCTCCTGCTAGGGCAGTTGTGCTCTTTCTGTGGATTTACTCTAGCTGTTGTCTGCTGTTGACAAAGGATCACTCATTGCAATACATGTCTGAATATTATTTTAAATGGAGTTTACTGGATTTCAAGTTACAGAGGGCCCATACAGGTTTACCAAAGCCTACAGACCTCATACTGATTGCATTTTGGTTGTTTCCAGTACTTAACACCTGCTGGGATTCTCCTGGTGCTTATGACAGGGATTCCTGACAAGACAAGGCTGGATGTTGCTACAAAGCAGTTAACGTTTTACATCCAGGCTCAATGAGTTCGTATTTCTATTAATTTAAAATGGAGTTGGGTCACTTTAATTATAAAAATGGAACAATGTTACAACATCAGGTACTTAAAGGCTGCTATCAAATCCCCCCTCATTCTTCTCTTCTGCAGACTAAACAGGCCTAGTTCTTTCAGCCTCTCATCATAAGTCTTGTGCTCCAGCCCCCTAATCATTTTTGTTGCCCTCCGCTGGACTCTCTCCAGCTTGTCCACCTCCTTTTTGTAGTGGGGGGCCCAAAACTGGACACAATACTCCAAATGCGGCCTCACCAATGCCGAATAGAGGGGAATAATCACTTCCCGCGATCTGCTGGTAATACTCTATTAGCCTTTATGGCAACCAGGGCACACTGCTGACTCATATCCAGCTTCCTATCCACTGTAACCCCCAGATCCTTTTCTGCAGAACTGCTGCCTAGCTCGTCCGTCCCCAGTCTGTGGCTGTTCATGGGATTCTTCTGTCCTAAGTGCAGGACTCCGCGCTTGTCCTTGTTGAACCTCATCTGATTTCTTTTGGCCCAATCCTCCAATTTGTTTAGGTCCTTCTGTATCCTATCCCTCCCTTCCTGAGTACCTACCACTCCCCCTAGCTTAGTGTCATCTGAAAACTTGCTGAGGGTGCAATCTACCCCATCCTCCAGATCATTAATGAAGATGTTGAACAAAACCGGCCCCATGACCGACCCCTGGGGCACTCCACTTGTGACCGGCTGCCAGCTAGACATGGAGCCATTGATCACTACTCGTTGAGCCCTTTGCTCTAGCCAGTTCTCTATCCATTTTGTAGTCCATTCATCCAACCCATACTTTTTTAACTTGCTGATAAGAATACTGTGGGGGACCATATCAAAAACTTTGCTAAAGTCAAGGAGTATCACGTCCACCGCTCTCCCCTCATCCACAGAACCAGTCACCTCTTCATAGAAAGCTATCAGGTTGGTCAGGCACAACTTTCCCTTGGTGAATCCATGTTGACTGCTCCTGATCACCTTCCTCTCTTTTAAGTGCCTTAAAATGTCACTTAAAATCATTTACTGACACAAATTAATTTGAGGCTGGGTAACTATCTTCTCTCAACCTCTGGCCAGAAGTGTGCAAAGAAAAGACAAGGGTTCCCATTATATTGTTTGGACACTGTCTGCTTTCTTACAAAGCTGGGCACATACTGTTTAAAAAATGCTGGCAAATATCCAGAAGAAGCTTCTAAAGAATTTGCTTCATCCATGTTGGTGTCCCATTTTTGTTTGTTTTCTATAAATATTTTAGCAGTTGAGTTTAATTTTAGGAATATTTACAGAAACAGATCATTTTAGGGGGAAGCATATTCATGGGAAGCATATTTTCAGTTTGTAATCACAGTTGTTCAAATCATAAACCTGATTCTAAGACTTTACTCCTACAGTCAGAGACCAGAAACAGGGCAGATCACCTGAATATCCCAAGGTCAAGGCAGGCTGCAAAAGGAGAGCAGATTCTCCCAGCACTGGTGGGTGACACTGAAGTCAGACATCCCAATTAGCCACAAACAATGCTTCTGATTCCCTCACTGGTTATCAAGAAGCTAAAACAAAAATATACACAGCCCCCTTTACTGCAGTTCAGTCTCTGGCTCCCAATCAGCCACGGATCCAGCAAAGAGAAATTATTTAAAACTCTATGCTCTTTACCAAAAAGATTCTCCTGACCACAAAGGGTCGGCCACAGGACCAGATCAATATAAGTTTAGATCTTACCCAAAATACCACGCTGCCAGTCAGCCTGCTTATGGAAATTTCCACAAATAAGATGGAGTCCAGGGTCACATGGGTAAGTCTTGGTGACTTATCGGCTGTAGCCCCAGCTTCTCTCCCCAGGTCCATTGTACATCTGAGTTTCCTTAAAGGGCCATTAAGCAGCTTGTTGCTGCTGCCATCCTGTCTGGGGAGTCACCCAGAAACACAGCACAAGTTGAAATACAGATACAGCAAACATATCCATAACCTCCAATGTAAACATGACCCATACACATAAACAATACCCTCATCCTTAGCAAATAACCACCTTGCTAACGGTTACCTGGCATGGCTTATCTCGTATGAATTACTGTAATTTTGAAATATTGATGTTAAATAATATCAGAAATGGTTCCCCTAATCCAGCTAGCATCACAAACGCCAAGTGCCCTATGTGTATTAATCAACGCAGCTCAAATACTCACAACACACTGCTTATAAAGAACCTACAGGCTGCAAATTATTTGCTGAAATTACCTGGAAATTTAAATTTCAAGTAACTAATTGTAGGCTGCCAGGCTGTTGCCTCAGGCCAGGAAAGAGTGACACACACAGCACACTCAGAGTTTGTGTCAGGCCCTTTGCTCAGAGCGTGGACTTTAATTCTTCCATTAAAAAAACTAGTACAGTCCATCAATCATTCCTTAGCACTAACCCAGGGTCTGCCTGTTCCCTGTGGGTTTTCCTCTGTACAGGCCATCTGCCTGAGGGTCATCCACAAATCATGCTTTCTCCAGCTGTCCCAGCAACTTCCTGCCAGACCCTCTCTGCTCTGTCTGGGCAGCTCTTTTCCAGTCTGCTCGTCTTCAGGCTTCTTGCCTGGAAGTCCCCTTGCTCCAGCAAGCTCTGCTCGCTCTCCTACAGGACACTTCCTGATCCCTGTAGATCTTCCCCCATTGGGCTGCTTTCTGCTTCTATAATCACCTGATGCCCAACTGATCAGTCTCAGCTGGGAGTCGTTGATAGCCAATAAGCTACAGGTGAGGAGGGGGTCCCAACTCTCCTTAAAAAGCCAGAACTGAAAGCTGGTTATGGAGAATCAGGAGACAGAAAATGAGGCGAAATTAATTGTCCGTTATTCACTGTGAATTATTTGTTTGCCTCTGCCGTGTTGCTGTACTGCAGAATGCTTTGAATAAAACAGTGATGCCTCACAATTCTTATTGGTGAGAATACTTCTTCTTTTAAAGTGGAAATCTTCACATAGTGAAACAGAATATTCTATTTCCTCTGCAGAGGAGTAACACAAATGAACTAATCGGGCACATATCATAATATGTCCCCTGAGTTATGAGAAGTGCTGGAATAACAGAACTGAAATTGAAAAAGAATTCCTAAAGGTGAAAGGAAGGCAAATTTATTCAGAGCAGGCATTTTCTTGAAGCTTTAGATCGAATTCAAATTGTATTAAACAGTGAGTGGCTTATTTTTAGAGCTGGGCAAATAATAATCACAAGTAATATACTAAATGGATGTCTCCCTGTCACTCACTTTAAATACATTACAATAAAGAGAAAGACAAAGAAAACTGTAGGTCCTCTACTTAGCGGGGAAGTAGAGCTAATGCTATCAAGACAGTGGAAGTCTTTAATGCCTAGTTTACTTCAGTCTTCACTAAAAAGGTTAACAGTGACCAGGTACTGAACACAATTAATATTAACAAGGAAGAAGGAACACAAGTCAAAACAGGGGAAGAACAAGTTGAAGAATACTTAGACGAGTTAGACGTATACAAGTTAGCAGGGCCTGATGAAGTTCATCAATTGTTCTACATGTCCACGGAAGGTAGGGCAAGAAATAATGGGCTTACTCTGTGGCAAGAGAGATTTAGATTAGTTATTAGAAACGTGTCTTGATCTATAAAACAGAAGCTTTATATTTATTAGTTTATTTATTATTTATAGATCTATAAAGCAGAAGCTTCATACATTTCTGGTGTCACTTTCATGCCATTATGTGTCCAATGAGTGTGCTGCCAACATATCAGTGAGAGACTCATACAGAAATACTTTCTCCTACATCCTGTAGTAAACCACCTGTACTAAAAGAGGAACAGAGGGATTTCCCTAGCAGTTTACACTTAGTGGTGTAACCAGTCCAGTGTCTTATCTCTGGCAGCAACTCTTACCAGATGCTTCAAAAGAAAGGTCAAGAAACCCCAAAGTGGTCAAATATTGAATAATTGGCCTATCAGGGAAACATATTCTTAGCCCCTGCCACTTAGTGTTTGGTTTATTCCCTGAGGCATGAAAGTTTATATAAAACATGTTTTATGCTATCAGGTGTAATTTTGAATGTTCTCATTGTTCATGTCAGTGTCTAATTCTTTTTCTTAGTCACTTAATCGCAATAAGGAGTGAGACCTGGTGATATTACTCTTTTCTTTCCTGGGTACACAAAAACTAATTGTTAGAACTACCGCCATGGAGGAAGACAATGGCACATGGCAAATTACTGGATATTAAGTGCCCTGGAACTGTTCATCCAGTCCTGAAATGGACAGAGTATTTTGACAGCATAGTGCAGTGTTTGAGTTGTGCAATTTGAAATGGGGTTTGGAGAGAGAGCTGTTTATCCTTCCAGGATGATCCTGGAGTATCTGCCCCTTGGAATTCAGTTCTTTCAAATACCTGATGCTTGTTGCAATCTCTTCCAGGAGCTCCAGGGATAACTTCTCTCTGGCAGGCGCAGTTCAGTGATATCTGGGAAGGAGGCTGCATCCACAACCTACCCTCCTTTCACTTTCCAGCCCATTTTTAATAAGGGGCTTCCTCCAACGTATTTCTCGTTAAAATGGAACTCGTGGCGACGTTCTCCACTAGGTCTACACTACTGTTGAAACCATGGTAGCAACTGCTCTAAATGTTCTAAGTGCTGAAGTCAATGGAGCTACCCACATGCTTAATTTTGAGCATGTGCTTAGATGTTTTGTTAGATCAGGCCAGAGCGCTCAGCACCCAACCGGACTGAGATCCTAAGTCCTCTTGACACGTACGCTACCAGTAACGTGGATAGATACCACTGGGTGGAAAGGGCTTTTCACAATCCTTAGCAGGACTCTTTTAAGCTCAGCTAGAAAAGGCAAAGTTACCCACTTTGAGTTCATTCATTCTAATTGCATTCTCTCCCTACCAACTATTTGGTGAAGTCTCATGCTCCGCAAGCTCCTTTCCAATAACACTTGAAGCAAATGGGGAGAGATGGTGTTACCCAAATAACAAATACCACAGGATCCTTTTAGGGGATAAGGCAACAAGCCGCATTTATTGTGAACATGGAAACTTGGTAAATAGTATCAAAGAAAAGAAAAGTATCCACACTGTAACAATATCAATACTGTGCGTTAACTAAATAGCATCAACAATGCAACCACTATGGAAATAGTATTAACATTGTATCGATACTACAATGACAGAGATTCTTGCTTAATAAAATAGACTTTGTTGACACATGTCCAGTTGGTATTTTCATTCACACTCACACACTGACAGGCACACACAGACAGGGAGACAGACAAACATAAATGGTTTCTCACAGATGTTATAGTTACCAGCCTGTAGGTGCTCGTGGTAGTCACTGGCTAGGTGACTGTAGCACGAGGGTGAGGAGCAAGGTTCTGCCAATGCGCATCGGTACTCCTGGCTGGTGTGATGTTGTAGAACCGAACTTCCAGCCTTCAAATTTCTGTCCCATTTTATAGGGCGAGGACCCCATGTAACTCTATGGATTTTGCACCGTCACGCTGCAACTGAATCTTTGGTGTGATCCTTAATCACCCACATTGTTGCAAGTCTGGTCAGATTTTGTCCTCTGAAACGGGCTGGCTCCAAAGTCATTAGGGTGGGTCCCTCTTCGGCCTTTTGATCATCTTCACTCCTTTCTTTCCTTCAAACGTTTTTAAGTGAGGCTGGCGTTTTCTTGTCTGTTTGACTTCCCTTACTGAGATCAATTGTTCAGTTGCTGTCACTGTCCGCATGCACCTCAATTGCTCTTCCAGTCACACTTCAATCACTCAGTGCCAACTCCTAGCTGAAGATATCACATAGTCATTTTGACAGTGTCTTTTACAATTAGATACAAACATTACATTGCACAGTGTGGCTTTTTGTACTTAAAATGGGATTTTTACAAATATATATATGTATTGGAAGCAGGGAAACTTAACAGATAAACTGGCCAGTGGACATAATACAGACATTTACAAACGATCTCAAAATTATACCAAGTACAGACAAATTTGAATTAATATTTAAAAGGGTAATGTATCCAGCTGAGGTGCCTCTTGGTAGAAAGGGGAGGGGGAGCAAGGTTCTGTTCAGGGCCAACAATGGTAAAGATTAGGAAAGTAGTAAGAGCTCTAATAACTACAGGACAAAGAGGTAGCATTGGCTTTGCTTTGACAATCACCCATATCTTTAATAAGTCTGAAGACTGTTTGTGGATATAAAATAAGAGTAAAATACAATACTGTCATATTGTGATTTTAGTGTATATCTCTCTCCCTACCAGCACCATAAACAAAAGCATAAATAAGCTTATAAAACTAAAATGTAGTCAGCTGTGTGATAATACTTGGTTAATGAAGAGTTCCCCGGATAACAGCTTGCTATTCAGGTAGTCCTAAGTGAATATATTCCATGATATATGGTAGAGGATGTTTGGGAACCAGACTTGCATAATTACAAAGTGAATGCCTCAGGCACCATCACATAATAATTTGTCCTCCAGGAAAACCTGTTGTAGAGTGGAGGGAGCCTGATTAATGCATTGTTTGTGGCTCATGCAAAAATGGATCCATGTTTTGCAAACAAACAGCTTGGGCTGGAACCCTGGCCTTTCAGCCCCAAAAATATAGGCCTGAACGAATGGAGAGCTTTGTGCTAATGTTCGTAGCTCCTTTAGCCTTTCTGTGGGGCAACCACTGAAGGCAACATTACAATGCGATGCCTCTTCATTCCAATTATTATTTATGAATATAGCACCACACGTGTCCATAGCATATTCCATCATAGAGCCCCTGTGCTTAAGGTCTTACAGTCTACATAAGATATGGCATAGGGAGAAAGGACACTAGACAAGAAAGGGTGGAAATGGAAGGAAGGTTTACACAATAAAAGGGTACCCAGAATGAGTTCCTTTATTATTTTGGCTGATTTTTGGTAAGTTGGTAAGAGAGTACGGGTTCAGAGCTGGAGAAGTGGGGTTTGAGGAGGGAGTTGAAGGGAGGTGGGTTGTGTGGTGTATATGATCAGGGTGTTCATTCCAGGCATAGGGGGAAGGATGGAAGAAAGCACTAAGGGGTTGGTGGAGAAGGATAAGAGTGGAACGTTTCATGAAATAGGCAGAGCACAACACCCGAATGGGGCAATGGCAGGTGATGAGATGTGGGCAGGGGCAGAGCTCAGTAAAGTTCTGAGGTTGGGGCCAGGAGTTTGGGATGCAGATGGGAAGCCAATGACGTGATCTGAGAAGGGGGTGATATTATGAGAAAACAAGAGGGTAACATTTATTGGATAGGCTGGAAGGGCTAGAAAGGTGGCTATCAGGGTCCAGACAGACACATACCAGGGCTCCAAAAGCATGGAGAGGAGATGGAGAAGGAAGGCTGGATTTTGGACATGATGCAGAGGAAGTAACAACAGAGTTTTGCACCAATGAAGAAAAGAGGAAGAAAGTAGAGTAGAGAGAGGGAAAAGTGAAGCTGAGACAGAGGTTGCAAGCCCAGGAGATGATGGAATCATCCACCATTATGAAGAAGGGGAGGTGTGGGAAGAGTTTGTGTGGGGAAAATAAAAAATAATAGTAACATTAATGCTTTTCATCCAAGGATATTGAAGATCTTTACAAAGACGAGTGTCTTCATTCTAGATGGGGAAGCGCAGAGGAGGAGTTGTTGGACTGACACCTGGAGACATGGGACTGAACAGAGGAGAAGACAGGGGTTCTGTGTGGCCAACTCTTGTGATTTTATCATGAGTCTTGAGATTTTTAGAGTTTGTTCTGAAAAGCTCCATCTGCTAGAATCATGAGGAATATTTGTTAAACTTAGTCCTGCCTCTGAGCAAGGCAGTGAACTAGATGACCTCTTGAAGCCCCTTCCAGCCCTACATTTCTATGATTTTATGACAGTGCCTGAGAATCTCAGCTTCCATTTAAAAGAAAAGGGCCCTGCTGGTTGGGGTGAAAAGCTTGAAAATGTGAAGCATTTTCTAAAGTCGAACTGGTTAGGAATTTTCTGACAACATGTTTTTCCATTGGAAAATGCCAATTCATCAGAACCTAAACTGCTCGTGGCAAAGGCTTGGTTCTGACAAATGTCCTGTTTTGAAAAAAAAAAAGAAAGAAAAAGTTTCAAAATTGTCAAAACATCCCATTTCAACATTTTCAAGACAAAAAGTTTTGGTTTTGATTCAAAATGCATTTTCATTTGAAATTCTCGCTAAGTTCTAAAAGTGTTTTAAAAAATAAAAAAAGGGCTAAACTGAAATGAAACTTTTCAAAATTACCACCACAAAATGTTTTCTTTGACCCAATCAAAAACATTTTGGATGATGGGTTTGTGAAAATGATTGAAATCTCAAAAGTTCTTATGGGATGGGAAAACTGTTTCCCACCCAGCTCTACCTTAAAGGCTCAGAAAGCAGAAGGCAACAAAACAGAACACAACATTTTATGATACTAAAAAGATACTCATGCTTTAAAGACAATCTCTTTATTTTAAAACATTTGGGGTTGGTAGCAATGAGGGTGGGCAGATGGTAAAGTCGTAGGAAAAGACGAGTTCTCCCAGGAGTCCAATCAGAAAGGAGAAGAGAGGACAAAGGGCAGAGCTTGGAGAGACGCTGGCCCAAGTGTAGGAGAAGGGAGGAGAAAAGAGCAAGGCGCCCTTGGAGAGGCAATGTACTGTACTGACTTTCTTGGTGAGATGCTGCCCTCTAGTGGTTCTCCTACAAGGAAGCGTTCCAACTGTGGAAGACCTTCTTTAGCCCAGGTGATACAAACCGATGCTTTTGGAGCTGAAGAATCCAGATTCTAATTCCAGCTCCCCAGATATGTGAGAGAGGAGGGGACAGAGATTTACCCTGACACTGTGGCTATTGTTTGCTGCAGATTACAGACTGGTGCCGACTGAAAGCAGGGACAGAGAGTGAGAGAGACTGAGACCGAGCACCAGGAGGCTAGAGACCAGGCGGGGAACTAGTGGGAAGTTGGAGGGACACCTCCGAGTCACAGCGTGAGGTGAAAGGTGAGTGGGATGGCGTGGGTGGGCATGGGCAGAGGGAGAAGGCAGTGGAGCTCGCCACTGACAGTGTCATTTCTGTCTCCGAAGATTTTATCAAGGAAGGAAGGGGAAGAATAGGGCTTGAAGGGAAGAAAAGTGAAGAGGTGATGGGCACAGAAGCCAGTTAGGGAAGAGAGAGGAAGTTCTTTGGCAAGAGAAATACCAAAACTGAAAGAAAAAAGAGAACAAATGTGAGGTGGAGGAAGTCCACAGGGGCCCTGGACTTTCTTCAGGAGTGTCAGGGGCCGAGGAAGCGGATGGGTCTGGATTGGCAAGATGCATAGAAGGGCGACAGAGAGAGAAGGGAAGTGTGATGTCCCAGGCATTGAACCCAGGCCTGGGAGGACCCAGACAGCTGTGAAATCCTGGCCTTCACCCCACCCGATATCTGCTAAAAATTGCAGGACTGAGAAGCTAATAGGACTATAGCCTCAGTCAAGGCACCACCCACGGGAGCCCCTCATTGGAGGATTGACCAGCTCCTCCATTGGTCCGGCCAGGCTATTTAAACCAGAAGGAGGCACAGGAAGTTTGTCTGAGCAACAAGGTGGTTTCCTGTTGCAGCCACATTGGACCCTGCTTGTGCCTGTGCCTAGTTCCGGCTCTGCTTCTAGCTCCTCCTCATGCCTGCCTTCACTCCTGTTCCCACGGTGCTCCAGCTCCATGCCTGATCCTTGCCTTTCCTCCAGTCAACAGCCACCAGGCCTGCCTTTGACTCCAGTCTCCAGCTTCCGACCCTGACTCTGGCTTGACCCTTAACTCCAGCATTTGGAATCTGATTGCGGCTTGACCCTCAGCTTTGATTCCTGGTCCTGGCTCTGGTAATTGGCAGTTGACTCTGGTGTGACCCTGGGCTTGGTTTCCCAACCTCCACCCACTAGAGCTGCCTCCTGCTCTGACTACTAGGCCAGATGACCTACATCCTGGTCCAGAACAAGTAGCACAGGAGCTGGAGATAGCAGAATAAGTGGAATGAAGGAAGGACCATATGGGAAGGGGGGGCGGAAACAAAATCTACCCAGCTCCAACCCCTGGAAAAGGTTGACTTTTTTGGAATAAACTGAAAATTCCCTCTCCCCAAAAGTCTTCTGTTAAGGAAATGCACCCACAGAAGTAAGAAACTGTTTTTCTCCATTGGTGAAGCCCTCCTAATGCTGCTATAGTATCAGTGGAAACCACACTTCTAGGGAGACCAAGTGGTGATAACCAAAACTACTTGTAGGAATAAAGACAGTCCTCCTTAAAACGTCCTGCTACGGCTTGCTTAAATCTGGCTTTCAGTAAGCTAAGCACTGATACCAAAGCAAGTAAGTACATGCAAGCTCTTAAGCTTATTATATTTTCAGAATGCTTTTTTCTTGGTTCTTAGGCAATACAGAAGTGCATTCAGAGAAGCCCTAACTTTCAGCAGCACACCATTATTAACAGTTTGTGATCTCCACGTTTGACCATTGCAAAGCATTTCGTTTGGGAGTTAGTCTACAGCACTAGAGTAACTCCTGCCGGCGCAGAACGCAGCAGCCCAGCTGCTGCCAGACGCAGGGAATAGATTTTATTTCTTTACTCACGTGCTCCAATTGCTATTCTGGTTTCCCAGCAAATACTGGCTCAAGTTGGACCTGAAGTGAAACCCTGGCCCCACTGAAGTCAAGAGGAGTTTTGCCTCTGATTTCTTTGGGGCCAGAATTTCACCCTGGGCCTTTTTTTTTCACTACTCTCAATAAGCTGCTCCGGCTCATGTCTCCTCCAGGACCAAAGCTACGTCTACACTGCCGGTGACAGTGGGGTAGATTGAGCGGGGTAGATTGAGCGGCAGTAAAGACTCATTCAATCAAATCCAGAAGTCAACCCTGGGAAGTAGCATAGTGCTGCGCTGACAGGAGGGCACTTCCCATAAGCGCAGCGCAATGGAGATGCCGCGATAAGTAGACATTAGGAAGTCGACAGGAGATAAGCAAGTTACCGTACGTAGTTTGCGTATCTCCCATCGACTGCCATCGAAATCCATGGCCAGTGTAAACCAGACCCACGATGTCCCAAGACAACTGCATTTCACAGGGACTATGAATAAGGAACACTCAGCAAGCATCAGACTAGTCAGAGCTGGAGACAATGAGCCAGACTGTTTCAAATGCCGCATGCTGGGTAATTACATCCTTGTACAACTAAACTGGCTCTTTATTAAGAATTATTTACAAAGATGCTGGAACCGCAGCTAGCATTGTAGTTATGTGCACGCAGACTGAATTCCTGGTGCCTCCTCCAAACTCTTCCCTCCCGCAACCTGTGCTCCTCCATCCAAGATCCATGCAAGTTGCCTCACAGATTCTCAGTTCATGTTAATTGGCATAGTTTCATTGAGGCTGGTTTATATCACAGAAGGATCTGACCAAGAGCCTTTTCAGAGGCCAAATCACAGCTATGGAACTCCTCCCGGGGAAACTGAGGAGGACCAAATACCTGCCTGGCTTCACAGCAAGATAGAAAACCCACCCCTCTGCCTTAACCTTCTCACATCATCAGCAACGACAAATATGTGCACAAAATAACCATTCTACCCCCTTCTGGAACTGGGTGAGAGAAGAATAAGAAGCGTAGAATGAGTGAGGTTCCTGAAATTAGCCCTGCTATTGGAAAAATGGAGAGAAAACTGGAGTCGTTTTGGCAAACTACTCAGCTGCCAGGATGAACAGCATGCTGTAGATTATATAGTCTGACAAAGAATGCCTTGGGATTGGTGAAGCCATGGATAATAGGGACGAACAATTATTTTCTAGGCTCTTTCTACACCTGACTAAACCTTGTTATAGGGACGGACTGAACACCCCTGAACATTAGAAGTTCATAATCTGAACCTGGATCCTGATCCATATTTCCCAGTTGATCCCTAGTATTAATAATGGGCTGAACCCAAACCCTAGACCCCCACACTTCCAGAGTTTTGGCATTTACAAAAGTTGATGTGAATTCTGAGATTTAGGGCTTGTCTACACTTAACGCATTGTAGTTAGGTTGATTTACAGCCACCACTGTAATTACTGCGGTGTTCCATGTCCACACTACCCTCCTTCTGTTGGTGGTGCACGTCCTCACCAGGAGCAACTTAGGAGGAGCAGTGTGGGGAGCTGAGATCCCGGGCTGTTGGCTTAGAACAGAGCTCCCCGCTGGAAACCCAGCTGCCACCCAGGCTCTACACTCTACATGGACACTGCATCTCCCTACCTACACCAACATAAGGGCTATGCCTCTCATTGAGGTAGAGTGTAGTAGGAAACTTACATCAATGGAAGCAAGGCTGGAGAGTAGACACTGACAGCTTAGGTCAGTGTAAGCTGCCTTATGTCAACCTAACTCTGCAGTGTAGACCAACCCCTACACCCATTTCTGCTGAGTTAGCCGAGGGCCGTAGTCCACAGCATGCTAGAATAGCTCATAGCCCCTTTCATCCCAGTCAATAGTGGCCAGAGAAAAAACACATTAGCTCCCTGCTAGCAACAAGAAGGTGAAATCTAAACTTTCAGTTTACGTGTGTTATTCGGTACCTGTGTCATGTGTGGTACAGACAGCATATAGGAGAGTAGGCTATGTGCCTTTTTCAACATCATTATAAATCTAATGAATAAAGAAGAATATCAATCAAGTAACTGTGTACAGCGCCTAGCCCAAGAGGCCCCAAACACCTGACTGTAGTAGGCACTAGTGCAACTCCCATCATAAATTAAAGTTTGCAGTGCTATTGTAGACATGTTGGTCCCAGGATATGAGAACGTTTGCCCATGAGTTAAATGGTATCTTTTATCATTTTCCTGTGAGTTCATTCGAGATTATAGTGATGGTCTGGTTTAATTGTTGAGTCATTTAGTGTGCTGGATGAGGTACACCACATGTGTAGGACCCGTGGATCTTGAAAGGTGAGTTGTAGGGGGTGTTGATCATTGTTGGAGTGGAGATATGTCTGCAGGTTTTTCATCTGTTGTTATGGCAGGCTCTGGTGTTGCTTTGAGTTGGTGGGTCCTGATCCTTGGGAAGCTAGCTTCTGGTGATGAGCTTGGCAAGACAGAAGGCCAGAAAAGGGGCTTCAGGAAAGATTTCTTTCAGGATCTGGACCCCACCAACTATGGGTAGTAATTGTTTGATGACATCCCATGTTGGTTCCAGTGTGGGATGGTAGTTAATAAGAAAGGGGGACCAGCTGGACACTTTTTTTCCATATTGAAGGAGGTTCTCTCTAGCTATTTGGGTGGCTAGTTCCATGATGCAATCTATTTCCCTAGTGGAATGTCCTTGTTAGCTGAAGGTGGGTTGCAAGAATGTATGAAAGTGTCGTGGCCACCCGAGCCCTGCCATGAGGTGCTGCCACACAGGGCTGAAGTCATGGAGGTCACGTAAAATCACAGCAGCCGTGACCTCTGTGGCTCACTCGTACCCTTACCAATTAGCCAATCGAATGCAATGGGGAAGAGTGATGGGAAAAGAGCGTTGCATGTAGAGATTCCAGTGAAGAGTGTGTGTATGAGTCCCCAAGTGAATCTTTAGTTAGTGAAATGGATACATTTTTAAACTCTTCTGTTGCAACTGCAAGTACCAGTGATAGTAGGAATTCATCACAACCTGAGAAGAAAAGTATTCGTAGGTATGACACTGCTCACTTAAAATTTGGGGTTGCATTTATTGAGGCGTGTCCTCTGCAGTGAACTGTTAGCAAATGAAAGCCTAAAACCATTAAAGTTACATTGGCATTAGGAAACAAAGCACTCTAGCTAAAAAAATCAAGAGGCTTGTCTTTATAAAGGAAAAAGCAAAGATTTGGAAATGTCACAAAAAACACTTGACCGTATATCTACTGTTTGGGAGCAAGCATTGCGTGCCTCTTATCTTGTTGCACACTTCACTGTGAAATGTAAAAAAGCTCACACTGGTGCTGAGAAGTTAATTTTATCTTCTGCCAGCCACTGATATGGCCACTGAATTGTTGGGTGAGTCAGCTTCAAAAAAAATAAAAACAATCCCTCTCTCCAACGATTCAACGGAGAAGAATCTGCAATCGCTCAGAAGACATCAAACTGCAAACAATTGATCATCTTTCAGTAAGCAACTGTTTTGCTTTACAATGAGTATGGTTTGATACATCTGTAGATTCATCTATCTTACTGGTTTATGTGAGTCATATATGGGAAAGTGATTTTCAAGAACAGTGCCTGTTTAGTGTAGATTTACCTATTTCTACTACTGCTGCTGATAGAGTTGTTGCACTGGATAATTACTTGGAGTCGGTGCGATGAAGCTGGCCGAAGCGTGTTCGTGTTACAACTGATGGAACTGCTTCCAGTTGTTCAAAGAGTCCCTTCAAAAACACCCAATGCAACATAGAACCACTGTTTCCTGCACAAGGAGGCATTAGTAGCTAAAGACATGGTACGTGGGCGTCACAAAACTCTGAAAGATGCTGTCAGAATTGTGAATTGCATCAAACAAAAAGCCAAGTATTTGTGATGCTTTCAGATTTTCTGTCAGGATATTGGCACTGTGCATGTATATCTGCTTTACCACGCTGAGGTTCATTGGCTGTCCTGTGGGCAAAGTGTCATCTCTTGTAAACAAACTTAAAAGTTCAGTGACAGCTTTTCTTGAAGAAAAAAAATTTCACGTGGCACACAACACAAACAAGCCATGTGTCGTCTATCTGGCAGATACATTCAATCATCTGAATGATTTGAATCTGTCTTTACAGGGCAGAGGACACAATCACTGTGAGCAAACTGACAAAATTGCTGCATTCCAAAAAACCCAAAACTTTCTCTGTGGACCAAACATGTTTCAAATGATAGGCTGGACATGTTTTGTAATGTGTCTCTAGAAACAAAAAATTGGAACGATGCTGCTAGCCGAGAAGCACTGAAGAAAACGATCAGTAATCATTTAACTAAATTGCACACAAGATTCTGCAGTTACTTTCCTGACAAGCAACTCAAGGGTGAAGAACGGATTCAGGATCTGTTGGGAATTATGTTGGAAAATGCGAGTCTACCTCTGGAGGAAGAATCTCTGCTGGCCGAGTTAGCTTGCGATCGCAGTCTACAGAGAAAATATACGGGCACAAACCTCCCCAGTTTTGGTGCAGTTGCTGCTGCTGGAGGATATCCTGCCCTTGCTTGCCATGCTGTTAGAGTCATTGTGCCTTTCAGTACAACATACGTGTGCGAAACTGGGTTCTCTGCCTTGACTCAGCTGAAGAATAAAAGCAGGAACAGACTGGATGCTGAACCTTCGGATTGCGCTGGCTACAGTTACACCAAGCTTTGATAAACTCATCAAAGAGAAGCAAGTTCAGGTTTCCCATGAAGTGGAACCTAGCATTTATTGTGCGGTTGTCAATGTGTTCCTGTTGATGTTGATTTCTGACTTTAACTTGCTGACTGCTGAGCTGCATTAACTTAATAAAATAATTAATAATATTAATTACATATAATAAGCATTTTAGGGGCAAAATACTTGTGTTTTCTAGTTAAGCTATTTACTGGGTCAGGACTGGCCAGCAATGTTTACAAATGCGTCCTGGTCCAAAAAAAGGTTGAAAACTACCAGTATAAGATGTGTATCCTATAATTTCTCCTCCACAACGATTGGGAGGTCAGATATGGAGTGACTGTTCAGTCCTAAAAGGAAATCTGCAGAACACCTTCAAGTGATGAGGCTGGATGCTTAAATTCATAACTTTGCTAGACATTCAAAATCCTGGTCCTAATGAAGACACTGGATTTATGACCTATTACAAAAATCTCTAATCCACTAATCCAGCCCCCCCTTTTTTGTCCTGTTACTGCAAAGTCATTAACCAGCCACTTCGCTTTGAATGGTTTTGTACAATGTGTTAATTACTTATGCTAAACAATTTGTTGATCTTGTATTTAGCCATGATGCTCAGAGTAACTTTCCCAGCCCTGAAGAAGAGCTCTGTGTAGCTCAAAAGTTTGTTTCTCTCACCAGCAGAAGTTGATCCAACAAATGATATTACCTCACCCACTTTATCTCTCTAAAACTCTCTAAATTAAAGAAGACTTCAGTGGAAATCTTGTGATAATCTTGATAACTGACTGGTAGTGAATAACAAATTCATGCTGATGAAACCTTCATCCCACAACGCACCATTGTGCCTTATTCTTCTGTATGCTACTATGTGATTGCACTGAAAGTTGTTCCAATGACTTCACAATACAAAAGAATGATGCCTTTGAGATGTCTGATCCAAACAAGTTCTTATCCAAAGGAGGTCAGCCTGTTTTCTTTACTCTTGCCAAAGCATGCAAGTGCTAGCAGCCTCATAAAGATGGACTTAGTGAAAGTATGTTTTTCCCAGTTTCATACATAACTTTTTTTCTACATCTCTCAAAAACGTAATACAATAAGACTAATTACTGTATGTATCTGTGTGGCATTCCTGAAGAAAAGCTCACTTTTAAATACTAATACTTGCAATGCGCTTTCCAAACATTAACTAATTGATTTTAAAAGATAACTCAGAATGCTTCCATTTTCCCTGTTTTAAGGTCCATTCCTTTCCTTCAATGCATTTATGTTGGACAGGGTAGGCAGCTGTGATCCAATGAACCGAGCACTAAACTGGGGTTTAGGAAGCTTGGGTTCTAGTTTGAACTCTGTCATTTACCAACTGTGTGACTTGATTTATGACCAATGTTCAAAAGTAGCCATTGCTTTGAGTTCCTTCATTTTTGAGAGCTCATCTTCAGAAATAGTAGGTTGTCTCTAGTTTGACTTCAGCACCAAGGAATCCAAAATTAGTGGACTCTTCTGAAAATTTGGGCCTTAAACTGTATGTCCCTCAGTTGCTCTATCTGTGACATGAAGATTAAAGGTAGGTGTAATTTTTTGATGAATAATTTACTTGACAAAAAATGCAGTTTCAGGTCAACCAAAACTATTTGTGAATTGAGCAAATAATTTCAGCAGATAAAAACTGGGGGCGTGGGGAGAAATAAAGAGAAGAAAAAGTCAGAACACTTCATTTTGACATTTTCTAAACAAAACGTTTTGATATTTTTTATTTTGAAACACTGTTTACAATTTCAGATTTGTTTTTTAAGGGTAAAAAATCAGACGAAAACAAAACATTTAGATTTGGATTCAGTTAAATGTTTCAGTCCACCTGAAATGATTTTTTTTTTCAATTTTGTTTGTTTGTTTGTTTGTTTGGTGAGTAAAACAGAACATTTTTCATTTCAGGTCAACCCAAAACAAAGTTTTTCTCTGATTTTTTCAGAGAAATATTAATATTAAAAATTATATTAATATTAATATAATTATTAATTATATTATCTATTATAATATATTATATATTATATTAATATTAATATAATTATTAATTATAAAATATTAATTATTCACTCAGCTCTAATGGAGATAGCAATACTTGCTCACCCACCTTTTAAATTAGTTTGAGATCGATTTAAAATGCTGAAGTACATAAGTGCAAAGCATCATAACTGTCTTTCAAGATGTCTCTCGTTCTGTCCCTGCATTAGAGGGCTCAATTAAGCATTTCCTTATGGAAAAAATCCCATTGCATTTAATAAACAGACTCCTTAATAGATTTTCTGAATCATCCTATAGACATTATTATTCCTGCTATAGAATTCCATAGGATGTTTTTAAAAATATGTATAAAAAGGATATCGTTCTCTATTAATATGTAGAGGTTTTTAGAGTAATTTCTCTAAGACTCTAGTGTGGTGTTGGTGGTTTATTAATTGTAGACAGTAGCACCTAGGGGCCCAAATTAGTGATGAGAGACACATGTGCTAAGTGTTGTACAAACACAGAACAAAGACAGTCCCTGCTCCAAAGAGGTTACATTAGAGGAGACCACAAGTGGATGTAACAAACAGATGGAAGAAACACGAGGAGAAAATTACAAAGAGATTACTAAGCAGTGGATATAGTATAGCGGCTGCCTAACCATTGATGAGTTTTTGGTAAGCATCAGAGCCGAGGAAATTGAAGGAGGACAATGGGTGGCTGCACAGATGTTTACAGGGACCTCTTTCCATCCATAGGAGTTGGTGAAGTGATGCTATTTGTTGGAACATATGATAAATAAGCAATCAAAACTGTCATCGATGTCAGAGTAGAAGTGGGAATTGGCATCCCAATAGGGTATAAGAATCGGTAAGTAGAGTTGGGATAGACAAGGAAGGATATCATCCCTATTGTGTTTTATAGGTCCCTTCCATACAGCTTTGTTTTCCAACTTAATGCTAACTTCTACATTTGTCCCACCCAACTGGATCTAGCTTTGGACTGAGCATATTTAGCAGTTATACACTTTTTCAATGTTGATGCAATGCCGTACGGTGCCTCCCATTTCCATAGGTGCATCCCCCTGTGGGGGTGATTCTCTCTTGATGGGATTCCTCTGAAACCAATGGGAACAACAGCATCCAGTCTACTGCTGTCGTCAGCCCAGTGATGTTAATGGGAGTTGAACTAAGGTGTGATATTGCCTCTTGAAGAATTCTTGTGTATAACTTTGGGATTAAAACCTTAGAAAGAGACCTCCCAAAGTGACCAGCTTACAGTTAAAGCCTGAACTATGAGAAATTTCAAAACCATAGCTCTTGAGTTAGCAATATATATACAATTGGCATAAATATTTCTTATGTGCACCATTATCTTTTACTTCCCAGGTTTCCAGAGATTAAATAAATTGTATGCTCCATTTTGGTCTTGTGTATTCATGTCAGTTGTATAGTAGGGACGTTGTTTCCCATGACAGAGGGAATTTAATATTGTGGAAGGTGGCTGCTTTGGGTAAATGGTACCCCAAATGGATGATGAAAATCAGTGACAGCGCTAGGTAAAAAAAAATCATTACAAATTTCATAACAAAACAGGGTTTGAAAGCTTTCATGCTTGACAGTCTCTTCAAAACAAGCTTTTCATCTTGAAGTCCCTATTTCCCAAAGCAGATAAGCAGCTTCCCCTTGCTTAAAGGGAGCATAAGTGGTATTTTATGCAACTCTCAATTCTTTCCTATATTTTGAACAGCTTCTGAGCAATGTGGCCATGCAAGGATTCTTTGCAGGTAGCCTCTCATCTAGCAGAACTAGATGGTCTCATGGTTATCGTGATGACTGGGTCTCAGGAGACATGACTTTATTCCCAGCCGCACTTCTGACTTCCTCTGTGACCTTGGGTATATCACTTAAGGTTGTATTATGCATCCTTGCTCACACAAGAAATCCTACCAATTTGTGCAAGTGTTCACCACTCTTGAGCAGGGATTGCATGATCTATCCTTCTATCTCTGTGCTTCAGTTCCCCATCTGTAAAATGAGGAACTAATAATACTTCCCTACCTCACTGATGTGATATGAAGTTACATTGATAAAATATCTGGAAAATGTTCAGGTTGATGGCGATGAGGATGAAATATATATAAATTGCATGCAGCAAACTATGGTAATTTACCTATCATCTCCTAGTATTCATTTACTATATTTGCATACTAAGAAACCAATGAAAATGGTGATAGGATACCTCTGGGCAGCTATATACATTCACTGGATTTGGGGAGATGAAGGGAAACAAAAACAGAGATGCAAGGGACTGGATTACTTTTTTTAAATGAAAATTAGCAGATGGGGAATCAAAAGCAAGGAAAAAAACAACCACCAGATAAAAAGATAGAGAGAAAAAGTCCTAACGTGCAGTCACTATCTGTACATCAGTGATTAAAGTGCCAGCCTAGAACAGATTTTAAGTGAGGTCTCCTGAATCCCATATAAAAGGGTGTCCTTTTACGATGCAAAGGCCTGTCACAGCGGGGAAAGCCCCAGTGTATAACGTGCCCTTCACACACAGTGACAAACTACCCAGCAAGGCATCACAGGCTTAATTAAAACAATAAATAGCCACACACAAAAAGACCCCTCAACATAACACTTAGAGATTGTTATGAGAATGGAGAAAATTGTCACTTACACCTGCGGGCAAAGTGAATTTCGCTTGTTTTTCTCAGACGTATTCAGGCAATGACGTAACTCCCCTTACCTCTGCTTGATGCCTTGTGATGTCATTCAGAGCCATTTATGCAGCATGGGACAATCTCATCAAGTCGCTGTAGTCAATATTTTCCAAGGCAGATGCCAAATAAGTCTAGAATTGGGCACTTAAACATAAACTGGCCTGGGTGTCAGAGGGGCTGCGATGGGAGCTCTGACCATCTTTCAGGCCATTTTTATTTAGATGCCAAAAGTTGCAAAACATAGATGGTTTGAGGAAGGTCACAGGGATAGCTTGTTTCTGTGCAGTGAGTAGAACCCACATCTCCTAACTTCCATCCTTGTGTTTTAGCCACAAGACCATCCTTCTTCTGGTCGGAGGTGGGGGGTTGGAACAGAAAAAAATCACAGGTTTGTTGTATAGGGATGACCATGCATGTGTCTTGTTCTGAATAGTTTTGTCCCCACTTCCTTTTAGGATGATAATGCTAGGCACAATGGCAGAAGTAGATGGCATAGGTGCAGAGGTCAATCATAGCCAAAAGGGGAGGTTGAAAGGAGGATTATAGGGTTGCCGGAGTCTGCTCCATGCACACGGTGTGAGTGAAAGGAGACAAAGTGGGGAGACAAGAAAAAGGAGTAGATAGTTGCAAAGGAAATGTGGAAAATATATTTAGGCCAAGAGCTGAGGCCTTTGCTTGGATGTTCTAGTGGGAAGGGAAGCAGATGGTAGAAGCAGAGGCCAGCCTCCCAAAAAGGGCAAGGTGAAGATAGGGCCATTGTCTTGGTGGCTATCAAGTGGAACATACCCTTGCCACATCCACCACTGTGGGGCAGCTTCACACCATTCAATACTCAAGGCTCTGCATGAATGGTGCAACATTTAATGTTTTTTGAGTTTGCTGTGAGAGACCCTCTCTAAAGCTAAATCAAGTTAACTTTTCTTTTACACTAGAGCAAGAGATATATAATCATCCAACCCGTGACAAAAAAACAAGTTTCTCCTCCACTGTTTTTGCCTGCTCAATTAATTTGACAAAATCCTCCTGACGCCACATTATTAAGATCAATAAAACGTTCAAAACAAGTAACTGCAAACTACCAAAGTTAATTAGATTTCATAAGCATAGAATAGATGCAATGTCTGAAGCAAAACAAATGTTCCAAAGGCAAGACCTTTTCTAAAGCACTTAGAAGATAACTAGAAAGCCAGAGTAGGATCATATTTAATGCCTTCTAATAACTGGTCCAGCCACATAGGGGGAAAGTGACCCTGGTACAACTGACTACAATTGCAATCAAATTTACAGGGGTAGGAAGGTACATTTCCTGTATACAGATCAAACTACATGAGATGGTATATGGAAAATCTTTTATATAACGTCAATAAATATAGCTTTTCTGAAGCATCTGTCATCATAGTATCCAAAGTCCATGTACAAGAGGAAGGGTATTAAATGAAGAGCAATTAAGTTTTAGATATTATTTACATTGTAACTCAGGGGTGTAAAACAAACAAAAAAGCATATCCCGGTCTCAACAAGCTCCTAGGTTGAAAGCCAAGGAGTTTATTTCCCAAGATCTGGTTAGAGTAAGTCACTGCTGCTTTCAGATCTCACCATCTGTATGCCCACAGCAAACGTGGCTGCATAAGCAACTCATTTCATGCAGTGAGAAAAGAAATTAGATTCTAAACAACTGAAATTCTTTACTAACCCAGTAATTTGGCAATGTTCTTCATTAAACTCAGTACTGGTCTTACCCTGGGAGCTAACGAACAGCTGGACCCCCAGCCTCAGAAAGTATTTATCCTAGGATTTGGAAATTACCTTACGTGATATAATTGAAATTGGACAGCAGTCCTGATAAAATGAAAGGCTTGGCAAAATATAGATATTGAATGTTGCATAAGGAAACTTACAACAGAGCAACGTTGCATAGGGAACTTGCAACAGAGCAACAATGGAGCTAAACCAGTTGAGCAAGATGGAATCGCAGAAATATGCTCAACCACAGAAATGTGCTCACCTGCAGTCCATCTGCCGGAGGTGAGCACCCACAAAACACCAGATGCGCTTAGCCAGACTTCTGCAAGACAGCTAAACTATGTGAAATTGTTCAACCACCGAGTGTTTGGAAAAGTAAATAAATATTCAGAGCAGACGGGGGTTCAGTGGACTGCAGTCTGGCTCAAGAGGGGGTGTCTACCCTTGAGTCTATCGAGAGGACACCAACTCTAAGAAGCTTGCAAGCTCCAGATCCCAGTGACCACCTGTCGAGAATGAGAGTTTTGAAGCAAGGATCCAGATCAGAGGCAGAGGCAGAGTCTGGCTGTGAGCATAGCATCCGGATAGTTCAGGAGTCTGTGGACTCAGGGAATCGGGGCGATTTAATTGAGATCTGCAAAACACGTCTCCCCTAGGCAATTGCTAGTGTGCTTATGAGGAATAAAGGTAAATAGGAAATTAAGGGAAATAGTTAGGTTTGTTTAGGTTTAAGGATCAAGCATAAGTTGTGTATAAGTTAAAGGACTTGTCCCAGTGCCCATCTGTCGAGTATAAAGATAATCAATAGGGAAACCCCCATAAATAGTACTGATCAGTGTAAGTGTTAATTGTCAAATGGTTTGATTGTAAGAAGTATTGTCAATTGTCTTGTTTGTTTGTGTTATTGACAATAAAGCTATTCATTGATTCAACTAGGGGTGTTCTTTCCCATCGATCTGAGAATTCTCGTAAAAGAATCCGGGTGTCTTGCTACCCGTCTAATTTGGCCTTTTCCCTACTAAATTTTAATAGCAGCAAGCCTTATAAAGAAGACCCACTCTTAGGCTGTCAACTAATTTACTTCTGAAGGTCCCTAGACAACACTGATTATCTAGACATTAGAGCATCCGGTGCCAACGTGTGTACTGTTTTTGTAACTCTGTAGCAGGAAGCCTGGTAGGAGGTGCTGGGGAAGGTCTCAGGAAGAAGCTCTACAATGAAGCAGAGGGTTTTATTCTCAATTAGGGATAATACTGTTTGCCTTATGCTATGTAACTCGGTGTGCTGAGCCAGGAGCTAACTCAGTGCACTGTCATGCTAATACCTACTAGTATATATTCATTGGGACCTAACTGGAAAACAAGTGTTTGACAGAGGGTGTCAATTTGGGAAGCAGAGCTACAGCAAACTGAAGGGGAGGCACCCCTAGCAGGTGAGATTATATCAAATGATAGGAAGGAAAAGTGGAAAGCAAGGAGCTGGATAGAAGGTGAAGAACGAACGGCTTGCTGTTAGTATAGGTAGTCCCTTTCCCCAGAGGCAAGTGGGGAAGCTGGCTCTAGAATGTAAGTACATGTAAAGTACATGTAAGTGGCCTGCTGAATGACTGTACTAAAAGGTGGTGGTGAAGGAGACCTGGAGTGGTTGTGGTCTGCGATTATGGCCTGAATGGACTTGCACAGGGGAACACCCTAAGACAGCTAATAAAGTTTCTTCATCAAGGTTAGAAGGAAGCATGTTTTTCTGTGGTTCTTCAGCACTGTTGCACATCTCTCTCATATCAAAGTAAGCCCTATGGCCAGAAGCTCCAGAGAAGAGAGCTCTCTGCTGGTGGTGAAAAAAGAAATGCTGCCAGAGCTGTATTTGCATAGGCTACTTACCCACAATTCCTATAGTGACCCTTAGGAGTCACCATAACTAGTCATGACTTTGGATTTTTGGAGGCAGTAGGTGTGGAAAGGAGTCCTTTTCCAAACATTTAGGACTCTGCTTAAGTATTTTGTGTGTTCTTTGCTTCTCTCCTGTGAGGTACTAAGGGGGGGAGACTATAAAAACTTTGAGCAAGAGGCACTCTAGAAAACAGCTATGTGCAGATGATGAGGTCTGAAAGCATCAGTGACTTACTATAACCAGAGCTGAGTGGATTCCAGTGGACCCTGTCTGTGTAGCACTTGAAGACCAAATAATTAAGCTGAGGTAGGTGATAAGGCTTAAGTGCAGCTTTCTTGGGAATGGAGATAGCCCTACAAAAAGGCACTTGGGTTACTGCTGCCTGATGGATGAGTGGGCTAGCTGTTGTGGCTACGGGACATTCCCACCAGTGGGTGAGAAGGGACTTAGATGGACCTTTGCCAAAGTTACTGGGGAGGGAGGAGGTTTTTTACTCTTCATTTGGACGGATGGATAGATACACATGCCCTGGTTTTCATGTTTTCCCAAGATTATGGTTGTGTTCCCCTTTCCCTAATAAAGCTTTCCTAGTTCATACACCATCTCAGAGTGCCGGGGTGAGGGAAGTTCCACCTGATAATGGCACCCCAGGAGGCAGTCTTTAATTTGCTAATGTTTCTGCATGGGGCTGAAGCTAGTTCAGTTATTTATCCTGAGGGACCATAAATGGGGGGGGGAAGTTCCCTGTGTAGGGATGTTGGGGAGTGAAGGGAGGTCCTGAGATTTGTCTGGTGGGAGGGAGCAGCTGGCTACCAGCTGAGGAGTGTCCTAAGAGTTCTTGGCTGCTTCTGGGCTTGCTCCAGCCCGTCTGGGTCCCACTCCGTGTTCCCCCAACTTGATCCGAGGCCCTGCAGTGGCTGTTCCAGCCCCTCTTGGCCCTGCTCTTGCCTCTACCACATGAAGGTGTGGGGGACATGGAGGGGGGGTTCAGGGCACCTCCCCAGGTTTCATTTTCCCTGACCCTAGATATATTGAACCTGGCTCTTTGTGCTGCCATTAACCAGCTGTCCTGAGGGCAATATCAGTGTGAAATGTTTTCAGAAAAGCTGTAGGGTTGGACTGGATTCCATGACCCCATAACTGCGATTATTGCCAAAGCATGTTTAACTTTCAGCAGTAGTTCCTTGTCTTCCCCCAGCACCATCTTCATCCTCATTCCTCCCAGGACACTGCATCACAGGCTCCATTCTCCTGGGGGGGGGGGCATTGCAGTGTGATGGGGACCCCATTGCATTCTGACACGGACTGGCTGAGCACCCCACTTCCCACCCACTGCCAGTCTAGAAGGAAACAGGGCAGGCTGCCAGGGGAACTGATCCCTACACTGCTGCAGATCCTGGAGTGGGGGCTAAGAAAGAGTCTTTGTGTCACATCTGTCCTGGGAGTTGTCAGGCCTGGCTTGAACTCAGGAGCATTTTAGAGTAGCCTGTTGGGGTGCCCTAACTTGTGTCTGCTACTGCCTTAGCCCATGTAGCTTTTGTGGCATCAGGGAATCACTAAGGCAAGACATAAGAGTGTCCTGACATGTCTTTTCTCATCCTTGATGTACCCCCTCTCTTCTGCCTGTCCCAGAATACACTTGGGCACTGGGGTTCCTGTGGGCATTGCAAAACTAGCACAGCTCTGCACTTGTCTGCTGTGCCAGGACAACTTGCTGTGGGGGTAGGTAGCCCTTTAGCAACCACTTTTCTAGGTGGCTGGATCACAGAGGGGAAATCCCTTCTTCAGAGAGTCTCCCACATGACAGGGTGGAGCAATAGCTACTTGGCACCTAGACCAGCTTATGATTTAATCTTTTGCTTGCAATCATTTGATTTACCAAATCAGATCTTGGAGCACTGCTGGCTAATGACTGCTCTGTGAACAGCTAGGAAGTTGTGTGTGATTTGCCTTACCAGCTCATTTCAAAGTCCTTCATCTAGCCAAAAGTATAGGAGGTGAGGGGTAATTACGTCTCTATGCTAGGTGCAAGAATTGTAGAACTATTTAAAAACACAGCTGTCAAAAATGCAGTAAGTATTATGAGGTACGATCAAAATAAATGCTGGGTCAGAGCTCCTGTACTAAAGCTAGAAAATAAAATGCTTATTAGAAAGAAATCCACACACCCTGTCAAATACTTGAACAAGCTAAACTGTGCCAAAATCTGCAGCTGTAAAGAGAGCACATTATAAAGTGATAAATGTGGGGAACTGATAGGAGAAAATGTGTGGTTTAAAGAAACGAGCATGCAGTTGGGAAGTGTTGAATCATAATCCTGTTTCAGCCACTGACTAGCCTTAGGAAATCAGTTAGCCTCTCCGATCTTGTTATCTGAAAACGGGGATCAGAGCACTTTGCCCACACACCTATCCTGTAGAGGTGTGATGAGGATTAGTTAGCAGCTCTGAAAATGTAAATTAAGTACATAAATGAACTGGCAAGAGTGTGTGTGTTCCACTGCTGCCTGCTAGATGGAATCAGAAATGCTCTGCTGTTCTCACAGGCCTTTTAAAACTAGTCTCCTTTAGCTCAGGTTTTAGGGGCCTCTCCTTTGATGCAGCAGAACGCAAATTCTATTCTGACTTCTGTCACAAAGCTCTGCGTGGCTGTGGTGTGTGCTGTTGTGATAATCATGAAGTCCAAGATGGCAGCAGGTTTGTGATGTTTGTTATAATTCCCATGTGACTGCTAGAGAAGCAAGGGGAGAGATCAACTTCTGCTGGTGAGAGAGACAAGCTTTTGAGCTACACAGAGCTCTTATTCATGACCAGAAGTGTTGTTCAGTGAATGGCCATTGGGTGGCTTAGGTTGTTCACAAGATCGAATTTGATCCTTATTTCTGGTGTATCTAGTCTGCACTACGCCTCTAACTTCTAAAGATGGGCCCTCCGGACTAGGACTGAGGCACAGTGATGGGACACCTGCACTATTACAACCAGTGCGATGAGTAAATGGAGAACTTCATTTCCAAGTTCTGTTAATTAACTTTTCATGAGCCGTATGTCCATCGGGAAAAATACCTTTAAATGTGCAATTGTTTTGCATGGCTACTTTCCAATACACTCAAAATGAACCTAAAATACATATTCCACATAGAGTTTTAAGAGAAACTGCTGTTTGGGGAGGGAGGGGGGAGAATAAGCCATGGCTTTCTCCTGCATCTTTCCTCCTCCAGTATCTGAAATCATTTTAGAAAGGAATGTTAGGCACTAGTAATTCATTGTAAAAGTTTCCAGACACTGCAGTTTACTGGAGTGGATTCAGATTTACTCCTATGTAACCGTTCTAAATTTGATTCTAAGGTATTAAAACTGAATTGTTACTGAAAGAAGGAATGTTGAGCAGGATGATGGCATTAGCCCCTGTGCTCTTCCAAAAATGGTGCGGTGCAGCAAAAGACTTGGATTTATATAATATTTAGTTCTTGTACAGCACTCTTCATCAGATCTCAAAGCACCTTACAAGGAAGTCAATATCATTCCCCCACACCGTGGGGAACACTGTAATAAGAACTAAGAACAGATGGGGAAACTGAGGCACAGAGGTAAGCTGACTCATCCAGCTAGTCAGTGGCAGAGCTGGGAATGGAACCCGGATCTCCTAAGTCCTAGGGCTGTGCTCGATCCAGTAGACAACACTACCTCCCCCGACTAATGTATCTGAATAACGTCTCTCATACAAATTGTATTGTGAAATACAGTATTAAACATAACATTAAATCATTTCTTTTACATTCTGCTACTCTCTATTAAGAGGTGTGGGCAAGGTGGTGAAAGATACTTTTCAGCTGAGGTTGGGAATGTGATGGAAAGTCAATGAAGGTTGCCAGGTGCTTGCTTTTCAACCAGGATGTCCAAAAAGGGAAACCCGGCAGTGTCTGCTCATCCAGTCAGCACAGACGCTAAAAGTCCAGTCACTTACAGTAAACGGCGTCTGCCACTGGGGGTGGGAAAAGCAGCAGCTATTGCCAGAGCGGAGCGAGGAAGAGCAGCTCTCCTTAGCAGATGCTGCTCTTCCTGCCCCAGTGGAGGAAGTTGGTTGGCTTCTGGATGGGTTGCAAAAGAGGTGCTGGTGCCGCCACCGTCCAGGGAGGAGAGAGGAGGGTGAACGTGAATCATAAAACGTTAGGGGTGGAAGGGACCTCAGGAGGTCATCTAGTCCAACATGGAGAATCTCCGGGAGTTTTCTCAGTATGGCCAAAACTCTACAAAGCATGGTCTAAACCTGGCAAGGTAAGTAGCTGCCCCGGTCCTTTTTTTCCATGCTTGTTCTTATTTTCAGGTGCCCTTACCTCAGTGATTGCAGCCTCTTTAGGCTGAGGCTGGGTCCTTGGCTGTGTGTATGTAGCTGAACTACAAGGTGCATTTGTCTGGAATTAACGTTTCTCCTTTTTCTCTAATGCATGGGCACATAGCATGGCGTCCAAGGTGTGAGAACTAAAAAACACACTTCTGGAACTGTCACTCGTGCCCCCAAAAGTGCCAGAACAATGTTCTGGAGCATTCCAGTATGACTTGAGTCCTGCTGTTTATCATAGTCCTCCTTGGCCATAGATATCAGCACTCCATGTGGTGGCTGCTGTCCCACAAGGCCTGAGGATTTCATGTTTCATTCACTTTCTTTTGAAGCTCTTAAAGGGGGTGAATGAAAGACCATATGTGATGGTCAGATGACTAGGGAGAATTATAAAAATACTGCTTGAACATGCAGGAATGAAATCAGGAAGGCCAAAGCGCCATTGGAGTTGCAGCTAGCAAGGGATGTGAAGGGGAGCAAGAAGGGTTTCTACGGGCATGTTAGCAACAAGATGAAGATTAAGGAAAGTGTGGGCCTTTTACAGAATGGGGGAGGCAACCTAGTGAAAGAGGATGTGGAGAAAACTGAGGTACTCAATGCCTTTTTTGCCTCTGTCTTCACAGACAAGGTCAGCTCCCAGACTACTGCACTGGGAGACACAGAATGGGGAGGAGGTGAACATCCCACATTGCTAAAGGAACAGATCCAAGACTATTTAGAAAAATTGGACATACACATGTCCATGGGGCCAGATGCAATGCACCTGAGGGTGCTGAGGGAGTTAGCTGATGTGATCTCAGAGCCATTGGCTATTCTCTCTGAAAGTTCATGGCAGTTGGGGGAGGTTCCTGATGACTGGAAAAAAGAAAATATAGTGCTCATCTTCAAGAAAGGGAAGAAAGAGGATACAGGGAACTACAGACCAGTCAGCCTCACCTCAATTCCTGGAAACATCATGGAGCAGGTCCTCAAGGAATCCATTTTAAGGCACTTAGAAGAGAGGAAAGTGATCATTCAACATTGATTCACCAAGGGAAAGTCATGCCTGACCAACCTGATTGCTTTTTATGAGAGGTGACTGGCTCTGTGGATGTGGGGAAAGCGGTGGACGTGATATACCTTGATTTTAGCAAAGCTTTTGATAGGGTCTCCCACAGTATTCTGATCAGCAAGTTAAAGAAGTATGGGTTGGATGAATGGACTATAAAATGGATAAAGAACTGGCTAGAGGATAGGGCTCAACAAGTAGTGATCAATGGCTCCATGTCTAGCTGGCAGCCGGTCACAAGTGGAGTGCCCCAGGGGTCGGTCCTGGGGCCGGTTTTGTTCAAAATCTTCATTAATGATCTGGAGGATGGGCTAGATTGCACCCTCAGCAAGTTTGCAGATGACACTAAGCTAGGGGGAGTGGTAGATACCCTGGAATGGAACAATAGGATACAGAAGGACCTAAACAAATTGGAGGATTGGACCAAAAGAAATCTGATGAGATTCAACAAGGACAAGTGCAGAGTCCTGCACTTAGGATGGAAGAATCCCATGCACAGCTACAGACTGGGGACCGACAAGTTAGGCATCAGTTCTGCAGAAAAGGATCTGGGGGTTACAGTGGATAAGAAGCTGGATATCAGTCAGCAGTGTGCCCTGGTTGCCAAGAAGTTTAATGGCATATTAGGCTGCATTAGTAAGAGCATTGCCAGCAGATCGCAGGAAGTGATTATTCCCCTCTATTCGGCATTGGTGAGGCCGCATTTGGAGTATTGTGTCCAGTTTTGGGCCCCCCACTACAAAAAGGATGAGGACAAGTTGGAGAGAGTCCAGTGGAGGGCAACAAAAATGATAAGGGGGCTGGAGCACAAGACTTATGAGGAGAGGCTGAAGGAAGTAGGCCTGTTTAGTCTGCAGAAGAGAAGAATGAGGGGGGATCTGATAGCAGCCTTTAACTATCTGAAAGGGGGTTCCAGGGAGGATGGAGCTAGGCTGTTTTCAGTGGTGGTAGATGACAGAACAAGGAGCAATGGTCTCAAGTTGCAGTGGGGGAGGTCTTGGTTGGATATTAGGAAGAAGTTTTTCACTAGGAGGGTGGTGAAGCATTGGAATGAGTTACCTAGGGAGGTGGTGGCATCTCCATCTTTAGAGGTTTTTAAGGCTCGGCTTGACAAAGCCCTGGCTGGGATGATTTAGCTGAGATTAGTTCTGCTTTGAGCAGGGGGTTGGACTAGATACCTCCTGAGGTCCCTTCCAACTCTAATGTTCTATGATTCTATGAAGAGGGAAGGTCCTTTCATGGATCAGTAACTGGCTAAAATCAGTAACGGCCACACTGATCCCGCTGTGACCCACTTTCCCCTCATGCCAGGGACTGAGCCGTGCTGCACCCCACTTGGGCGGGTAGGCAGGCAGGCTCTGCATCAACTCCTTCCAGCCCAGCTCTGCAGGCAGCATGTGAGTACAGAGGGATGGGACAGCAAATGATTGGGGGGGTCACTTGGGGAAAAGAGGGGGCAGGGGAAAAGTGTTGGTTTTCAGCAATTAGAAAGTTGGCAACCCTAATAAGCATGAGCAAGAGTAGCTAGTTTGTATGACAAGACATGGAGGAGGCCAGGATTTGGCAAGGTTGGGAGGCTCTGGTTGGGATGATTTAGTTGGGGTTGGTCCTGCTTCGAGCAGGGGGTTGGACTAGACGACCTGATGAGGTCCCTTCCAGCCCTAATCTTCTATGAGCTGAGGGAATAGAGAGAGAAGTCATACAAAGGGGCAAAGGCTGTGAGAGAGGCTGAATCAAGCTGGTTTCACTTTATGAAATGAAAATATCTAATGTTAATGGAGGATATTGGAAACTAAGGCTGCGTCCACACTGACGGCGGCAAATTCGCTGCCGTCAAATCGATTGCTGTTCCCTTTGACGCAGCGCAGTGTGGACGGCACACGGAAGAGACACCACGAAATCAATGGGAGATACATAAGTGATTTACGTCACTTGCATATCTCCCATCGACTGCCGCCGAATCCTGAAGGTAAATGTAGACTGGGCCTAAGGAGCAATGTTAAACTGGATAATAAAATCCGTGGAGAACCAGCAGAGTTACCTGAGGATGGAGTGAGAGGTTTAACATCTCATTTTAAAGGACGTGACCCTTAGCTATTCAACATGACAGTGCCACCCCCAGATACAAGTGTGGGTCCGGGTATGGAATTTGAACTCATGATCCTGGACCATGAACATGCAGCTGGTACCAAAATAGTGGTGTGAATTTTACTCTTGAGTCCAACTCTGTGCTGGTACCTTGGGTCTGCGCGATGTTAACCCTCAGAATGAGTATATTCCCGAAATATATGAAGGCAAGTGTTCACACCATTCTTTGTCTGAAGGAATCAGTAACAGGAAGCAGCTGGCCAAAAGACAAGCTGGAGGAGGGGAGGGATTCAATAGATGAAGTGTGTTGTGTCAGGACTTATTCTCCTCTTAATGGCCAGAAACCTACCTTCCTATCCAGCTTAGCACCTACTAATAACTACAAAAATCCTAAACAAATTTCCAAAATCCATTTGGATTATCCTAAAGGAAGATTACGTCCTATTTATACAGCTATCCTTAATAAGGATATCCCAATAATGAGGCTATCCTTAATCCTGCCTTAGCATCATGGGATGCACTAGACGACCTCTTGATATCCTTTCCACCCCCACATTTCTATGGTTTTGTGATTCTCCTGTTCCTATTGTCTTTCCCCTCCCCTTCTTTTGATACTGAAGTCTCTGTACAAGCTCGTTGTCTTCTCCCTCTGGTTTAGTGACAGTCAAGTTCTCCTTGCCTGCAACTGTAAAATATTTTTTGTCCCATGGGTGAGGCATAAGGTTAGTTATCAGCAATTAACACGTGCTTAGACTGTTGCACCCGCTGCTAGTAAAAAGCAGTTCAGGGGGGTTAATTTGATTTAACAGGTTTCCATTTGTTCAAGATGCATGGTAGGGGAATGGAAAGAATAATCACAGAGTGACTCTCCTCTCCACTGGGATGATGTATCCTTCTTCACTTAGCTCTGAATGAGATTTTTCATATTAACATTGGAAGCTGACACTTGGCGAAAAGAAAGCACTAAAAGAAAAATACTTCACAGCGGCAGGCTGTCACTGGAAAGAGAACCACGTGATGATGAACAACGTTGAAAGGGGCATCGTAGGCCCTATCCGTATTAGGACTTGCAGCTGTGTTTGAAAAGAGTGGTTCCATGCTACGCTAAACAACCATGTGAACAAACCCTGCTGACTGTGGCTCCATCAGCGTTTGATCATCTCCTGCACCGCGGGACCTAATTGCAGTGCTTCAGAGCCCCAGGGAACCTGCAAGTGAAGGGACACCCTGGAGCTGAGGGAACAAGGCAGATAGGCCATTACCCAGCAAAGCATGTGAGGGTTAATGGGCGGGACAGTTATTTCCCAGCAGGGAAACCCAATGCTGCTCCTAGAAAGAGAAGCCTTTGAGGGAGAAGGAGGGCCCAGGGAGAAGATCTCACCCAGCAAGTAGCTGCCTGCTGGCACCAAGCCTGAGGGATGCTGTGTCAGGCTGAAGGTAGGACATGGCCCAGGAAAGCAGCAGAAAGTCTATGGAAGCAGACCCTAGCTGTTTAATTACAGGGTCCCTGGGATGGAACCCAGAGGGGGGAGAGAGCCTGGATTTCCTCTAGTCACCCCCAAGGAAGGGGAGGCAAAACCTCTGATGCAGATGGGGCTGAGGACTATTGAGCCCAGGGGGGGAATGAAGGCCTGGGACAGAGTCACTAGAGTTCTGCTTTATGGGATTCCCTATTACCCTGGAAGCTGGGGGACTATAAGCAACAGGGCCAGAGGGCTGGCTCGTGAAAATGCTTGGCTTGACCATTGACAGGGAGGGCCAAATCAGAAAAAGTTACACCCTGCTTGGCCGTGATGGGGCAGGGTGGCCAGTGTGTGGCCCTTCTAACAGTGCCGCAGTGGCTTACTGCACAATTCTATTTGAACAGCACTTTTTAAAAGGACTGCGTGGCAGTGCTGCCACTTGAAGGTCAGTCTGTACGTAATTAACCCAGGAAGGGGGGAGAAATGTTCAGAGTTCATTCATGCAGGAAACATATTGCACTTACATTGCCAAGGCCAGTTCTTGGCATTATCTGCCAAGTACTTGTCACCCACGCAAGTTAAACCTGACTAAGGAGCCAGAGTAACTGATAGGAGGCAGGCAAATCATACCCAGACAGATAGAGGATAGTCAACTAATTCTTGTGGCTCTTAGCTTTCTTCAATTGAGGTCAAAATGAGCAAGCAGCAGTCTGCCCCGGGAGCCCCACATGCACAGAGCAGCAGCCTCCCAGCTGAGCAAAACAACTAATGTGGAGCAAGGACCGTGCAGTCTCTCCTCGTGGGAGGAGTCCCATTGAACTCCGTTGGCTACTCATGTGAGAGCTACAGTTTGGACCCTCAACTCTGCAAATGTAGCGCTTGCTCTGTGGTTCGAAGTGGCTAACGTCTTAAGACCTTTCTCTCCTGCATCTTTATCACTAGGTTTGTTAGAGCCCATAATGTGCTAGGTACTTTCTAAAGAGGCAAAGCCAGTTCCCTTTACCTGCACCCAGAGGAGATCAGAAACTATCTAAAGACCCTCTAGCCTTCGAAACTAGTTGCTCAGAGTTCTGATGTGCACTCACCACCTCCACTCTCAAGGCGCGTGCACACACACGGACTAGCCCGGGGAAGAGATGTTTCTGCCTGGAAGCTGAAGTGTTAATCTTTGGCATCTGTTAAGGTCACTGTTTTCAAGAGGGGCCACTGTTTTTTGTTTGTTTGTTTGTTTTTTGGAGGCCCGAAGTGAAGCACTCAACACCGCCGATAATCAGACGCAAAGTGTGCATCCTCCATTCCATCAGAAGTCAAAAGGAGCTACAGACTGTTCACACCTTTGAAAACCAAGCCCAGCATGTTAATTGAGGCAGCTAAAATCTAAGAGACTTGAAAATCATATCTGCTTTTGACAGCATGGCTGTGTCTCTTTCTCCCATACCTGTACACGTGCTTTGTACGTTAATAGACTAGTGCTTTTCATCAGGGGATCCCAAAGCATTTTACACAGGTGGTTAGTGTCACTATCCCTCTGTTACAGATGGAGAATCTGAGGCAGAGAGAGGTACTGTAATGTGCTGAAGGTCGCCCAGCAGCTCACCGATAGGATAGAATAGAACACGGGTCCTGACTCCCAGTCCCTTGTTTTGTTTACTAGGCCATTGCCCTCACTACACACCATTTCCTAATTACTCCATTCATCGCAGCGGGCTCAGTCCCACACCATGCGGGTGCGGAAGGCTGTGCATAGAAGCACAAGGAAGGGCCGTGACAAGCAGGACAGGACAAGGAAACCGAATCCCATGTTAATGAGAGTGCTGCGGGCTAGTTGCCTAGTTACCACTACCTGGGAGGAGGAATCAGGCCCAAGAGGGGAATGTATTGCTAAGCAGCGTGTTCTCCTCATGAGGCTCATGCTTAAGCTGTTGTCTCGTCAGATGTGCCCATTTGCCTGTGCCTGCTTTAGCCTGCATAGCTTAAAACCCAGCTGCAGCTATGTCGCTGTCATGTTTCAGTGTAGAAACTCAGTGGAGGGGCTCTCGGGGTAGCCTGAGAGGCGGTACAGTAGCTAGGTCAAATGGAGAATTCTTTCATCAACTTAGCGCTGTCTACACTGGGGGGGTTAGCCTGGCATAGCTGCGTCTCTCAGGGGTTTGGATTTTTCACACCTCTGGCAAACAAACTTAGCTCTGCCGATGTAAATTGTCCAGACCACCCCAGAGATGTGAGAGCAGGCATGCAAGGACTTACCAGCAGAGGCCTAGGCCACACATTATACAGTACTGAACAAATGATCTAGGACACAGTAATAACCTCTACTTATCAATACCAGCCATTATTGACCCCATTGCACTAATTATACAAGAGGTCCTGAAAGATGCTCCTTAGTTAGGCCAGGTCTACACTAAGAAGCTAGGTCCGTATAACTGTGTCACTCGGGTGTGTGAGAAATCTATACTCCGGAGTGAACTGGCCTAGCCAGCAGGGCCCCACATGGGCGAAGAAAGGGGTACACTTTACCAAGGCCTGTAAGCCCTGGGGGGCCCAGCCCAGGCTGAAATCCTCATTATCATGAGGAAAAAATTTTTCATGGCTCATGGGATTGTATGTATGGGCTGAGGGATTGTGGCATGTGTGTGGGAGGGGCCCTGTGTTGCAAGTTTGTACTGGGCCTTAAAAAAATTATGCTTGGGCCCTGACCCCCAGTGTAGACAGCATTAGGTCAAGGGGAGAATTCTCCCATCAAGCACCTCTCGGAGAAGTGGATTACCTACACTGATGGGAGGTAGTGTCTTCACTGAAGCACTGCATTGGCACAGCTCCTGCAGTGTTTTAAGTGTAGACAAACCCTTTTTTTAGACGTTGCAGATTCTGTCAGCCAAAGACTCCTAAACTGTGTCTATGAAAATAGAGCTCTGTGCCCCAGTTTTTAACAACATTAGAACGGCCTTGCTGGGTCAGACCAAGGGTCCATCTAACCCAGCATTCTGTCTTCCGATAGCAGCTGGTGCCAGATGTTTCAGGGGAATGGACAGAACAGGGTAATCATCAAGTGATCCATTCCCTGTCATCCAGTCCCAGCTTCTAGCAATCTGGGCTAGGGATACCCAGAGCAGAGGGTGACATCTGACAACTTGGCTAATGTTGCACCATCTTTTGCCCCCAAATGCCAGTTTCCATACCCAAGTGAGGATTTTATGATTGGATGGATGCCACCAGATATTTTTCTGAAGAAGGCTTCTTGGACAATGTGCCCGTTAGTCTCTAGCTTTCCTTCAGCAAATAGATGTTAGGTTCTCCGTATTCTAATATATTTTCTTCCTCCTACATGCTCAGGAAAAAATAGGGTGATATTCCTTCTTTGACATAACCCTATTATGTTTCTAGTCATAGCCTGTAAAATAGAATAAATCAATCATAATCTAATAATACATTTGTAAGCAAATACCTTTTGCCCAGGACTCTTCATCCAGAGATTGGAAACAGAATTAAAAAGATGGATAAGCAGCGATGTCTCTGTTTTCCAGATGGAGAAACTGAGGCCTAGAGAGAATTAAGTGACTTGCTAATTTTGTACAGCCAGTCAGTGGCCGAGCCAGCCCTTGAACCCAAATCTCCCACTGCTGTTAGGTGCTCAAAGGACTTTAGACATTTTATTTATGGAACATGCATCATTGTCATAATTATATTAAATGCAGGAGATGCTTAATCGGGATCCAATTAGCCTAACAGCAAACTACAATAACGGCTGCTTAACTGGGATGGTAATAACTAAAATGTCACATCATATGGATGCATTTAGGTGATATTAAAGGGAAATCACCTATACATTAAGTATGTGCAATGTTCCGAGTGCCAGTCTCTTAACACAGATGTTGCCAAATGAAGATCAAAAGAAATAATTATGTCAATGGCGTTGTTTTTGTGTGCAAGTTCTGCACTGTGTTTTATATTCACTTTTAGGGCTTTTATTTTAAATGCTGCCTTCTTTTCCATCAAGGTGATTGGCTGTCCACCAGGATGTTCTAAATCAGGATTCTGCTATAGTCCATTTTTGGTGGAGTAATTGTTGCTATGGATCTTTCGAAGAGGCCGCAAAACCCCAGTGGATTGGGTGAGCAACCAGAGCCACCGTGTGGCTGAAGCATGTTGCATGGGGCCTTCGGGTGTCCTGATGGCAGATAGATCAGGCTGGAGGTGGCTGAGTGGATTCTATAGTGTGGGGGAAGCAGCACCGAGCTCATGAAATGAAAACAACTGCAGGAGCGACCCAAATAAGTCTCAGGCACAGGTATGGATTCGGGATAGGGAGGCCTCTGGGTATCCGCATGGCAAACATGAACAAAGACTGCGATGTAGTTATTACGAATTACTGAGCTGAAGAAGAAAACCCACACACCTATTAAATCACAACTGGTAGCACCAGGCTTGGGTTGGCGGGCTTAGCACAGCTGGCTCTGCTGGAGATAAAGGAAAGGAAGCCATCATTCGAAAGAACCAGAAAATGAAACTTCTGTACTGTTGCTCTCTGCAGGAACAGAGAGACCCTCGCTGGCTGACTGAGAAAGGGTTGAATCCTCTCCCTCTCATTTGCAACATGGGCTCGCTGAATGAGCAGATTACCGCAGAGCAGCTCCCAGCATTGCCTGTGTTAGAGTCTCACCGAACAGTCAGGCTTTCTCAGACACCAAAGAATCTGATAGTGCAGAAGTCTGAAAGTACTCGCAAAGGAAAACAGTTTCTAATGCACCTAAAAAGCTACAGTGTTTCTTAAAGGATCTTCCCTACTATACAGCCTTGCATTCAAATGGAACTGTTGCAATCAGTAATGTGGTTAAAAATAAAACACACTTATGCTTACACTGCAGTAAAAGCTCATAACAATCAGATCCCAACCAAAGGCTTTATCCCCTGAAGAACTACAAAATAGCGTATGCATCTGCTTCCCATTTGCCTTGAAAGAGAGATTTGATAGTCAAAGTGTCAAGAAAGAATCTCAACCCAAAGCAACTATTCCCATCTGAAAAGTGCCCTAGCCAGCTGTTTGGGGCTGCTTTTATTTATGTGTGAAACATATCATTTATCTTATAAGGCTATGCCTTCACTGTAGCATTAATTTGAGTTATTGACATTCAAGTTAGTTAGTTCCCCTTGAGTTAGTGGCCCCCTGAAAAATAACACTCAAGCAGCAGTGAGTGATTGAGTGCTTGTTTTCACTGAAGAGTTAAGTTGAGCTATTACTTAGGTGTTCTTTCTCTGTCACACTCACACACACTCTACCCTCTGTAAAGTGTGGTGAAAAAAATGGCCTGTGTCTTAGCTACACAGATGGACTTTGCAGTGCTGTGGAGACATCACTATAGTTTCAAACAAGGGTAAGCCATACTGACACAAGATCTCTGGTTCAGCCCATCTACTGTGGGGTATTGAAGAGAGTGTAGAGCTACTCCCGAGCAAACAAATCCCTGTGTAGATAAGGCTTTTGTGAGAGGGTGAAGGATTATTTAGAGACAAGAAGATGTTGATCCAAGAGGTTTTAGCATCTCAGGATGGCTGTCAGTTATTGTTGGTCCTTTCATTTGCCAAGAAATGATCTGGAGAGCTGAAAACATAAAAGCATGATGATGTGAAGGGTGGCCTCAGATACTCAGGAGAATACTAAAAATAAAACAAAATAGTATGGCCTGTGAAATCAGAGGTGCAGAAATCAGTTCTGCCTTTAAATGGTGGGGGGGGAGTTGTTTGTTTTTTAAATTCAGGGAGGTAAAATTCTACCACGCTGATACTAAATTCTACACTGCTGGCCCCATCAATCTGAAGTAAGATCAAAGCTGGGTGCAGTAGATGTAATGTAAAACGTTGGGTACCTGCTACAAAGGAGTAATGACTACTTGCACCAGCTGAGGATCTGGCCTATTTTATACACACACACACACACCCTTAATTTCTTACATAAAACATCTGGGGAAACTAGGTTTTAAGAAGAATCAGCCCTTGGACGAAGTTGCTTTGCTTTGATTAATAGAGTGCTTGTCAGTTCTCTTTTAGGCCCTGTGCACAATAGAAGCAAAATTTGGGGAGGATACCTCTGGTCTGGACCCAGTGGCAAGTGCACTCAGGAGGGTTGGTTGGTTGTTTTTAATAACTATGCTGTAAGACTAAGTCTCCTAGCAACATGAACCTAAGGAGATAATGTACAGTTCTTCTGCAAGCCATATTCTAGCTGTGGACAGGCCTAAACCAAAACCCTAGGTCAGGATTTGAATCAGAGTTCACGGAACCAATCTATCTCTATAATGGGCCAAATAAAGCACCATGAAATATGGGAAGTTTCAGATTTGGATCCAGATTTCTACCCCCCAGTTTTAAAAGTGTTTAGATGTAGGGTTTTGGAGTAGGCCCATCATAGAGCTATGGGGCCTGGTTCTGTTGTCATTTACACTGGTATAAATGGAGTCACTCCACTGAAGGCAAAGCAGTTACACTGATGTAAGAGCAGAATTAGGAGCAGAACGTTCACATCTGGGCTTCTTGATCCACAGTTCAGACCTAAGCCTTATGGGTGGGGCCATCTCTACTTACAACAGCAGTGTCTCGCTGTAACAGAGTTAGAGAACAGTTTCAAACAAGGTTACCAGCTATGGTGTGGACATTACATTTAATAATAACTTCATTCTGTTTCCTTTCTAGATCAGCAATTTGGAGAGAATGAAGGGATTGATTGTTCTTCTCTTAGATAAATGAATTGATAACTGCATGAAACTCCCCGCCTTGCCTAGTTTGTATTGGCAGTTGGTTGTTTTTAGAGAATGAAAACTCTCTCCCATCCTAAAAATGTAATTACATAAGGAAGATTTCTGTTTCATACTCAGGTATGCAGAAGCCATTCCAAAGAGACATTTATAGATTGCAATGCAACTATAGTAATCATGCAGGGAAGTTAATGGCACCCAACTGAGTTCTGCAAAGATGTTACAGAGAAGAGTCCAAAAACCTGAGTGAGAAATTAATCTTACAGCAGAATTATTTAAGACTTCTAATGTGTTGAGAAAGGCCTTACTGGTGCAATACTATGCAAAGCTCTGGTAATTATACTAACAAATTATAAGTGCATTTATCTGCTTTAGAAAAAGTACATCACCAAAATTGTCTGACTGGCTTTCCCCATCTGCAGTTGATTAGCAGAAATAATTATTCTCACTATGTCACCTGTTAACCTCCCTGCACTGTAACAGAACCATCCAACGTAAATTCCCACTCCTGAGTCATGCAATTTCCAGCATTCGTCTTAGGAGCATTTTACAACACCTTGACTTATGAACCCTATAGGAGAAGAGCATAACTGGGGTCAATCAATTCTGATGCCTGGAGCTGGCAACAAAAATTTCCCCTAAATGCAAAACTCCACGTCCAGCATAAAATATGCCTGTGCAAAGTGGCATGAATGAATGCACGGCTGGTTATAAACATCAAAGGTCAAAACCTTATTTTTCTCCCTTACCTTTATCCAATTTATTACGAAACTGGCACATCATTACTCAAAGGAGTTAAAAAATGAGGCAATTACATTTTCTTTTACCTCTATGCATAGTCAATTCATACATTTTGAATATTTCTTGAAACCCACAAAGAATGTTTATTTAGCTGCAGGCTTTGCCTATTTTATCTGAAAGCTGATATCTCACTTCAGCACCGGGAGGTCCTGAACCATCAAAGCACTTCAGTAGGTGCTTAACTTTGGCTTCAGTGGGACTACTCATACTTAAAGTTAACACGTGTGTAAATTCTTTGCTGGATTGGGGCCCGAGTCTCCAGTCCTGTTCTTGTGGAGCTTCAGGAAGAGATAACAGAGCACTCATCACGTTGTGACGTGGCTTTGCCATGTTTGCACTGTGATGTTGCAGCAGTTTAGAGCTGTTCAGAAAAAAATTCAGCGTTTTTTGGTCAGAATGTGCTAATACATCAAAATCTAAACCTCCTGTGGGACTGTGTCCCCAACCCTCTTAAAGGGCCTGCTCACCCTTGCCAGCTTGTCTGGCAAGAATGCTGATCATTTCAAGACAAGGAGGGAGCCAGCAGGCCAAGCAGCGTGATGGTGTGATATGCACCATCACGTCAAGCAACATCTGTGATGCCACTGGACTTAGCAACCTGATCTTGTGGTGGGGTTGACAGTCTGAGAAGCTGGGATTTCAGCACTGATAATACCCTCATTCTGGGAGAGCTGAGAGCTTCTTCACTATCAAGAGATCCATTTCACTGTATAAACACGCCATTTTTCATCAAGAACTTTTATGCAATGTCTTAACAAACGGAGCAGACATTGCATCTGCTCTGAACTAAGACCTTATCTGGAAAACACACGTGCGACTACTCTCCCCAAGGCATCCCATGGACTTGTATGAGATGGCTCCAGGGAGGAAAGTTGTGCATATGTATAACACTTGCAGGGCAGGGCCTTTGCTTCTGCATTCCATTTCTGAGCTTGGGCACAGACTGGCTATTTCAATTAGCATTATGTACATTGAAGCTACCAGCAGCTCACAAACCCCATTAGATTTAGATACAAAGTTATTTCTGAGTGAGTGGGTATTTTAAATCAGGAAGGGTAGGTATAGGGGGCTTTCAGGTCAAACTGACTATATCACCACTGAATAAATATGCCTGCCCTGAGAAAAAAACCCCTAACTAACCTAAACTACAACATTTTTAATATATTCTTTCCTTTGCATTAACTTTAGTGTGAAAATTGGAAAAAGGGAATACGTGCAATGATTAGTCAATGCCAATGTATAAGGTCAAAGGAAAACTTTGTGGCATAGCAGCAAACAGCTTTTTGAAACAGCACCTCTTCCTTATCTCTAGGTCCTGATTTAGACTAAAACATACATCTACTCTATCGCCGAACCATTTATAAACCACTATTTATTTCTTTATTATCATTACTGGGATTATAGAATTAATTGTTCTGGGAATATCTGGTGCCCATTAAATGGTATCATGAAAATATACTACCCAGGGCCATGCTTATATTTATTACACTTACTGTAACAGTAGGATAATGTCCTCAGAGTTATGATGTCCCTATGCTTACTAGTGACCAGCAATGCTAAATGTGGTGAACCAAGTTCTGCACTCATTTACACAGAGAGTGGAATTTGTCTCTCTATCTCCTTGTCATCTGGAGTATATGGAGGAAAAACTTGGGGAATAGAAATTACTTTTAATGCCCAGTCTTTCCCTGAGCATCATTACTGATTTCGTTACTAGTTTCATACTCCCTGAAGTAACAAGAGACATGTCATCCCACAGTAACTGAGTGCACAGTACAATACAGTAAAATGTATTGCAGAGAGAGAACGATGCAAACTGGAAAAGAGAATGCTAAAGGAAACATCACAAAGCACCATTCATTTCAGCAACTAGCTATGGATGTTCAGTATTATGGTATTTACATCGGCAAGGCTTTTGCCTAATGGAAACACAAAGACCCATTTTTTTTAATAAACATCCGTCTTTTATAGAGCATTTTTAGCAGTAGATTGCAAAGCACTTTACAGAGGAGGTCAGTATCGTTATCCCCATTTTACAGATGGGGAAATTAAGGCACAAGAAGGGAAAGTGACTTGCCCCAGGTCACTCAACAGTCTAGAACTAGCCAAGACCCTAACTCTCCTGCTTTACCCACTATGCTACATACCTTGCTACGTCGATACCCAAACATTTTTGTACATGTGTGCTGGGTTTTGTTCTATTTATAAGGGATTCACAATCCAGGTATGCGGAAAGGTACATACCCACAACGTACATAAACGTTGTCAAGGATTTCCTTATAAAAAGTAAGACATGAGATCCTTTCACCTCAGACAGTGCCAGATCTCAAGGTTTTTACTCAGTGCTTTCTCAAATAAACTCCTATTGTCCTGAGTGAGTAAAAACTGAGTATTTGAGCCATATGTTTTATCTTCTAATTAGTAACACAGAGCTGATGCTTTTTAACCACTACCAGGTGGACCTGGGCTTGTTCCATCACTAATGGCATTTAAAGTGTTTCCCTGAGTAATACCCTCTGCTCACCAAAGCCATCAAGTGTTGTCAGCTAATATTGAACCCTGGACCTTCAACACCAAAAGCAAAGCCTCTTGAGCCAAAAACCTCCATTAGCTGACAGCTGTTGTAGACACAGCTACACTTGCATATGCCAATAAAAGCTACATTAACTCCATGTGTTTTCTCAGACTGGCTGAGGTTTAATACAGGCCCCAAAAGGGATCAAATGTTAGATTTTCAATGTTCATTTGATTTACAAACTTTGATATACTGTCCCCAAAATCATCTAGCTAATGATAATTGTAAATGAGCTGGATTGCAGGGCCCTCATCCTTTGGTATCACCAACATGTGTTGTCAGAATTACTATCCAGCTGCTTTAACTAGAAGGGAACAGATATAAAACGTCTGAGCCTGATAACGGAGGAAGAGATGATTCTTCTCTAGGAGGTGAATATTTTTCATCTTCAGGCTAGCTGTGCATCCAGGTGTGCTTTCCAGTCCTCTAGAGAGCTTCACACTGGGAAGAGGGATGTCAGGTATGAACTATAAGAAGCTAGTATTTTCCCTGACAGAATAAGCACTTGCTTTGGAGCAGTTATTGGTGAAAGAAGCAGTGGATCGCTACTGTAGCTGTGAACAGTGAAAACTATGTCTATTTAGCAAGTTATATTGTTGTTTCAATTATTCAAATGACCTTAAACTGTTGCCAGATCTGATAGCTTCACTCTCTGTTTCCAAGATTTGCCACTGTGAAAATAGTTTGTGTATTCCAGGAGGGGGATGCCTGAATGAACTGTAAATCATCCCAAAGTACATTTGATTTGTTTCCACACTCAGAGATTATAATTTCCCCAACGACTGGAGCCTCTGGTGAAATAAAGTACAGCAAGTCTTTGTCCTCTTTGTTTATAAACGCCATGTTAAAGTGGATAGCTAGGGAAACTTTAGAGCAGCCATGAATGTGCCATGATGTCTGATTTCAGAGTGAAGCCATTATCATTGCAAATCTCTGCAGTGAGGAGGACACGCATATTACTTGTCAGAGACTAGTGTGCAGGTGTTAGTGCAATAACTTAATTTTCTGACTTCCTGGACACAGCAGCCAAGGTGAGGGAGCGGAGGTGTTGTAGAGATCCTCTTCCTCTCAGGTGACTTTTTTGTTCAAACAGTAGCTCCCAAACTAATATTATGAGGCAAGGAAGCCAAGCCTCAGAGGCCCGGTTAAAGGCACTTCCTTTCTGCATTCTGCAGTCAGAGAACACACCTGTCTCTGTAGGGGTGCTAAAGTAACCACAAGGGAGTCTAACCCTCAGGCCCCTATAGACATCTTCAGCACACAAATGCTCCTATGGTCCTGATGACAGCCTACTCGGTTCTCACTGACAGCTAAAGTTTCTTATACGCTGAGGAAACTGAAAGGTAGACATAAATCAAAATAGGAGCTGTGGTAATGGTAATGGCATTAACTATGCAATTGCAGGCCTCTACCTGCCTTATGGGTCCTTGGCCACTAAGTAATTGTGTGACTCCCTGCCCTATAGCCGTGATTAATTCCCCTCTTAAATTCAAAGAGTGACCACAAGCACTTAACAGTGACTGTGACTCCTTTATTTAAAAGATCTTTATATTCCCATTGACTTGGGCAATTATCATTCTACTGCTGATATTATAAGAAAAGATTATTGCAAGAGCATCCCGTTAGCTTTATGACCACCTTACCTTGGCTTCTGGTCTAAGCGTACTATTGGGACTGCAAATTCTTTTATTACCCTAAGAAGTCCTTCACTGCTTTTCCATCTTGATGGTCCAGCTCACACATTTTCATTAAGCCTAAAAATCATTCAGACCCAATACAGACCAGAGAAAGGAAGCATCTGAGCCTTATTTAACAGTTTCCCTGAGGTCTGGAATTCCCTGCCTCGTAGGATTAGATCCAGAGAGTGAAATCGATGAGCATTAGGGTGTTCAGATAGCAAGCATGAAAAATCAGGAGAGGGGGTGGAGGAAGTAGGTGCCTATATAATAATAAGGTCCAAATATCAGAGCTATCCCTATAAAATCAAGACATCTGGTCACCCTAAGAGAGTTTTGCCATTAACACCAATTTCACCCAGAGTGACTTTATGTTTAAAATAAAGTAATGTCCTCACAAGCATTTTTAAATGTTGTAAAATCTCTTACGGAGGGTCCTACAGTTTTATTATTAAATTAGTTCTGTAATTATTAGTTTAATTTACAATACAGTGGGTTGAGCTGCTTTTGATTATGTGCAATACAAATGTGCACTGTATTGTACAATACGTCATAAAAATTGGCACATTAAGTGATAAGCTATAATATAAGCATGTCATTAATACAAGTCACAGGATGATTATTATATGGCCAAACTAAGAGAGGCAGCAAATGAAATGAATTGCGTGAAAGCCCTGCTCCCCACGGAGAGAGCAGTGAGTGGCTGGCAGGGTGGCCGGTGGCCAGCAGAGCAGTGAGTGAGCAGAGTCACAAGTGGCCAGCAGGGCAACTGGCTGAGTGGCCGGACAGTGGAGCAAGCAAGATACCTTTTTCCGCCTCTCCCTGAAGCAGGGTGGGAGGTGAATAGTGGGTCCGCAGTGATCAGGTCAACAACTGTGAGTGGGGTGCGATGAAAGGAGGGGGCACATTAAAGGAACTTTTGGTTGCTGGATTTAAGAACCTGAGGCAAAAGCTCTCTCTTCTTTGCATCCACTCCTCAGGGACTAGTCAGCTGCAGGCCTTTTGCAGAGTAATCGCCTCAGAGGGGTTAGGAAGGATCAAGGAACAGGTGGTACATGGGCTTACTGCCCCTCAGTCAGCAGAGATGTCTGTGTACAGAGAGGTGTGCACATTGCGTCCTTGTATGAGATGCAGAAATGGCTACATTCATCTTGTGTGCTGGGAAGCTTATTGGCATGTGGCTTTCCAGAACTCTGGCCTGTGCATTATGGGAATGATCGAGTTCTTACTGGAGAACCTATTTTAGGTGCATAGAGACATGACGACATTCAGCTATGCAGTGCTATGTCCTTAATTGGACATGGGCATGAATCCCTTTGTAACCAGGGCATCTCTTTGAGTTAGATTTTTTGCATTCTCAAGAGCACCCACGGGGGGCACTGAGGCCCGGTGTACACTTACCTTTGCAATTTGGCTGCAGTCAACGGGAGATACGCAAGTCGATTTCGCGGTGTCTCTTCCGTGCGGCATCCACACTGCGGCGACCCTTCGACGCAGTGCTACGCCACTTACCAGGGTGGTTTTCCTAAGTCGCTTGCTGGATCAACTGAGCGGGTCTACACAGATCACTCAGTCAATCCAGAGCAATCGATCTGATGGCGGCGAATTTGCCACCATCAATGTAGACCCAGCCTGAGTGTCCTAATAGCAATAGAAGTTAACATTAATTACAGTTATCATTAATAATAGACCAAATCAAACACACAAATAAAGACCACACTATACCTGTAACCATCCCTTCCTCATATGCCTGAGAGAAAAAAAGATAAGCTTTAGTCATCATTTGGATTTTTGAAATTAATGGCACAATCTGCATTACCCGCAAACTAGAAAACACTGGACAATTACTTGACTATCAACTGTATCGCAAGAGTACATTATAATAATACTTTTTACTTCTATAACATCTTCCACTCAGAGATCTCTAAGTGGGTACAGAGTTGTGGGAAGAAAGCCACAAAGTGCCTCAAGTCATGGAGTCCCTTAGGCTCAGGGTTGCCTTAATCCAGCCTGTGGTAAAACAATACATCCATTTCTGTCCCTTATATGCATTCTCCTGCAATCTCGCTATCAATATCATATTCAAATACATTTTTATGAGTGTTTCTATGTGCAGAGTGGAACCTCTATTTTAAAGAAGCCAATTACAGGTCAAAGCAATCAGTGCACTTGTTGATTAGCTATTTTCCAATTAACCTTTTCACCTCCCCCCAAGTTAGAGAGTAAATTTATTTATACTGATAACTAGGCACAAACATACATGTTCCATTAGATCCATGTTGGCAATGCCCTTAGCTAAATTTGTCGTTTTTTGGCTCCTAATCCAGTCACTACTTCCTAGTCACATCCCATCACATACTATTTACAGATACACAAGGTTTCCATGTAAGAGACCAATATTTTCTTGCACCAGGAGATGTGGAATCCTATGATGTTTTCTCTCATATAAGGCTAGGCCTTCTCAGGTCTCAACACAAGATGGTGAGCCTGATTCTCCACTACCTTGCTATATCAGAATGGCCATGTTTTACAATCAAGTTTCCAGTATGCTTAGATCTGAAAAGGCTCCAGATCTATTACTTGTAATGCTGTAGATCTGTGGTAGACTCTTTTAAGAAGCAGGTAGGTAAATATGGACATTGAAGTTCACTGTAATACTGCGGTCACTTTTAAGTCTAGTATTCAGTGTTAATTTACTATAATCATCTTTTTGCGTTGACAAGTCTGATTGATAGTTTGTTCACACACATGAGTGGGAGGGAAGAGGGAATCTTGTGCCAAGCTGGGGTGGAGCTGATTTAACTATTCAAACCATCTGTAAACAAGTGATCATATCCACAAATTAAATGGCCACCTGGAGGATTTGGGATAGCAAATGTTCTTTGGGGGGATGCAATGTGATGGCCTCCTTTTGGATCTAAGCCACATAAGGGCTAATCACATACCCAGAAAAAAGTATGCACTCCTTCTCACCTACACTCACAGGCACATCCCACTCCTTCCACTAAGGTGTGTGCCAAAAATATCTATTTCCTTGGCTTCAAAGGCTAGTCATCTTGCTTGGCCTGAATGCTTGATAGTGATTGTTTTTTCCTAGTTGACAGGACAAATCCTCCTCTCCACTGTGTTTGTCCATCTCTTGCACTCCCTCACCTTCGATCCCCACCCCAGATTTCATAGAAGCAGCCTGGTTTCTTAAAAACTCCAGCACAGTTGGTTCTAGCCTGAAAATATCCCAAACCAAATAAACAAATACATTTACCAGCACAAGAGCTACTTTATAATATGTTACTGTGAGTCTCTGAATTCCAATGTTTAAGAAACAGCTCCAAGGGATTATTGCAGAGCAAAGTTTCCCAGATAGTGGTTTGGGAATCACTGCTGGCTGGTGGGGAATCCACAGAGAGCTGGGTGATGACATGGTGCTAGCTCTCCTCATTTCCAGCTGTTTCTACAGGTGTCTAGGATTTTCATTGCAGTAAGGACCTGACCACCTCTAAAAGCTGCAGGAGGCAGAGGCATCCTATTCTACTAGGGGTTACTGTTAAATATTAAGAGAAGAGGAAACAGGAAAATCTACAAGAAACTAGAACTACCATTGGGCCTGCAGCTGCTAGACAGCGCTTGGAAAGGCGTGTCCAAGGGAGCAAGAGAGAAAGGAACAAGGCAATAGGTCATACGTCTAGGGGAGCAAAGGGAGATACAGGGCAATATGCAGGATTGTAAGGCCTAAGCAAGCAAAAATTCTGAGTTGGGTCCCCCAAAATCATGAGATTAGCTTAAAAATCATGAGATATCAAAATAATAAATATGGACTTCTACTTATTTTCTTTCTGGTGTTCAAGCCTTCAGGGCTCATATTTGAGGCCATCTTTAAGGCCATGCAAGCTAGAAATGTGCTTTCTTTCTTAAATGAAAGCTGAGATCGTTATGGAATCAGAGGACTCCAGAAGCTGGGGCATAAAGAAAAACATCAAGTCTCAAGAGACTCGCAACGAAAATTACGAGAGTTGGGATCGCTGAGTATGTCCAGAGGGGAAGAGAAGCAGAAGGCAGGGAAGCACATCAGGCTGAGGAAAGAAAGGGACCAGATGGCCCAGAAGCATGTGCAGGACAGCGGGGGGAAAGAGGAACAGAACAGATGGGTGGGGGGAGATGAAATGAAGAGCAAAAATAGACAGTGTGTTTAATTTTTTCTCAAAGAGTAGCCAACAGTACATTAAAGGCAGTATAAACTGCATTACTACTGTTACTTTTTTCACATAAGCAATTACTGTAGTTGTCATAGGGATGTTATGCAATTGTGAATGGGGGGGCCTCCTACTAAGCAATCTTTCTCTCTTAAGTTGATGGGGAAGGATTAGAGAAAGACAGCAATAAACCACAAAAATGAAATAAACTGGAGTCAAAAGCCGGAGGTTCTTAGGAGAAAACAGTGGGCTTTTACCAGAAGAGGTGAAGACATCAAGTGATTGGAAGTGATACTTGTCAGAGTTCAGGGCAAATGCACCTGTATTCCCCCTCTGTGGTCCAGCAAGAGCTTCCAGCTCCCCACGTCACCTCTCTTGGTCGGAGACACGCGTCTTTCTTCCTCTTGTCTGTCACACATCAGCGTATTCGCGGCTGTGATTGTCTGCACGCTCGCCCAGGGTAGAATGGCAGGGGTAGATCATTAGCCCCTGGCACCACATGGAATGTCTGTGGTGGAATGAGTAGCGTGGTACTGGAATGCGGTTCCAGATGGGCTGCAGAGGGGGGCGACCTCCAAGGTGTTATGTCTGAAGGTCAACCAGACTCCTCTGTTTGCTCCTTCAGAAGCGCGATCATCTCCCGCTGTGTGTCATGCTCATTCTCCTGAGTTTTTCTCCTGTCCTGAATGTCCATGCCCGAGGGAGTCCGAGGGAGTGATCCTCGATGCCTTCTGCTCAGTGTCTACTGATCCAGAGGCTTGCACAATCTCTAAAAGCATGTCAACCCATGTTCTCTTTCTCCTCCTCATCTGGCTGAGCTGCTCCGCTGATGTGGAGGGAGACATGAAGGCCACATTTCCAGCTGCAAAAAATACAATGCACAGATGTACTATTGTGAGTGCATAGACAAGCTATATGGAAAACTTGCTATACTGAAATCACTCCCCTTAATCCAAGCAAGTGTAAAGCAGTACCTTTTCATTTTGGTCAGGTATTCACTGAGCGTGTGGGCTGTGCCATCCATGGTGAGTATGGCCCAGGGGAGACAGGGAAGGGAGAAGCTGGCACAAGGTGGACGGGTGCACACAGGTACTAGTGTTTGCTGTTCGGGCAACTGGACCGAATACGGGCTCCGGGTCCCGCATGCAGCATTGCTTTTAGCAGATATCTCACTCCTAAAGGTAATGGAGGTGGGAAGGTAAAAGCTGCTGCACGTGTCTGGCTGCAGACCTGGTCCATATAATGCTAACCTGTGTGTTGCGATGAATTAATAGATGAGGGGCATGGGTCAATGACCTACTGTGGCGGAAGAAATAAGGCAGGCCTCCCCAGAAACCTTCGGCAATGGATTGCAGAATATCTCCGGGGAAGTTTCCTTGAGCTCTGCATGGAGAATTCATGTGACATCCCGGTGTACATAAACAAACTGTTTTGAAGGGCCCCCTCTGCCCAGTGAGGAGGGCGGGCAATGAGAAGCAGATAGCCACCCTACCTCCATGGGGTATTTCACTACCACTTGTAGCATGAATAAAAAATAGCAAATGAGAAGATGTGCCCCCACAATATCAATGCGAACTGCGTACTTAACAGTGGTTCCTTCCCCAGCATCATGCTCTTCCATACTGGAACGCTGCAATTGGCTGGACTGCTTTGGGACTACAGCTTGTGGCTCGCCACAACAACGGATACCCCACTTACCAGTCCCCCATTCTCATCCTCCGCTTCTTTGTCCAACACCTGTGGTAGGCCTTCTCCCCCCATGTCCCGAGAGATCTGCTCACAGATGTCCACATTTCTATGGCTGGATCTGAGCTGTGCCTGCACAGCCTCTTCTCCCCACAGACCCAGGAGATCCAACGCTTCCGTGTACTCCAGGCAGGACCGCGGTTTGGAGCATGTAGCCAGCATGCTCAGCTGGGCAGCTGCCAGGTGAGCTCTCCACACCGACCAAACAAGAAATGAAAATTCAAAAATTCACAGTCCTTTAACAGGTCAGGGGTTTGTTCCTGTGTGCCTGGCTGCTGGACAGTGGAGTTGAAAACAGTGACCAGAGCGGTCACAATGGAGCATTCTGGAACACCTCCTGGAGGCCACCGAAGTCGACATAAACAACGCAGTGTCTACATTGCCACTGCGACGATCCAACTGCATCGACTTAAGTGCTACACCTCTTGCGAAGGTGGAGTTATTAAGTCAACATAGCCGGTGAGTTATGTCAGTGGGAGGAACGTTGTCGTGTAGACGCTAACTTTATTAGTTCAGCTGACGTCGACCTAATTCTATAGTGTAGACCAGGCCTTTGTAAAGCACTGAGTGCTGTACATATAATCATCGTTACATACTTGTAAATTACTACTATCCAACCAAATCTTCCTGGTTCTCTTATGTTATCTTGATACTCCTACCCCCATTCTCTGCTCCACTGTTAGCAGATCGTAGTAGTGTCAATCCCAAGAACCACCCTTACTGCTTTGGCCTACACATGAAGAGAAAATTAAGAATGGAATATTCTGTCTATTTCATAAGACCATAAGAATGGCCATACTGGGCCAGACCAATGCACCATTTGGCCCAATATCTTGTCTTCTGACAATTGCCAATGCCAGGTGCTTCAGAGGGAATGAACAGAATACATAATCCTCAAGTGATCCATCCCGTCGTTCATTTCCAGTTTCTAGCGAACAGAGGCTAGGGACACTTCACAGCATGGTTTTGCATCCTTGCTCACCCTGGCTAATAGCCATTGATGGATGGTTTATCTAGTTCTGTTTTGCACCCTGCTATAGTCCTGGGTTTCACAACATCCTCTGGCAAAGAGATCCACAGGTTGACACTGCGTTGTGTGAAGAAATACTTCCTTTTGTTCATTTTAAACCTGCTGCCTATTCACTTCATTTGGTGACCCTGAGTTCTTGTGTTGTGAGAGGGTGTAAATAAAACTTCTTTATTTACTTTCTTCACCCCAGTCATGATTTTATAGACTATTTTCCCTTAGTCGTCTCTTTTGCAAACTGAAGAGTCCCAGTCTTATTAATCTCTTCTCATATGGAACCTGCTCCAGACCCCTAATAATTTTTGTTGCCCTTTTCCAATTCCAATATATCTTTTTGAGAAGGGGCAACCAGATCTGCATGCAGTATTCAAGATGTGGGCGTTCCATGGATTTATAAAGAGGCAATATGATATTTTCTGTTTTATTATCTATCCCTTTTCTAGTTTACACTGTACAAAGATATTTCATCAATCCAACACATGGCCATTTTATTTGTTTGGAAAGCATTCCTTTGAAACCTACCTGAACCACTCTCTCTCTTTTGCCTCTGCAGTGCTTACACTTCCCAGAGAAGCCTCAAACACAGCATCCAACCTAGAGCCATGACAAACATAAAAAGGAGCTCTGACTTCCGTGTTATGGGTGTGTGTGTGATGGGGCTGTCTCTGATGTTCCAACAGCTGCACAGAGCATAATGATGAGGCAGATTCTAGTGTTGCATTGAATACTTTTTGACAAGAGAAGCGCTATACTTCAGCTAGTCAGACAACAACATGCCTGTAATCCACAGCGAATTACAGAAACACAAATTCCAGGCATGACTGGCCTGCCTCACAAACCCCATTGCTCTGAGAGCTGAAACAATCGGTATACTGTTTATTCATAAGCTTAAAGCCACTGAGGTGTAAAATGGCAGCTGTAGCGTCAAGTACAAGGCACTATTTCACCACTATTTAGAGAAAGACAAACAATCTTGGGCTCTTGTCTGAGTCTGTGGCAATGCTTTCCTGCTTGCACGGAACAAAGGAGCTCTCCATTTTCTTCTTGGGCTTCAGTGGAACCTCTATTGGCAACAGACTTGGAGGAAGCTCTCTTTTATTTGCCCACCGGAAGCCTAATGCAATGATTAAGAGGCTGGAGGGATTGGTTTATTAAATTCTTATAAACCTCTCTTATATGCATAGTCTGTAGCTGGCAGGTTTATAATACACATCTGATGAAATAGTGTTGATCTGTGCTGATCCGGTTATTTATATTCATGGCAACCCATTCAACACCTTCTGTCTAGCAGCTCAGGGTGATATAGTAGTTTCTCCCCTTCTTTGGTTGCTTTTGATATACCACATAACTCTGCCTGTTCAAGTTTGCTTGAGCCAGCATAACGAAAGCACACAGATATGACAGAGATAAGTGCAATAGAGATGCCTGTAAATAAATCACTGGGTGAAATTATACAGCCCGTGTTATGCGAAAGCCAGACTAGATGATCGCAGTGGTCCTTTCTGGTTCAAAATCTATTAGCTTCTTTAAATAACTGCTGTTTCTATGCCATGTTTAGTCAAGATAATATCATGGGCCAGTGACGTGCTAGGCTGGTAAAATCGACTGAGGTCATTTTCTACACAAAGAATGGAGCTTTCCTGGAAGTTCTTATTCTTAAAGTTTTATAAGGATTGCCCTTCCTGAGTATACTCAGAGAATCATAGGACTGGAAGAGACCTCGAGAGGTCATCTAGTCCAGTCTCCTGCACTTATGGCAGGATCAAGATTTATCCAGACTATCCCAGATAGTAGTTTGTCTAATCTACTCTTAAAAATCTCCAAATGATGGAGCTATCACAACCTCCCTAAGCAATTAATTCCAGTACTTAACTACCCTGATAGGAAGTTTTCCTAATGTCCAGCCTAAGCTGCCTTTACTACAAACTATTGCTTTTTGTCCTATCCTCAGGGGTTAAGGAGAATAATTTTTCTCCCTCCTTCTTGTAACAACCTTTTATGTACTTGAAAACTGTTATTATGGCCTCTCTGTCTTTTCTTCTCCAGACTAAACAAACCTGCTTTTTCAATCTTCCCTCAAAGGTCATCTTTTCTAGACTTTTAATCATTTTTGTTGCTCTTCTCTGGACTTCCCCCAATTTCTCCACATCTTTTCTGAAAGGTGGTGCCCAGAACTGGCCATAATACTCCAGCTGAAGCCTGATCAGTGAAGCATAGAATAGAAGAATTACTTCTTGTGTCTTGCTTACAACACTCCTGCTAATACATCTAATGTAATGGGGCACTCTACATACCACTGGACTAGTGCCTCCTACTGGTCATCTAGGGATTAGCTCCAGGCTGACACCCACATCTATGGTCTGTGCACCATCATTCTCTTGCTACAGTTTCTGTAGTGCTTCCGACAGCTGTTTGGAACCACAGTATCTTCTTCGTGTTTCACCCCTCCGGTTGAGTCACAATCCGGGTTTTCCCCTTTCAGAGAAGGCTTGGCTCCACAGTAGTCTGACCACTTTCCCCATGGCAACTGCAGTTTCTCAGCTTGCCACAACCTCAGTGGCCCTGCAGTGACTTATCCTGCCACTTCCCAGTGATGAGTAGCGGGGAGGGAACCCTGGACCACCCGCTACTCCAGGTCCCAGCCCAGGGACCCTGTGGATCACAGCCTTCTGCTACACCCCAAATTCCTCTTCCTGTGACTATCTCCCTGGGCCTCTTCCTCCGAGCCCTAGCACCTTCTTCACCCATCCTCAGGGCCAGCCACTACCCACTCTCAGCAGTCCTCCGGGAGCTCCTCTGGCTTCCCTGGTGCCTCCCAGCAGTAGCTCTGCCTCAGGTAATACAGGCCTCTCAGCCTGCAGGAGACACAGCCTTTCCTTCTCAGGCTCCAGGCCATGTCTGGTCTGGTCTGCTCTGCCCTGAAGCTCCTCTTATATGGACCTGCTGAGCCCTGATCAGCTGTCACTCTCAGCTGCTCTCCTATTGGCTGCTTCCCACACAGCCTCCCCAGGGCTCTGTTAACCCCTTCTCTGCCAGTGTGGGGCAGTCGCCCCTCATCACAGCATCCCAGAATGACATTTGATTTTTTTGCAAGTGTTACACTGTTGTCTCATATTTAGCTTGTGATCTACTATGACTCCCAGATCCTTTTCTGCAGTGCTCCTTCCTAGACAGTCATTTCCCATTTTGTAAGTATGCAATTGATTTTTTCCTTCCTAAGTGGCGTACTTTGCATTTGTCCATATTGAATTTCATCCTATTTACTTCAGACCATTTCTCCAGTTTGTCCAGATCATTTTAAATTTTAATCCTATCCTCCAAAGCTCTTGCAACCCCTCCCAGCTTGATATCATCCACAAACTTTATAAGTGTATTCTCTATGCCATTATCTAAATCATTGATGAAGATATTGAACAGAACCAGACATAGAACAGATCCCTGCAGGACCCCACTCAATATGCCCTTCCAAATTGACTATGAACCACTGATAACAACTCTCTGGGAATGGTTTTCCAACCAGTTATGCACCCACCTTATAGTAGCTCCATCTAGGTTGTATTTCCCTAGTTTATTCATGCAAGAAAGTATCAAAACCCTTACTAAAGTCAAGATATACCTCATCTATCACTTCCCTCCTTCCCCCCAAAGGCTTATTGCCCAGTCAAAGAAAGCTATCAGGTTGGTTTGAAATGATTTGTTCTTGACAAATCCATGCTCATTGTTACGTTATTATCTTCTAGGTGTTTGCAAATTGATTGCTTACTTATTTGCTCCAATATCTTTCCAGGCACTAAAGATAAGATGATGGGTCTGTAAGTCCCTGGGTTTTCTTTATTTCCCTGTTTATAGATTGGCACTATATTTGCCCTTTTCCAGTCCTCTGGAATCTCTCCCGTCTTCCATGACTTTTGAAAGATAATCACTATTGGCTCAGATATCTTCTCAGTCTGCAGTTTGAGTATTCTAGGATGTATTTCATCAGGCCCTGGTGACTTAAAAACATCTCACTTGTATAAGTAATTTTTTACTTGTTCTTTACCTATTTTAGCTTCTGTTCCTGCCTCATTTTCACTGGCGTTCACTGCATTAGACACCCAATTGCTACTAACCTTTTTGGTGAAAACTGAAACAAAAAAGTAATTAAGCATTTCTGTAATTTCCACATTTTCTGTTATTGTTTTTCTCTCCTCATTGAGTAATGGCTTACCCTGTCCTGGGTCTTCCTTTTGCTTCTAATGTATTTGTAGAATGTTTTCTTGTTACCCTTTATGTCTTTAGCTAGTTTAATAATGTGAGTCATTAGTGATCATCTCTATTAGGTTGCAATAAGTTTCCAAATTAGGTGCCTTAATAATTTATGCCTCTTGAAGCATACTGATATCCCTTAATATTATGTATTCATGGGTCTGCTCACTCACTCACCTGGAACTAAGCAAAGGAAAAACAGGAAAAAATTCCTAATGGTGAGATCTATCTGGCTGTTACAGTCTCCCAAGGAGAGTGGTGGAAAGCCCATTGCTCAAAGCACCTAAAATAGGACAGAACACTAGAAAATACACAGTAGGGAATAGGGTAGGTTGAAAATTTTTCATTGAGACTATTTTACAACAGTAGGTTGGATTTTTGATTTAATTAAATATTTTGTGAGAAGTGTCTGCTTTCTATTAAAAAAATTGGATTTTTTTGCCTAGAATAATTCAGTTGAAAACTGTCAGTTTTTGACCAAAAATTAAAAGTCTTTCATCTTCAGAGAAACAACCAAAAATTTCCATGGAAAATTTCAACACAAATGAAATCTTTTCTTTTCATCAAACTTCCAAAGAGGAAAAAAAATCAGATCAGGGAATCAAGAATGCATTGGCTGATGAGAGGCAATCTTAATTTCTGTGATCCTCTGATGCAGTTCTCACTGGTATTCAGCATATAGCCAAAATACATGATGTTCTTCTAGGTCTTGGTCTAAAGCTGGCAATTGGAGAAATCTGGGCAGTAAGTTCTTAAGGTTTTGTATAGATGGGATATTGACATTTCATACTAGACTCTGGTCCTGGATGTCATAGGTTTGTCTACAGGATCCATCTATAGTATCTCTATAGTATCAGATATGCAATCTTCTGGATAAAGATGGCATAATTTGTTCCCAATCAGCCTCTGAAAAGAAGCTTTTTTTTTTTTTTTTTTTTTTTGTCATCCAGTGGGGAAAATGAAGCAGCAGGAATGGTTATTTAGATCCCTAAAGATATGGCTCTGCCCTTTCAAACCTTTGCCAGGAATTTTAGTAACAAAAGTGCACATCATGCTCTCAGGTTGGTGGGGCATCCATACCCCTTTTTAATTCACTATTCATGAATATTTGCATGAGCTAATTTGTTCATATGACTGTCTGAGGAGTGGCTGGCATTCATAACAAGACCTGTGTTTGCAGACAAACAAGGAAATTTATTATTTCGTGTGTTACTCACCTGTTTAAAAAGCTTCAGTCATCCACTCAGGGAATAGAAGCAATACCAAGAAAGCTAGGTCATTATAACAAAGTGGCTTCCCCCTTAAGTGCTAAAGGTCTGGAGCCAGTCAAGCCTGATTACTGAAAAAACTGCTCCAGCCCATCTGTGACACATTAACAGCCTGGATGGGGCCTGTTGGAGGACAGTTTTTCCCCAATAATGAGCAGCAGGAGGTTACAGTGAAGGAGGGACGTTTAGGAAGCTGTAGTGGAGCTTATGGAAAGGATCCTTCAGGGAAGGTCCTGAGACCAGGGGAGTTGCCCTATGTAGGAGGACTGGGAGTAGCTGTTAAAACAGGAGAAAGATGCTGACACCATAGTAGCTTAGAAGTCAGAGCCTGAAGGCAAGGATACAACTACATAGAGCCTGAGAGATGGTGAATTGAGACCCTGCTGTGAGAAGGAGGCTGGAGCCCCTACTAAAGGGAGAGAGTGACACAGAATCGCAAATAGGGCCTAGTTGGATGGAAAAGACCAGATACATTGGGTCCCCAAAGGGGAGTGTTCTAATGACCTTTTGGACTGTGGCTGTAGCGTTACTGGGCAACCAAGAGAGGAGACAGAGGCAGGATGCTGTAGAGTGACCTCTGGCCATAAGAGGTGGGTGGATGGCAACTGTTCCTGTTACGATCACATTCTGTTAATAGTCAACATTTACAGCTTGCACTTCCTGTAGGTTGATGGATGTTTGTTTGATTAACTACTTACACAATCGGCTATGGATACATTTGTTTTAGGGGCAAAAAACAGATCACAACGAATAATGTGGCCAGCTCCAATCCCATGTGAGAACTTGCACCCTAGATCCTAAACCAAATTCAGGGATAAAGGGGGAGGGCAGCCAGAATTATGAGATGATTGGTGTCTGCTCCCTAAGTAGCCTGTACTGCATCAAGAGACTGTGTGTAAACCCTGCTGCCTTCTTGCTCTTTCACAGGTGTCTTTTTGTTCAGGCATCCTGCAGACAAGAAAAACCAGTGGCAGAGAACAATACACAAGGGAAAGTATTGCACTGTTGATGTTCAACCCATGAAGAGACCCATGTAGTGTTAAAAATATTGTTGAAGGAGTTCACGTTCAAGAGGCTCAGGTGAAAAGCATGGTTTGTTGTTTCCTTTTGTTGTTTCCTCTGAAGCAAAAACGGTGTGGCAGCTCTTCCTTGTGCAAGTAAATTGTTGCTGTTTGTTCGTGGCATAAACACTTCTCAGATGTTCCACCTTGCAAAGAACATTCCATGATGTTTGTCTGACTGTTCCAGGAGCCCGTTTACAGTGTTTTTTCAGAAAGCAGAATCCCTTTGACATGTCAGACCATGATATGAAATTGTTTTCAGCTGACTTAGATAAGATGTTATTGACATTTTATCTGTGTTTTTCCTGTAAAACCACCTGTCAAGCTCTGATAGCTCACATATTTTTTAAATGTGGTATAAGCACTTGGGCCGTTCAACAGGGAATTAGCGGCTTGAGGGATATGGGTGCTATTTCATTGCCAGAAGAAACCATCTGGGTCCAAGGCATATTCCCAATGTAAACCCTGACAGAGAGTAGTGTGGCTGCTGGCCACATCTACGGAGATCTCGTATCTATGGAGAGGTGTTTAGCCAAATTCTGTTCATATTTACACCAATATAGAGGTGGACTTACACCTCCATGTCAGTGAAGTGACTCTGGCTTTATACCAGTATATTTTAATCAAGTTGCCAGCAGCAATCCCTCTTTGCTGAGGGGGGCCCCCCATGAACCTGAGAGCTCCAAACTTGGGCTCTGAACAAAAGCAGCAGTCAAGATGAGCTTCACAAAATTCTCTTCTGACTTCCAAAGACCCTTTGGGATCTCTGCCCCTAATGAGTGGGGCCACAGCCTCTGGGATTTCTTCCCTTTTATGAATGAAGTAAAGTTCAGCCCTTTGCTCTGTATGTATTTCACTGCCTGTCTTTGGAATTCCTTCCCTCTTTAAGGTTGAGCTGAAAAAGTCCTTAGAGGGGTGGGGAAAGGGGACGCAGGGGAAGGAAACCAAACACAGTTCCTGAACCCTTCTACCTTGAAGGGAAGATGAAAAACTCTTTAACCAAAACCAAAATGGTTTTACAGTGAAATCAGTAATGTTTCTATGTCCTTGATCAGCACCACACTGGCCTATCAGACATTTCTAGCGCTCCTCTGCCATTGGCTTATTTCCTTTTATATGCTCTAGAAAGGCTAACAGACTCCAGATGTTTCCTGACCCTGCTGGCTAAATCTTGCCCCTCTTTGGTTGAAGTTCCAGGACTTCCTGACCTGATCACACTCCTCAGGACACAGGCGGATGGTACACCCAGTTACTGTACTGCAACTGAGGGGTGAATTTGGCCTGTTGTTTCTTAACTATTCCCTTTAAGAAGAGATGGAATAGTGGCATCAGAAAGTTCTAGGAGGTTCTATGACTGTTGGACTTGGACAGCAGAGAAGAATAGCTCAGTTTGGACAGCTGGAGAGGTACAGGGAAGTCGGAAGAGAATGTGGAGGAAACATTAGCTGGAAGCAGGGTTAAGTGTGTGTGAAGAACAGTGTCAGAGAAGAAAGGGAGTGCAGAGACAGAACCAGACTAAAGAAACTGCATAAAAAGACGAGTGCCCTCTGGTGTTGCCTCTTGCTGCACTGAGCATAGGACAGGTTTGAAATGATGCTTGACAAAATGTAAACAGGAAAACTTCTTTTTCTCCATTGATCAAGTTCTAATCTCTAAGGGCCCCAAACTGCCCTGCACATGGCTGCTCAGAAATCTTCCATCAGGCTTCAGATTCCCGGGGACTGGGGTAAATCTCAGGGGATCTGCCAGAGACACAGGTCAGCCATTTGGAGGTGCTGTGCCCCTGTGCCACGTCTGGGTACCTCTGCCCATTCAGTCCTGGCTCCCAGAAAGTGGTGGTCCATTGGAGCTATGCATTGACTCACTCCTTCCCCACAACATGAGGTACTGGACTGCAGCCAACAGGAATTAATATAGCCTCAGGCCATCTTCCCCTTCAGTTTATGGTGGGGGACAAAGAAGCCTAGCTAGTTCTTCCATAGCCTCCAACTCTGCATAGCTGGAGCCCTCACCAAGGGGCGTCTGTAGTGCCGGGGGCAGAGAATGTGTCACAGTGGCATAACTCTCCTTTCCACCAGCACAGGCTCCTTCCATATGGATGCAGGGCGGGGGATGCATGGGGCCTCAGACAGTAACCAGCCAGCTCTGCTGAAAGGGTGAATAGCCTCCTAGGGTGACACACTGAAACTGAGGCTTTGATGTCATTCATTGTGAGGTTCAAGGTCACACCTACCAGCATCAGGGACTCTGGTGTCATCCATGCGTAGTCACATTTTGGTGTGCATGACGTCTTGCTTGGGATAGCAGCCCACAGTTCTGGGTGTGTTACCCTCTCAGCCTCACCAAGTGAGAGCTTTGCTGCTGCTAAGCTACGTGTCAGCTCCCCAACACACGGCTCATTTGCCTTGCCAGCAAACTCTTCAGGACACTGCCTGTCCAAACTTTGTCTTGAAGGTAACAGTGAGCCCAATTCCCAACTTCCCCAGAGACATCTCTCTGCAGCATCCAGTCCCTCTAACTGGACACTCACAGAGGTTAAGTTATCTGCCTCCAAAGAGACAGCACGCAAACCAGCCTGTTAGTTTAGCTGAAGGCTTACAAGTCACGGTACTACAAAGCACTGAGATGGTTTTGTAATAAAACAAGAATAAGTTTATCAAAAAAAACCAGACGTTTAAGTAATTATAAAAATAAACGAAACAGGTCAGGTTACAAGTAAAACAAAACAAAACCCACTTTCTAGTAACTAAAACTTAATTTCAGCAAGTTATCATCTTTGTCTAAGCAACTTCTCATCTATTCAATTTCTAGCTATTCTTGTCTTCCAGGCCAAGAGGATCCAGCTTTCATAGGCTCAGAGGGCCTGAAGTCCCCTCAATGAAGGATAACCAAAATAGCTTTTTGCTTGTCTTTATATTCCCCAAAGTACATTGTCTCTGTTTCAAGAGCCACGTTGGCTTCCTCAGGTACAGATTCCATCCCCCATCATGATCATTAAACTCTCTTTTCCCCCTGCTTGTTAGCTTGATGGGTTTTTTTACCTTGTATATAAATATACTTGCATTGTCCTCAGCTTGTGATCAAACTGGTCCGACAAGTAAATACACATTCTTTTCTCTAGGGCAGGCTGGGTTTATGTGCTGCCTTCCAAACGCACTTTGAGAACATATTTC
>ML675629.1:13701052-13712873 GCA_007922155.1 Mesoclemmys tuberculata | reverse complement strand
GGCTTCAAATAAAGAGTAGGAAAATTAACTCCCAGCAAATTCATGGATTCTAAGGTCAGAAGGGACCACTGTGACCATCTAGACTGACCTCCTGGATAACACAAGCTATAGAACTTCCCCAAAATAATTCCTAGAGAACATCTTTTAGAAAAATATCTAATCTTGATTTTAAAATTGTCAGTGAGAGAGAATCTACCATGACCGTTGGAAAATTGTTCCAATGGTTAATTAAAATGTATGCCTTATTTCCAGTCTCAGTTTGTCTAGATTCAACCTCCAGCCACTGGATCATGTTATGCCTTTCTCTGCTAGATTGAAGAAGCCATTATTAAATATTTGTTTCCCATGTATATACTATGGACTGTAATCAGATCACCCCTTAACCTTCTCTTTGTTAGGCTAAATAGATTGAGCTCCTTGAGTCTACCATTATAAGGCTGGTTTTCTAATCCTTTAAGCATTCTCATGGTTCTTCTCTGAACCCTCTCTCCAATTTATCAACATCTTTTTTGAATTCTGGACCCCAGAAGTGGGATAATTTAGTTGGGGTTGGTCCTGCTTTGAGCAGGAGGTTGGACTAGATGACCTCCAGAAGTCCCTTCCAACTCTAATCTTCTATGATTGATTCTAAGTGGACACAGTCTTCCAGCAGTGGTTGCACCAGAGCCAAATACAGAAGTAAAATAATCTCTTAATTCCTACTTGAGATTCCCATGTTTACGCATGCCAGGATTGCATTAGCAGTTTTGGCCAAAGTGAAAGCTCATGTTCAGCTGATTATCTACCATGGCCTCAAATCTTTTCAGAGTCACTGCTTCCCAGGATAGAATCCCCCATCATTTAAGTATGACCTACATTCACTTTAGCTATATTAAAATGCATATTGTTTGCTTGTGCCCAGTTTACCAAGCGATGCAGATCACGCTGAATCAGTGACCTGTCCTCTTCATTATTTACCAATTTTCCAGTTTCTGTGTCATCTGCAAACTTTAACAATGACAATTTTATATTTTCTTCCATGTCATTAGTAAAAATATTAAAAAGAGTAGGGCCAGGAACCAATTCCTGCAGAACCCTACAAAAACATCTGCTCAATGACAATTCCCCAATTACAGTTACGTTTTGAGACCTATCAGTTAGCCAGTTTTAATCCATTTAATATGTGCCATGTTAATTTTTGATCATTCTATTATTTAATCAGAATGCCATGCAGTATCAAGTCAAATGCCTTGCCGAAGTCTATTACATCAACGCTATTACCTTTACCAACCAAATTTGTAATCTCATTCCCAAAAAAATCAAGTTAGTTTGACATGATCTATTTTCTATACATCCCTGTTGATTTCCATTGATTACATTACTCTTCTTTAGTTCTTTATTAACTGAGTCCCATATCAGCTGCTCTATTATCTTGCCCAGGATCAAGGTTAGACTGATAGACCTATAAGTATCCAGATCATCCTGTTTACCCTTTTTAAAAATTGGCACAGCATTTGCTTTCATCCAGTCTTCTGAAACTTCCTCAATATTCCAAAACTTATTGATAATCATCATTAATGGTCCACTGAGCTCCTCATCCAGTTTTTTAAAACTCTTGGATGTAAGATCATTTAGTCTGATCTTCTGTATAACACAGGCCATAAAATTTCACCCAGATGCCCCTCTTTTGAGACCAAAATCTGTGTGTGTGTGAGAGACTAAAAGCATATCTTCAAGAAAGGAACCCAGGCTTGATTTCAAGCCTTAACATATGCAGAATTCACCACCTCCCTTGCTAGTTTGTTCCAATGGTTAATCACCCTTGAAATTAAACTTTTAAAAAATGACAAATTTGTCATCAGTTTTTGACCAGCTCTCTTTAGGGGATTATGCAAATTATGACCAAACACTGAAGTCGGTGAACAGTCGCAATATGCTAGTAACTTTCCCGGCTTGAGAACATGTTTGAGAATGAGAAACATATATAAATTCACAAAGAAAAAAATATGACTATAATACAACAACAACATCAGTTTAATTTCCACTACAGAGCGATGAGTTTTCCACAATGAAAGGTAACAGGGTGCAGCTGGACTGATATTCTTCTCCACTCTGCCTGCTATTCAAACAGTAAGTGGATAATATCCCTACAAACAGGAGAGGACAGGAATATTAGAAACGGATTGTTACATGCTACTCGGGAGTGGGGCTGTTGGGAAAAGATAAGGAGAGTGTCATGTGATCGGGATGTGGGTGGTCATGCCTAGTGGTTGGCGCAGGAGTCAGGCCTAGTGGTTACAACGGGACTGAACGCTCAGGTCAGAATCAATGGCCAAGGGTCACAGGTAGAATCAGTGTCAGGATCAGAGCCAAATGTCAGAACCAGGCTACCTGGAGTGAGCCAAGTCTGGGGCTAGGGCAGCAGTTATCCCAGCCATGAGCAAATGCTTTGAACTGCTGCTTGGCTTAAGAGACAGTCCTCTGATTCTGCCACCAATCAGGCATCCTAGCCAGTCCAGCAGCCTACTTCAGGCCAGTGGCGTTCGTTAGCTTGCCCAGAGAGGTTGGCTCTGCTGCAGGATTTGATTCAGGCGGAGCCGTCTCAAGCAGGTTGTCTTCAAGAGAGACAGGCAAACAGCCATGGAAGAGAAAAGCACACAGGGGTTCTCAAAGCCTTTTTGCTGGGACCCCCTTTGAAAATATTTCAGGCTGTGATGACCCACCCCAAAAAAGTGATGACTCCCCCCCCAGGCCATTCCACCACCCCCATGTCATGCCACCCTTGCTTCTGTTCTGCTGCTGGCGGCAGTGCAGCCTCCAAAGCACCCAGTGAGCAGCCGCTGCTCTCCAGCCACCCAGCTCTGAAGGGCTCTGGCTATCAGCCGTGCATGGGGCTGACAGCAACAGCCATGGCATGTGTGTGGCCTGACAGCTTGCGACCCCACCCCCATAATAACCTCACGATCCCTTGAGGGGTCCCAACCCTCAGTCTGAGAACCCAGGAACTAACAGGAAGCTGGGTAAACATGTAAGAACAGGGAAAGGGATGTGAACATGACTAGGAGAAAGAAAAATGGAGAGAACCACAGAATTTGGGAGAAAGTGAAAGAAGAAGCCAAAAAAAAAGTGAGAAATCTGCCTTACTTAGATAAGACGAGGACAAGAGCAAACTTTTGGCCCAGTTTTGCCAAAAATGTCATGCCGTCCTGGCCAAAATGGGACCATATGGTCACCCTCGTCTGAATGGAAATGAAACCTGCCTCCCAGTTACTGTCTCTGCACTGATGAAAGCCTTTGAAATGTTTGTATTATTCCTGGCCTGTCTTTTGCTTTAATTAAATCTGTCTGCAAGTAATGGAGCGCCTGTACCAATGGAAATGGAGACTCAGTCTGTGGAAATCCACTTCCAAGGAGTCAGAATGGACAAGAAGGACCCAGGCAGAATGGAGTTCAGTAGCTGGTTAGGCTTCTCTCCCTCCGAAGCTCACAGGGGAATCAGCGCAATGCAACCTGAAGCTAAAAGAAAGCAGAAATGACAGCTTCAAAATCCCTCTACCCTTCTATCCCCTCACCTATAGGAAACAACACAAGTTTCACCTCCCAAAGTCTTCCCTCCTTTAAACATTTTTTCCTCACAAGGGAGAGAATGGAGCCCAAGGATAACAGCTTCTTATTTCTCCAATTCATAAATGACTACCTGTGAGGCAATAATGAAGCAGCCCTAATGAAGTTAAAAAGATGTAAGGGTGACGATACCAATTGTGATGATTTTAAGTGACATGGTCGGCAGGGATTCCAGGTTGCAGCTGCAACTATCAAAATAGGACTCCAGGTCATCCAAGGTGAGGGACATTTGCAAATCTCATAATCCTCTTCTTGTAAATACATATGATCTGGCTAAGGCAGGCATATGATAGGATATCGAGTGTTCCCTTCTGAGGGAGATCAGGTTCAGCTTCTGAAAAACCCAAACATACTCTGTTTTATGAATATGATATCAGCTGAGCTGCTGTCCATATGTGATCCTGGGTAGAGATACAGCATCAAGCTCTGCAGAAGTCACCAACTGTGGCCCAAGCACCAAAAGGTTGTTCTACAGGTTCATAGTCATGAATTTTTTGTTGTTGTTGAATCAGGACTGACCTCCATGAACACCCAGATAGAAGAGCTCCCATAAAGCACTGATCTAGCTTGGAAAATATATGCTTATGGTTCCGTATGAAAAAAAATAAAATGTGTACTACAGACACCAAATGAAGCATACAATAAAATATTAGTGGGAGAATCTTCAATTTATGTGGGATTCATTAATATATTATAGGTAATGTTACACTGGTGTGCACAGGAGCCTTTCTCAACTGACTCTACAAACCCAGTCCATACCATATGTAAAGTTCAAATTCATCCCTTTCCTGCAATTTGATTTTATTAACAAAGACAGAAAGCACCAATAAGATATCAAAGATCAGTTCATGCCTTCTACCCAGGCTGGCCTACCCTCATCATTCCTCCCTAAAACTACTGAGCCCACACCTTAGAACTTCTCTCACCTACAGTGCCACACTCAAATCAGGTAACAAGCCAACAAGCCAAAACAACTTAATAAACCCTTTCCCAGCAGGATCAACGCCTGCTTAAAGGGGGGAGAGTTTCAAGCAGATACGGCTGTGTTACACTTGGTTTTAGAGTTCTGTAATTCTATTACTGCTCATTTACACTGATAAATGAGGAGATTTCAGTAGGCATCTGTTGCAAATAGGTATCTTTTTTTAAAAATTAATGATGACTTTGCTAAGCAGGTACACGTGAAAAGTGTGTTCATTCTGTGTTTTGGTTGAGACATGGTGTACTCTTTTTCCAAAAATTAATGTTGTGAGCAAAAAATTGCAGAGTCCAGACCTTGACATTAAAACAGCCTGCAATTTACTTGGTCATCTTTCAGGTGGTCTTTGCTGGAATTATGGTCTTCTGAGTTCGTTTCAGGTAAGGAAGCTGCTACTTCACAGAACGAGATTCCTAGGTTCCAAAGCCAGAAGGGACCATTGTGATCATCTGAACTCCTGTACAGCACAGGCCCAAAACTTCCCCAAAAGGATTCATACATCATCTCTTTTAGAAAAACATCCAATCTTGATTTAACAATGGTTAGTAATCAAGAATCCATCTCAACCCTTGATAAGTTGTTCCATTGGTTAATTACTCTCACATTTAAAAATTTACACTATATTTAGGTCTGAATTTGTCTAGCTTCAGCTTCCAGCCATTGGATCATGTTGTACCTTTCTCTGCTAGATCAAAGAACCCATTATTAAATATTTGTTCCCTCTGTAGGTACTTAAGACTCTATGTCATGCTGTCTGGAATGGCTCATGACCAACTACCTCAGCGCAGGCACCCAAAAACCTGTAGTATGTTCTATAATTAGATTTTACCAACCCAGTAACAAATGTGAACTCCTGGAACACTAGAATGGTCCTAACCTGGAGTCACGGACAGTCCCTTTTAGTTCTCCAGTCCATCTTGCTGCCCAGGCAAACTGGAATTAGTATAAATAAGGTTAAGATTCTATTTATTATTTTTAGTCAAAGTCAGGAACACGGGCAATAAACAAAAATTCATGAAAGCCCGCAACTGTCCCTGACTTTGACTAAAAATACTCTGGGGGAGGAGGGACAAACGGAGCTGCCAGGCTTGCAGCTGCTCCAGCCCTGCTGCTGCTCCTACAGCAAGTTCTGGCCACTGCTGCTACAGCCCCAGGGGGCTGACCAAACCAGGGCTGCTGCTCAGAAGGGCCAGGGGCCATAGCACCGGCAGGCCTAGGGCTGGCCGCCAGTCAGCTGTTGGGTGGCCCCGGGCTGACAGCTGCTTCAGCCCTGCCCCAGAAGTCAAGGAGGTCCCTGAAAGTCATGAAATCCATGACCAAGTGGTATCCGTAGTAATAAATGGTCACTTACGCCAAAAATCACAAAATATTCAGGTGGTTTCCAGTCTCACTAACCCCAAGTCAGTTTGTACCTTAGATCGCATGCCCAAGACAACACTTGTAGCCAATCCTATAATAAACTAACTACATGTTTATTAATTAGGAAAAAGAAATGAGAGCTATTTACAGATGAAAGCAAGAAAGCATATACACGTAAAGGAGTTACCATCTATGGTTCCTAAAGATGACAGAGATGTAGTAATCTGTCATTTCAAAATGTCTTTCAGGGCAGATCCAGAGGTAACCCTTGGGGATCTCAGCCCTAGTTTAGTGTCTCTGGCCCTCTGAGAGTTCAAACAGCAAAGAGATACAAAGATGCTCATAAGAAGAAATTGTATCACCTCTCCCCAGAGTTCAAACTGATGGGACCAGGGCCCCTGCATACAACTTCTTCATGGATAGATATGGCTTTCAACAATGCTTTTGGTCCTAGATGACCCATTATGTCTTGATAGTCCTTCTTGATGTGTGGGAGGAACCACTCTTCCCATCTGAGTTCACAAATGCAGAGCAGGCATTTTTTTTTTACAATTATAAAATAAACATGCTACCTTATAGCATGGAATACAGACATTACAGCTGAGATTAATGCACACAGAAATTTACAAGCATTGTATAGAGTCTAAAGACTAACTACAAGTTTCCAAGGCTAATACCTACTTTGAACAAAGCTAACATACTGGTTTGGTTTCCAGCTATGATTTTGTCATAGCTAACACCTACAGCCTTGGTTTACCAGCCTCACACTGCGATCAAGGCACCCCTTAATCTCTTTGTTAAGCTAAATATATTGAGCTTCTTGAGTCTCTAACTATCAGGCATATTTTCTAATCCTTTAATTATGCTCATGGCTCTTCTGTGAACGCTGTCCTATTTTTCAACATCCTTTTTGAACCGCAGACACCAAAACTCGAAACAGTGTTCCAGCAGCAGTTGCACAAAGGTAAAATAGCCTCTCTACTCCTACACAAAATTCCTTTATTTATGCCTCCAAGGATTGCTTCAGTCCTTTTGGCCACAGAGCAGTTCTGGGGAGCTCATGTTCAACTGATTATCAACCACAACCCCCAAATCTTTTTCAGAGTCACTGCTTCCTAGGATAGAGCCCTCCATCCTGTAAGTATAGCCTACATTCTTTGTTCCAGGAGGTATACATTTGCATTTAGCCATATTAAGAAGCATATTGTTTGCTTGCACTCAACTTACCAAGCAGGTCATTCTATATCATTGACCTGACATCTTCATTACTTACCACTAGCCCAATTTTTGTGTTGTCTGAAAACTTTATCAGTCATGATTTTACATTTCCTTCCAGATCATTAATAAAAATGTTATATAGCAGAGGGGCAAAAACTGATCCTTGCAGGATCCCACTAGAAACACACCTGTTTGATGATGATTCCTCATTTGCAATTACATTTTAAGACCTATCAATTAGCCATCTTTTAATGCATTTAATGTATGCCATGTTAATTTTATATATATTTTACTAGTTTTTTTTTAAATCAAAAATGTCATGCAGTACCAAGTCAAATGCTTTACAGAAGTCTAAGCATGTGGCATCAACACTATTGCCTTTATCAACCAAACTTGTAATCTCATTAAAAAAAGATATCAGGTTACTTGGACAAGATCTATTTTCCATAAACCCATGTTGATTGGCATTAATTAATTACTCTCCTTTTCATTAATTGGGATCAATGTCAGATTGACAGGACTATAATTGCTCAAGTAATCCCATTTATCCTTTTTAAATAGTGGTACATTAGCTTTCTTCTAATCCATTGGAATGTCCCTTGTATTCCAAGATTTATTGAAAATCAAAATTAATGGTCCAGTGAATTCCTCAACAGCTCTTTTAAAGCTCTTGGATGTTAGTTATTCAGACCTGCTGATTTTAAAATGTCTAACTTTAATAGTTGATGTTTAACATCCTCCTAAGATACTAGTTTTTTCCCCAAATACAGGACAGAAATATTTATTGAATGCTTTTGCCTATTCTGCATTATTATTGATAATTCTACCATTTCCATCTAATAATCGACCAATACCATTGTCAGGATGTTTTTTATTCCTAATAACCTTTAAAATCTCCTTCTTACTGTCCTTAAATCTGTTGGCCATAGATTTCTTATTGCATTCCTTTGCTACCCATATTAATTTTCTACAATTCTTAGCTTTTAAATTATATTAATCACTGTCAACTTCTCCTTGCTTCCATTTGTTATATTATTATTTTATAGCTGCCTTCATTTCACTTCTAAACCAGGCCTTCTTCCTCAATTGTGGGGTTGTGATTTTTGGGCATCTAGTAAAGTTTCCTTAAACAATTGCCAATTACCATTCACATGTTTCCGATTAAATTCTTCAGGTTGGCTCATAATTGTTTCTAATGTTAGACATATTCATGCAAAGAGAAATTATCTCAAAGGAGGAAAGAAATGCCAGGTGAACTTGCAAAAGACGGAAGGTCATTAGGTCCTGAAAAGCTTTTGAATGAAAGGTTTTCAGCTCCATCTTAGACATACTATTAACACAGTTGGATGATAGAATGCATAAGATGGAGTCAGATAAAGGTTTGTTTTTTTTATTGGGTAAGAAACTTAAAAGTATCAGCAGTGAAGACTAAAGAGGTATGCATAAAACTCACCAAACAGCTACTCTGAGGATGAAAACTCTAGAGTTTTGAGAATGAGAGTGTGCTTTTTGCCAGTCTTTACAAGTGAGTCGTTAAGGCACCCATTGATCTCCTTAGGTACATTCACAAAAGGTCTTTAGATGCAAGAAACAGCACTGCATAATTTTGCTATCTTCCTGTAACCGCACCTGCTAACTAAATGAGTTTCAGCCAGCTAAAATTAACCAAGAGCATCCATAGGACAGGAAAAGGTTATGTGGTTTGGCAGTTATTTCTGTAGAGAACTTGGAAGCAAGGTGGATAGACTTGGAGGAGCTAATTAATAAGATTGCTTCAGAAAAGACTAGGAAAGTCCCTTTGTAAAAGTTCTGTTCTCCGTGGCCCAGTGACTACTTATTTATATACCATGGTCAGGTTCAACAGGAAAGATTTAGAGAGCCCTACACCAGAATATCCAAGAGTCCAGTAGTTAGAGCACGCTCCTGAGAAGTGGGAGACCCATGTTCAAACCCTTTTTCTCTCCATCAGGCAGAGAGGGAAATTGAACTGAAGTCACCACAGTGAGTGCTCTACCCATTGGGCTAAAGTTACAGGAGAGGCAACTATGTCTTCTCTTGCTGTATTTTGAAAGGGCCCTGAACTAAGCAATGAGCATGTCTACTAGATCAGGCCCCACGGTCGAGTACCTATCTTCCCCGGGTTTGAGGATCGCACTGGGGCGTAGGCACCTAAAGTGAGGCTACATGTGCCCAGAAACAAAATATTAGGTGCCTAGAGATCTTTTACAGCAAAAATTTAAGCACTTACAGCACTAGGCAGGGTTTTTCTGAATGCCTGGACTCAGACACTTAAAGTAGCAGTTAAGCACCCAGCTCCCTTTGTGATTCTGGCCCTAAACATCTTTATAGTGGTAAACAATTGAGATAGCATGCCTCAGTTCCTAAATAAAGGGGCTTTAGAAGAATATAATTGAAGTCAACAGGACTTCACACCAGGCCAATTTTGGAGACCAAAACTGCTACTCAAAAATAAAAACATCCCAGTAATACTGTGCAAAACTGCCTTTCTTTTTTAAACTCTGTGCCATACTATTATTTAGCTTGCAAAATGTTCTGATTAATAAACTGAAAGACAGAGATGATTATCATAATCAGTTTGCAAAGGAGGAATAGACTATTGAATGGATTGAGATCCCTCACTTTTTCAGCATGTTTCTCTTTCATTTAAAAAGAAAGTTGCCTACTGTTTGACTTTACAAATAAATCAGGCAAATATGGGCAAAAAAAAAAAAAAGGTTAAAGGAAACAACATTTAAATTAATCAAGCTGGAAAGATAAATTAGTTTAGAAGCATCCTGCGTTGCTCACTCTGAATCTATCATGCAAAGTATGCATTCTTTTTTCCAGCTCAGACTTGCATTGCATGGTTCCCTTCAAAGGCTGACAACCCCTTGAATTGTTTGTGCAAATGTGGGAGACACATAAATTGTACACCCACCAACACCTCTGTGCTAATATTGCATTGGAAAATATAACCAAAGCAAATTTAATATCCTGTACTTTTTTCTTGTTGCTGTGTTCAATATGTCTTAAATAAGGTGGATTTACCAAGGCTATTGTACAGGGAATGAACAAAAAACACTCCTTTGCTAGGGAAAAAACTGAAGAGGGCGGATATACTAGACCAGTGAGAGTACAGGGAAAATGCTTGTTCTTTCCATCCATGCAGAACTATTGGTCCATCTCTGGTTCTATACTGAGTAAACATCGCAGCCTGACTAGGTTGAATGTGGGACGAAGGCCCATGTAAGGGTTGTGGTTGTTTTCAGCTAACAAGTTGTAGGTTTAAACTCATTTAAATGGCTAATGAGCATACCTGAGCCTCAAGGACAATGGCTAGTGTAAGCATCCGATGGCTCAGGAAGCCAGGTGTCCTCTTAGTGATTCTAATTCCAATGAGAACAGCACATTTGCTTTTAGAATTTGTCACACCTGCCACCTACCTGTAAGGACCCCCCCTTCTTCCTCCACACCACCCCTGCCCTGAGTGTAGCCCTAGGACCCTTGATGTAAGTAGAGAGATTAAAGTGTCTCTGCATGTATGTAACAACCATTATCACCGTTGTTCTCTCCAGATGGGACAGTGTCTGTATTTGTAAGCGAATAGATAAAAGAATTTAAAAGGTACTACGTAATGGATAAGAAAGCGTATATAATTGACCACTGTAGCACCATGAAGTTGAAGCTGATTTATCAGACTTCCCGGTATCGTGAATAGACCTCTTCAGTATTGTCTGTGCTGCATGATTCTTGGAGAAAGAATCCTTGGTGCTTTACACTCAGAATGAGGACCAGAAATCTAATAGTGCAAGAGGTTTTTTTAAACGTGAGATTAATTTCCTACCATATGGAACATTAGCTCTGTTCCTGCAAATATGTATGCACTTTAGTAATGTTAAGTAGGTCTGGGTCTGTAGAATCGAGGTCACTGGGTGGAATTTTCAAAATTTCTGCTAGTTGTGGACTAGTTGAGAAGTATGGTAAAAAGCAACTTTGAGGCTGTGTGACTGATATATGTCCTTTGGTGAGGAATGCTACTGGAAAATACCAGAATATCAGCCAGGGGCTTTCATTTACTTTTGAGAGAGGACAGTCTGAGAGCTGTGAAACTCATGGCCAAGAAAAATGGCCACAAGCATGTTTAGAAAGAAAGACAATGCACAGCTTATATGAAAGGCTGAAAATACTGTTATGAGTTGGGTGAAGCCCTGTTATAGGTTGAATTAAAACGTTTTCAAATTGATGTGTGACTGTGCCCTTTGTTTAAGATAGTAAGAGACAATTAAGGGCCCATACCTAAAATATGGGGATGGGGGGGTGAGACACAACAACAGAGCAAGAGGCAGAAGTAGACAGCAAGAAAGCCAACCACTAGCTGGTGAGCAGTGTGACTCTGGGAAAAGCAAGAGAGCTTTTGGGTCTGCTGGATAAAGAGGCTTGACTGTGTAAGCTAAAAAACTCTTCCTTTTGTTCTTGGTTCCTCCTGTGTTCAGACCAGGACTTTATACATTCATTATGTATTTATACAGAAGCAGGACTTTCTACATTCTTTGTAAATAAATACAGACGCATCAGTAGGCCTGCTGCCAGAGAGCAGCAAAGGGGGCAATTTCCCAGGAGACTGGTGATTTTAAAAGGGGCTGCAGCCACAGGAGGCAGGGT
>ML675629.1:13596930-13701042 GCA_007922155.1 Mesoclemmys tuberculata | reverse complement strand
GGGGAAGGGGGAGTGTGGAAGAGAGGAGGGGGACAGAGCAAGGGTGGGGGCGGAAGGGACATAGCAGGGAGCAGGCTGAGCGCAGCAAGGTCTGGGGCAGATTGGGGGCAGGGCCGTGGGTGGAAGAGGCAGGGCAGGAGTGTTGTGCCCTAGGGCTTGGGTGGAGCCCAGACCCAGACATTCATTCCTGTCAGCGGGTGGACCTGGGCTATACATCGAGGAGAAAACCAGACTCCATCCATTTTTGCTTCCAAGCGGAGCATCCCCGAGGTCCTGAAATTTTTCCTAGTTGCTTTCAGGACGAAAAGGGGCAGCAATCCTCGCCCAGGGTGCAGTGCAGTTGGTGCTGTGGCTTGCACCAGCCATCAACCTCATTCTGGCTGCACAGGGCCACACAGTAGTAGCTCAATGATTCCTTGCGCCTTAATGCCGGCTCTCAGCCCACAGGCGCTCTCACGCCCAGCATCACAGCCCCTGGGCAAAGGCTCAGACTCTCGGGGACAGTCTGGAAACAGCATGTTATTGGTGTTCTGCGTCTGAAATAAGGAGGGCTGGGATGGTAGAGGGGCATCGCAGCCAGCTACTCCGCATGTCCCAGCAGGTACCCTCCGCACACGCAGCTCGGTGCACTCCCAGGGCACGCGGACTCTGGGCACAGCGTGTCCCAAGGGCCAGCAACAGACACATAGACACAGACACAGACGTACAGACACACAGACAGATGTACACAGACACACACGTACACAGACGTACAGACACACACATACACACGTACACACACAGACACACATACGTACATACATGCACACATACACACACACGTTCAGACGTACAGACACACGTACAGACACACAGACACGTACAGACACACACACATACCCACGTACACACGCATGTACACATGTACACAGACACACGTACACACGTATACACACACATACCCACGTGCACACACGTACACATGCAGACACACGTACACACACATACACAGACACACGTACAAACACATGTACACAACAGACACATACAAACATGTACACAGACACACGTACACACATAGACACGCGTGCGCACACACGTACACATATACAAACACACACGTGCGCACACACGTACACACACATTCACACGTGCACACACACGTACACAGACACACGTACACACATATACAAACACGCACGTACAGACACATGTACAAACACATGTACACCGACACGTACACACATTCACACATGTGCACACACACACACACATATACAAACACAGACACACGTACGAACACATGTACAGACACACGTGCACACACACACACACATACAAACACACATGTACAGACACACGTACACAGACACACGTACACACATATACACACGTGCACACACACACACCCACACCCGGGCGGCGCCCGATCCGCCTCTCCGGCCGCCCCCCGCGCACGTGTCGGCCGGCAGGCGGCTCCCGGGCCCTTTCCTCCGCGCTGGCCCGGCCGCCTCCGCCCCTCCCCCTGGCAGCAGAGCCGCGGCGCGGCCGGGCGGCCCGAGCCGACCCGTCAGCTCCCCGCCGGCCGGGGGAAGGGGCGGGGCCCGGCCCGTCACAATGGGCGCGGCGCGCGCGGCGGGGCGGGGCGGGGCGGCCCTGGGCGCTGTCCGCGGGGCGGGGGCGCTGTCCGTCTCTCCCAGTCCTGCCCCGGCACCGGCTCCAGCGTCCAATCGCTCGGCGGCGAGGGCGGGGCGAGGGCCGCAGCTGCCTCCGCCGCCGCCCGCGGCTCTCTCCGGCGCGGGGAGGCGATGGGACAAAAGAAGCGCTGAGCGCGGCGGCGCCTAGGCCGCGCCCGCAGCCTCCCCGGCCCCCGCGTCACTCGGCCTCCCCGCCATGGCGAGGGCGCTGCGCCGCTAGGCTCGGCGGCGGCGGGACCCGGACCCGGAGCTCGCCGAGCCCCGTCCCCGGCCATGCCGAGCGGCAGCGCCGCCTGCCCCCCTGGGGAGCCCCCGGAGCCGCAGCCCCTGCCCCCGCCGCCCGACACCCCGCTCCTGCGGGAGCGCCTGGCCGGGCTGGGCCTCCACGACCGCGGCCTGGCGGGCAGCGGCGAGGCGGCGGCGGGCGGAGGGGCGCTGGAGCTGGGGCTGGAGGAGGAGGAGGACCCGGCCGCGCTGCTGCTGCTCTCCTCGTCGGCCTCCTCCTCGCCCCCGGCGCCGCCGCACCCGCTGCTGCCCGGCCTGGGCTCGGTGCTGCTCTCCCCCGCCGCCGCCTTCGACGCGCAGGAGGCGGCGGCGGCGGCCGGGGCGCTGTACGGGGCGGACGATCCCCAGGGCATGATGGCGGCGATGCTGTCCCACGCCTACGGCGGCGGCCTGGGCGGCGGGGCCGGGGCGGCGGCGGCGGCGGGCCCGGCTCTGAACGGGGAGCAGGCGGCGCTGCTGCGGCGGAAGAGCGTCAACACCACCGAGTGCGTCCCGGTGCCCAGCTCCGAGCATGTGGCCGAGATCGTCGGCCGCCAGGGTGAGCCGCGGGCCGGGGCAGGCGGGGCCGGGGCCTAGGCGAGGCCGGCGGGAGAGCGGGGCGCGGGCTGAGGCCTTCCCGCCTGGCGGCGCCGGGGGAGGGCCGGGGGGTGGGATAACCCCGGGGGGGTGTTGCCATGTTGCCCCCCCCCAGGCCAAGTGACCCCGGGGGGACCTGAGGACGTTACCTGGAGGGGGGAGCTGGGGGCCTGCGGTTGGAGGCAGCGCCCCAGAGAGAGGAGGGGGCCCCAGGCATAGTTTTTCTCAGGCCCAGCAGAAACTTGTAACACCGGCCCCCTCTCCCACACACACCCCTGGGGGTTGCAGCCTGGGCCGGGCTCTCCAGGCTCAGGTGAAGTGTATCCTTCCTCCCCCCCCCCCCGTGTGGGGGCCCTGCCCACACGGGGATCTGCTGGGGAGACGGGGGTGAGAAACTGTCCACGGAGGATGGTGGGGGACCAGCCCCTGAAGAAGGGTTGTGAGCGAGCCTGGTCCAGCAGATTTGAACAGAGGAGACGCAGGATGAGGGCCGAGCCTTGCTGGGGTGGGGGTAAGGCAACAGCACCCTGGTTGGGTGAGCGGAGTTCTTCGGGGATGGGCCACGGTTCCTCCGGGAGTTGGATGGGATGAGCCCTGGGGGGGGTGAGAGCAGGACGGTGGGGTGGGGAAGCCTGAAGAATGCCAGAGCAGGTGCAGTCAGATATCACTGACTCTACCAAGGTGGTGGTGAGTATTGAAAGGGGTGGCACTCTGTGGAGGTGAGATTCACCAGTTAAGTTCTGCTTGAGGTGGCCTGAAGCTTGGGTGAACCGACCTGGCGGTATGTCAGAACTGCTCTACTTGCTCTAGTCAAGCTCTACTAGAATGGGAAAGTGGAGTCTGCTTAACATTACCAACCTGACATGGAGGGGTATAGCTTATCTACCTTGGCGAGAGGATGCTGGACAACAGCCTGAGCATAAACCTGCACAGGCCACGGTAGGCAGGCAGAGGTAGGGTTCTGAGGGGGTAGCACTGTAATCTTTCTCTCTGCAGGTTGGTCAAATCAAAGATTACTTGGTCAAACTTGATAGGGTTTTTTCCCCCAATTTTAGTAGCAGCAGCTATTCAGGTTTGGATAATGGCATGAAAGAGCTGAATGAATGCATGCCTCTCCTCATTCTCAGCCAGTGGGGTGAATTCTTCAATCAGTCCCTTAAACTAACTCCTCTAGTCTGGGGTTTTTTATCTGGGGCTACAATAACTGAGGCTCACGGTTGGTGGGAAGGGGCCCTTGCATGTAATAAAACATAAGACTGAAATGGCCTGGGAAGCCTGCATAAAGAGCTGAGTGCAGGATTAGTTCAGACTGGTACATTTAGTGGTGATTACTTGTTTGTGTGTGTTAATAAACTTTAAACCGTAAATTTCAATAGAATCTGGGTGAGTACAAATAGTTTGTTTTACTTTTAGTGTGGCTTTTTAAAAAATACAATCTGTTGTTCAATTGAGTTTGAAATTTACTAGCTTTGAGCCAGATTCTGCAAATACTTGCATGTGAGTAATCTCGTTGACTTCTGAGAGACTGATAAGCGAATGAAGACTCACTTGCTTGAATGTTTGCAGAATTACATGCATAGGCCTTTATTATGGCAAACTTCCATTCATGCTCATTCAGACTAATAAGATGATGAGACTTCCACAATGAGTAAACTTAATGGGGAATAAATGTGTGTTATTTCTCTTGTTGCTATTTTTAACTGTCACTTGTTTGACTAAGTGTTCTTGCCCTCACACTCCAGTTTTTGCTTCCTGTTGATCTTACTGCAAAGTCACATGTTTGTTTTTCAAATCATGCTTTCGTGATAAGGTCATGGTTATGATGTCACAAATTCAGTATTGTCACCTTCTTGTGGTATCAGGTGGGAGAGAAAGACGGGGGTGTTTGATAGAGTCGTTTTGTTCACAAGTGTTTCTGGTAAAACGCTTTCTGGTTTCTGTCAAAGGAATGAAAAAGAGAATTAAAAGCACTTTTTTAATTTGTATAGAGAGAGCCTAAAGGATCAGACATGGTTGCCTAAAATTAGGCACCTGAACAAAAGCACTCTGTTCCTTTTCCCTTTTTGTGTTACATTGTTTACATTTGCTGGTTTGGGTCAAATGGTAAGGTAAACTACACAGTCCATGGTATTTCCTCAAAGAAATGTTAACTGAATAGTAACATTAATATAAAAATAATCAATAGAAAATAAGTGGTGCTAGCAAGATGCAAGCTAAACACAGTTCATTCACTGAGTTTACTTTCCCCTGTCCTTTGTCTGTGTGTTATCTGTTTGGACTGTCTGTAAGCTGCTCAGGTCAAGGATTTTCTCTTTTATTTGTTCATGAAAAGCCTATACACACATACCTTTTTATTTAATCATTTCTGTGGTGTAAGTAGTTGAAGTGTTCATTTAATAAACTTCAGAATCAAATGTTTACAGATTAGAATAGTAATATGCTCCTCAATTCCCATTTGCAACAGGGTTCACTATTGAGATCTGAGACCCTTTCTTTAAAAGTGTGTCCATGAAAGCAACAAATAATTTCAGTATTCAGAAGTGAAAATGCTTTTCCAGGAAATAGGCGTGAATGACTAAAGACTTGGTCACATGTCAAGGGAAAACAGAATTGAAAAAATGTTGTTTTCTGTATTTCTCTACCTCTTTCATAGGATCATAGAAATTAGATGTGAAAGACTCATTAGACTATCCACTCTATTCTTCACCAGTTGAGGATTCTTCCTTCTAGTTTATTCTTCAGTACTTTGTCTTGTTTTAAATGACTCTCACAATAGTTTGCATGAAAACAGGATCTTTGTTCCTGAAGTGTTCATCTGTTCCACCTCCTTTTATTCCTCATATGACAGGATACGTTTTAGTTTGTGATAAAACACTTAGTTGCTGAGGAAAGGAACATGTCATAAACAGAATGATGGTTTCAGAAGAGGGAAAGCAGCAGAAGGAGAAGAGAAACCTCAGTAATGAAAATCCTATCTTTTGTTACCAAATACATTGGCATACATTGCTTTTCTTAAAGATGTATTGGCAATTCATTAAAGAGAGACTATCCCAGATTACTAACTATTTGTTTAGCTTAGAAATGGTATATTTATCAAAAGAACTTTCAAAACTGTACTTAGACATACCTGTTACTGTTCTGGTATCTCTGTTCATTAAATGGGACTGTTCTCTCTCTCATTCACTCACACGTAGCCACTCCCAAACATTATTGGATCATGTACCACCTTCTTAAAATGTGAGGTGAATGGATAGAACATAAAGCTCTCACATCACAGTTTGGGACTCCCTGCACTTGAGAATTTTGACACTAAACACAGCCTTCCTTGCGTCCATTCTAGTATTAGTAAGGACACTGCAGATGCACCATTCAGTATGATCATCCCATCATATCTCCTGAACATATGGCAAAAACGAGAGTCCTGTAGCACCTTAAAGACTAACAAATTTCTGCAGGCCACGAAAGCTTATGCTTGCAGAAATTTGTTAGTCTTTAAGGTGCTACAGGACTCTCATTGTTTTTGCTTGTATACAGACTAACATGGCTACCCCTCTGGAACCTGAACATATGGTTACTTTCTGATTTTGAACTAATGCAGCTTTTATAACACTGTGCGTGGCTGTCCTGTTTTATAAATTTTTTCTTGTTTAATATAAAGAATATTTGTATGCAGTGTTGATGCAATTTAAAAGTGTCACATGAATGACCTTACAAAAATTGGATTTGTGTCCTTTTTATCTCTTGTTACTTCTCTGTGACATGCAAAGAGAACCTGAAAGGTGTTTTCTTAATATGTGTTTCCTGATTGTTTCATCACTGAAATATCAGGAATGTCAAGTTTGGTATTGATTTTCCTGGAGGGCTCATGGGGGTCTAAGGAGCATGTTTGTTGTGAGCATTTAATTGAAGGACTTAGGGTGATTGGAACTTAACAAAGATGTTCTTTAGCCAAGATGGATTTTTAATTGGGGGGGGGGCCGAGGACTCCCAGCATGCTCTATATAACGAAGCAAAAAAGATGGATGCTGACTCTTATTTGCCAGTTACATTTAAACTTACAAAATACTTGTATTTTATATATTAATATGCTAATTTATGCAGTTCTTCTTTAAAATATTGATACAGCACTTCTCTTTCTGGATTGCTACACTCACAACTCCACCCCTTTGGAGGCCTGTGCTGGGAACTGACAGATATCCTTAATGCCCATCCTGGAGCAGTTGGAGGCCAGGTCTACATTACAAGCGGTAGAGCAGCATGGGTACGGCTCGGTAGCCATACCGTTGTAACCCCATAGCATCGTACAGAACTACAGGAACTGGAGGGATTTTTCCATCACTGTAAGAACTCCAACTAGGTCAGCTGAAGTACTTTTTCTGTCAACCTAGCTTTGTCTAGGGTTAGGTCGACATAGTGGTGGCGTTCAGGGGTGTGGATTTCTCACATTTTGAGTGCCATAGCTGTGTTGACCTAATTTTAAAGTGTTGTCCATGCTGAAGGAGCTGTGTTGTGCGGATATATTTAACAAGTTTAGGCTGACCAAGATGCATAGTGTGGACACCCTGCATTTGTTAAAATTAGGGGTTCTGTTGAAGTGTAAGTTGCGCATGTGTGTTTCTCTTGTGTAGACAAGGCTTCATTGGGGGTTGCTACTTCAGGCCTGGTCTACACTTAAAATAGGTCAGCATAGATACAGTGTCTCAGGGTGTGAAAAATCCACACCCCTAAGTTCTGTAGTTATGCCGACCTACCCCCTTGTGTGGATGCAGCAAGGCTGGCGGAAGAGCACTTAAGTCGACATAGCTACTGTAGCTCGAGGAGTTGGAATTTGTACAGTGACAGAAAAATCCTCCCATTGTTACAGTTTATATCTGTGGTGTGGGGTTACAGCAGCCTAGCTATGGCGCCATGCCAATGCCTCTATAACGCCCACAGTTTTAGGCATGGCCTTGGTAACGTAGCCGTATACTCTTCATTCCTAATCTTCCTGCTGCAAGCATTCACATCCCATTAAAAAAACACTTGGAGGGCATAAACCATTTGCTCAAATGAATTCATACCTTTTTCCCCCTAAAACAATAGAATTTTCCTTCTCTCTGAAACCTTAAGTTTTCCGTAGTGTAGAGAGGGCTTAGAAGCACTGGTAGCAAGAAGGGGAGGATGAGTCGTCTGATTAGCAGCCTGCCGACTGGCTTGACAGAGTTGGGTTAATAAGCTGCACAATGTCACATAAGTATGTAGCCAAACCAACTAAAACCTCAAGAGTCTGAATTTGAAAAAACAAAAACTGGATAAAAATGTGTTTTGGGAATAATGGTGGAAGGAGATGAAGTCTTCCAGAGGATTTTGAGAAGGGAAAATAAGTCACAAAAGTTTGGTCTCCAGTAGACTTTTTTACCTCCTAAAACGTATTATTGTTGCTACCATGGATACACTTCCCTGGTGAGAAACTCTAGCATAGACAAAGTAAAGAACTTATCTAGCTGCTAGTGCTTTAAAAACAAATTGTTGCTACTTTTGGAGTGATAACCATTTTTACCACCTGCAGTAGTTTAACATATTGTATAGTGTGTGTTTTTTGTTTTGTTTGTTTGTTTTTCCTCAGTCATCTAGATCTTGAAGGATTAGATGGCACGGTGGCTGAAATGCTGGCTTGCCCCAGCACTGTATCTACACCAGGCTCCATCTATACTAAGAAAATACATTGCATTAAAATTGTGGAATCATGCAACTTAAAAGATATTGGCAAACAATTTTACCCTTCATATGACAACAACAGTTCTGTGTTTAAAAGCGCGTTGGCTTGTTGTGGTTAACAGTAAGGGAGAACTTTAATGGTGGGGGGGGAGAGGGACAAAAAGCTATTGTAGAAAATTCGTCTGGGTCCCTGAATGTTAACTGTCACCAGCCAACATACTTTTAAATATGACTATACTTGTCTTCAGCAAAGGTGAAGGTATAGTTAACATATTAGTTAATACTACAGAGGAAAGGTAATATCTCTTACTGTACCAACCTCTGTTGGTGAAATGGACAAGCTTTTGAGCTTCACAAAGCTCTTCTTCAGGTCTGAGGAAGGATAAAAGATATTACCTCATCTACCTTGTTTCTCTTATAACCTGGGACCAATATGGTTACAACAGCAGTACAAACATTCTAACACTACGCATTTTTCAAGTATAGACAGAGCTTCCATCATTGCTATTGTTAGTGGAATTACAATAGTGGGACATTTTAGGGCAGAAACTAATCAAGATGCAGCCAGATAACTCTGAAGCCTAATGAGATGAACAGAAGCAGTTCACACCAAATGATGACATCAGAACTTGAGGCACAAACCTGGATAGTTGGTGTCATCCTCCCCCTCCCTCCCCCCTCTGGTCAAGGGCCTAATGTTAAAACTAAATATTTCCTTTCCCCCAACTGAATTACATACAGCTGAAACATTTTCAACATTTTGATCTAAATTAATGTAGGTTCTTATTTTTCTATACTAGAACCTTTCTCGAACAAAAATTCTTAGTTAAGGGTCTTGAAACTTAAAAACAATAAGAAAAAAATCCCTTGGTGGCTGATCAGCTGTTTTAGAAAATTAACTTGTTTGATTTCCCCAAATATTGAGACCAAAAGGTGCTAAATATTTACATTTGTGCCTTGGTTTTAAATCAAGATCCATAAGGGCAGTTAGCAAACTAATTAAGTAAATGCTCCACCCCACGAATTGTACGTTTACTGTTGACAAGTTCAGTATTCTTGAATACAACTTGTGGACAGTCATTGTAAGAGACCACATTTGCTGAATTAATATGGCTATGCCTACGTTGCAGTGGTGCAGCTGCCATTGTAGCGCTTCTGGTGAAGATGCTATAAGGTGACGGGAGAGAACTTTCCTGTGAGCTTAATTCCTGCCTCTGTGAGAGGTGAGAGCTGTCTCTCCTGCTGACATAGCATTGTCCACACCTGCCCTTGGGTCAGTATAATTAATGTTGCTCCGAAGTGTGTGGATTCTCACCACTGAGCAATGTAAATTATACAGAAGTAATTTGTAGTGTAGACGTAACCTATGTGTATTAGTGTTTAAAACTGCATAAGTTACACATTTCTAGCAATAAACCTAATTTGCATGACTAAAATGATTGCACATTTCAGCCTGTGTGGTATTTGATCACCACATGCAAGAAGAACACAAATTAGACTCTGTAAAGGCTACTCAACAAATTTGACAAATGCCAGAAATGTCTAATGCTGACACTCCAACTTTCCTTTTGACACAGGATGCTGGAAATTCAAAAGTTACTACAAATATGACTTTTTTTTTTGTTGTCATATCATCTCAAAATCTTGGTCTGGAACTTCCAATTTTGTTTCTTTTAACAGCTCTTGGTGAGATGTAGTACATAAGGCTGTTTTGTGAAGTTGATGGTCTCTATTTTTGTAATTAGTCACTTCAGAATAGGAATGTCTCAATGTGCTTCAGTCTATGGCAAACTTTTGAACATTTGCTAAAGGTTCAATGGCTTTTATGCAGTTTGTGGAAGGGATTTGTCTCATGCTATGTAAAAATTCAACCCAAGTTGCAAAGTTTGTTAAAAGGCCGCAAAGGCTTAACAGAGATCATAAATCCCTTAAAGATTTACATGCTGCCTCAGGACCCTTATTTGGCTTGTGGTGTTTGATTTCTCTCCCATCCAACTCACGACTGAAGTGTATAGTTTTTCCATTTATAGAGCTTGCCAAAGATCTTGTGGACTTTGAGGTGCGAACATCTACGGAAGTCCAGATTAATGTACTTCTAAATTGCACTGAACTAACTAATTCTGGGGAAAACTATTTTACAAACTGAGTCAGCAAAGATACCAGATCTTGAAAGTTTCCCCACATGCTACATACGGACTTCACAACCTCAGCAAGACCCTGACCCTGGTGCATGGCACAGACTTCACTAGATGCAGTGCTCCATGGGGATCAACACGGTGTCTGTTTAAAACCGTATTTTGTAAGAATTGAGCTGAAAGGCCAAGGGCCAGTTCCCAGGTGCAGAAGATGATGATGTTTGGGGGGGGGAAGATGCAAAAATCATTTAAACTGTTTGGGTTATAAACTTGTCAGTAACTTTTTAAAAAATCCTGTTAAGTCTTGGAAGTTTTAGTTCAATAATAATTTTTTAAAAAGCTAAGTCCAGGAAATTCAAAATTCAACTTCATTTCAGATTTCAGATAGTTCTTGAAAAGAAAGCTCTCTCCCAATATCCTCTCTCTCCAAGTATTTAGCTCTGTTCACGTTTTTCCCGCATGCACACTTTTTTAAATTCACATTCACATCCACAAAGACATTACAGCTGCATACTTTAAGTCTCCTAGGTTGATGGTAAAGCCACATGCTATTGCTGTTCCATATAGGGAAATCCTGTGTCCTATGCAGCAAACTCTGTCAAGAACCTCTGCTGCCCTCAAGTACAAGAGGACAGTATCCCTTGGGTTTATTTTACATTGTTAACTAGTGGTTTGGATTGAAAACACATCAGTGTGTCATCAAATCTGTTGGGCCTTCTGGCCTACAGGGATATATGGGAATTGTCTCTGTCTTCTTGCCTGGGCAATTGCGGGCATGGAGGGGGATGGCATATTGAGACTGCCTTCCCAAAATTGGCCTCCAAAAACTGACTGACTTCATTAGGTAGTTCAAGCTCTCTTCCATCGTTTCCTATCTTTCCCCTCAAGACTAAATTAAGGCTCTTGGCCTAAAGGTGCCTACTTTCAGATAGCTATTGGAGTGATTTCAAGAAAATACCTCAATTTTTATGTGTAAAGTGAACTTTATAAATTGTAAGTTCTTTGGGGCAGGGACTGTCTTCGTTCTGTTTGTGCCAGGTGCACTGTACAACGGGAGTCCTGATATGTGAGTAGAGCTCCTTGATGCTACAATAATAAAAAATAATAATAAAAGGTGCTGCCCTCTGGCTTTTCTGTTGGGTCAAAGATGTTTTCAGAGTGCCTGGCACTGGTATCCAGCCATCTCTGGCATCAACATATTCCTGAACCTGTGCAACTTGCTGATTTGAGACCTCGTCTCATGAGACTTGCAGACTTTCTCAGTCCATAGATATAGAACGTATTGATAGTTGAATTGGGACTTGTACCTATCCGAATAACCTTTCATAAGGGCTAGCATGGACTACCCTAGGGCCAAACTATTTCTTCCAGAAGAGAGATTCAGAGACACTTAACAAGCTATCTTACTCTGAGAGTTTAATCTAAAATCAGTAAGATTTTACCTGAGGCTAATGGAGTAGATGGTCCCGCTGCCTCTTAAACACCTTCAAACAAACTTACTTCAAGTTAGCAGGGTTAGTTAGCAGCAATATACACTCTAAATATGGATGACATTGAAGCTGTACTGATTAGTCACCCATTTGTCTGCAAGCCACCGCCATACGTTGAAGTGAGTTTGTTTCAGTATCCCATCCCTAAGTGTTGTAATTGTAACAGATGCGTCTTCATTGAGGATCCCATCACCAGAAGCTGACCATGCAGGATTGGTGGAATGTGTGGGAGGTGAAGTTCCATAGAAGTGTTGAGGAACTGAAAGTTATAAAGTGAACTCTAATTTCTGTTGCCACTGATCAATGGCTGCATTGTTCAAATGCTAACAAATAGAACTACAGCTATATATTATATCAACACAAAAGGAGGTACAACTCTAGCAGCAGATATGTGACTGCATCCCCTATTTCTCAGTCTGGCAGGCAAAGAACGCAGTAGCAGTTCACAGTCTTCAGGAACATCACAGATGATGCATTAAGCAAATGGGTCTGCTATTCAAGAAATAGGGCCATGCATCCATGGTACACAGCACTGCATGTCCTTAGTTGATTGTCATCAAATCACTGATCATAAAGATAGAGCATGAGTTACACTGGTTGCTGCAATGGGCCAAACGTAATTATTACACAGATATTTTTGTAGGGCCTCAGTATTTCTTACCATTATCAGACCTGTTGTCTTGCTTTCCCTCCCAGTCTGGAATTGCTTTGCCTTACTGTTTGAATGATGGGACGTTTAATTACTTTTGATCTGACCTGTTTTATAAAAGTGCGGAAATTCTGCTGCAGTCTAGAAAACAATCTTCAATTATATTTTATTTTCCGGAATGGAAAAGGCTTTGTCTGTGAGTAGCAAATGACCTGTTTCTTCGTTCTACCTCTATGGACAACTTAGTGGATTTGAAAATCTCAGCCTGTTCTGGTCTTACCTCAAGGTCATTCTGTCTGTCATTTCTCCATACCGTATGGCAGTGGACCGTTCTGTTGTCATGCATCTTTGGTAGTGGGGTTGGTAGAGGTCTAGTCTTCCCACTGTTCAAAGAAACTGTTACACAGTGGGACCCCAGTCTGGTGCTGACAAGGCTGATGGTTGATGGTTTTGGAGTCTACCTTGTAGGTGAGTATGTATCATTCAACCTATATTTTCACTTGCACTTATATCTAAGACTGAGTTGCAGATTTTCCTCATCCTTGAATTATACCAAATGTATCTGAACTCTGTCTAGATGCTCGTTGTTATCCTTACAACACAATCCTTGCCTCAGTGACCGTCCTTGCTCCATGAATATCATGTGAATCAGAACATTAACCTTGTGGTGGTGGTTTCAAAGCCTCATTCTCACTTGGGGGGAAATGACTCTCTGTATGCCCCAGATGTCAAAAGGTCTTAGAGTTTTTATTTAACTCTGTCCTTTAGGAAATCCACAAGACTTTGTGAGTCTGAAGGGCGCAATGTACAGAAAACTGCTTCCCTTAATCAGTGCCTGTGTAGGACTAAACTGTTCTCTGGTCTCAGGTGTCTCCCTTGTGATGTTTGAATTTACTCTTCTAGGGCAAGGCAGTATTCAGTGCACAGCTCCATCACACATCCATCATAGCAATGCACAGACTTACACCGCACCTACAGCCCACTTTCAGAGGGGGGTTCTGCTATTTTTGTGTAAACTAGAACTTGCCAGCACTCCTTCCTGAACTGCTAGAATTGTAGTCTATGCTCGACTTCATATGGGAAAATGCAGAGACCCCCTTCAAAGAGTCAGTTACTTGTGGCTCTCTGAGTGTTGCCTCTGTGTAGTTTTATTAGTGATTTTTTTAAGAGGCAGTGTTCCTCTCCATTGTTGTCGTCCCCCCAACCCCTCCAAATATTTTACTTAGATGTTTTGCAAGGAGCCTTCATAAGTCTGTCTTAAGAGCTGGCGGAGGCCTGATCTTGCGAGATACTGACTGCTTTCAGTTGTCAATAAAGAGTTCAACACCATAGATCCCTTTTTTATTTGTAGCACCTCTAGGCCCCAGCTAAGGCCAGAGCTCCTTGCAGAAGGCACTGTATGCAGTTGCACATAAGAAAAAGCCTCTCCCTGTTCCAAACAGCTTACCATCTAAAATCTTGGCTAAATCCCTTTGGCCCAATGCTTATTTGGCTTGTACTGAATGGTCAGTGTAAGCACAACACAATTACATTGCATTCAAAGCACTCAAATATAAAGCCAAAGTCCAAAAGAGCAGACGTTCATTCATTATAAATAGAAAACTACATTATAATGAAAGTGTTGTAAATGGCTATATATAGAATGAGTCAGTATAAAAAGTTCCCCAGGTCGGTAAAAAGATTCCATAACTGCAGTGTAATTAAGCACTTGATTCTGATTACAGTGGTAACTTAATGGGGAAGGGAGCAGAATGTCATCTTTATAAAGCTTATTTTAATTTTTTTGACACGTGAGACTCATGTTGTCTTCCTTCCTCCCACTTGGAAAAGCCCCTACAGAGCTGCACTTATTCTTTTGTACTATTCAATGACTTCCCTCTAGTATTGCTTGCCTCTATGGCAGAGCCCTGCAGCATCTGGGATCCTGTAGTGGGAGCAGGATAAAAATTCAAGAAACAATGGGGAAGTGAGCATTGGGGGGCGGGAGAGGAGCAGGATTTAAAAAATAGCTCTGTGCAGGGCTCTGCTCTATGGTGCTATTGTATTTACAGCTTGAAGTAAAAGATGAGGCATCTGTTTCTATAGCCACCACTCACAAAAACAGGTTGAAGCTAATTGCACCTCAAACTTGGTGGCCAAGGGGAATCAATGTGCCTACCTTGACATGGAACATTTTGAAAATAAATTCTTCAAGAACTGCTTCCATGAGTTGTGAACACCCCTGCGGTGACAAGCTTGGAACCATCTAGCGGACTGCTGCCAGATGGGGCTGCATGAGTCACGACGTGGATGCAAATGTTCAGAGGAAGTTTAAGAAAGAGACTGCTGTCCCGGGTGGTGGTGGGAAGCTGACAAAATAGAAAAAGACAGCCATTTGTCTGCAACATCATCATCTTAAGTCGCTACCTATCAGGAATCAACCATTTAGCATAAAGGAAAACAAAATAGGCAGGCCTCTGCTCCTTCAAATTTGTCAACATCAGCACCATCTTCAAAGCGTCACATGTGAGAGGAGGCCTGAGAGTCCAAGTCTGTCTTTCCTGCTTTTTGGGACCATCTGATTCATGTGGAAGGAAGTGCAATTGCTATGGATCATTGGGTTTAGAATTTAGAGGCTGACAATGCAGTCCAATTCAAGGGCAGCATGGTATAACCAGAGATTGCTGGCCTGGGACACAGGAGACAATCTGGGTTTTCTTCTCTGCTCTGTAAAGCCACTTCACCTCTCTGTGCCACTTTTCCTTTCTGTCCTTTGTCTTATCTGTTTAGATTGTAAGATCTTCAGGGTGGCATCACCCTTACTATGAGGTTGTACGGTGCCTAGTACAATGGAAGCCCCACTTTTTTGGGTCTCTAGGTGTTTCTGTAATCTACATACAATCCACTCCACACTGCTTATCCTTTCTTGGGAAATTGTTTAAAAGTAGCTGCTACAACCAGTTCCAGGCCTGCTCTTCATGTGCATCTAAACTTTCTTGGCCTTGGAAGTGACTGATCACTTCCTGACTCAGTGTCTCAGTGTCCCTGTCTGATTCCTTTCTGGGGCAATGAGGCCCTGAAGTCCAGCTGCCTAGATTCTGGAACAAATGCATCAGCCCCCCCCCCGACTCTCACTCCCCCTTCCGCCCCATCCCCCGGCTGTTTAGACATATTCCCCTCCAGAATACACCTAACCGTAGGATATCTGGTTTTCTGGTTACAGCCCAGCACAGCATGGCAGGAGAGTAAAGCAAAAAAACACTTAGCAAAAGAATTTCATATACATACAAACACTTTACTCTTAAAAAGAGCAAGAGTTTCAGATCTATGGGAAAACAACAAACTCCTGAATGCAGTCCTTTGACCTTACTGCCTCTAAGGCCTGGTCTACACTTACCTTTGCGATTCGGTGGCAGTCGATGGGAGATGCGCAAGTGACGTAAATCACTTGCATATCTCCCGTCGACTTCGCAGCGTCTCCTCTGCGCGGCGTCCACACTGCGCTGCGTCGAAGGGAATAGCGCTCCCTTCGAAGCAGAGCTACGCCACTTACTGAGGTGGTCTACACAGACTGCTCACTCGATCCAGAGCAATTGATGTGACGGCAGCGAATTTGCTGCCGTCAGTTTAGACCCAGCCTGAGTCTTTTAAGCCATGCAACTCTTCCAGCCTTCTGGCAGTGAAATGGCCTGCTTTGCTAGAGAACATTCCCAGCCTCCTCCTTTCTTATCCCTCCCCTTAGGCGGGTGAATTTCCAGGCTGCAACCTCCTGAGATTCTGGGCACAGTTCGTCAGCTTTGATGGCCCTGTTGTCATACTCCTTGTTCCATTGAGGTAGACCCATTTAAAGTTGATGGCCCTTGATTGCCCTGTTACAGCTTTCCAGACACTTTGGTCTGAAGTTCCTACTCACAATGAATACTCAGCCACCATAGGCTTCCATTCAGAATGGAAGTTGTAATACAACATGGCAGTCGCCAGGCAAAAAATGGAATTTCAGGTGACAGAGACATTGCCCAAACTGTCACCAGTAGTTGTTTCTTCAAATGGCAGATAGAAAAGAACCTCACTGAGCGGGAGGAGAGGGGAGTTCCTAATCCTATTTTTTTCATTCCAAACAAAAATGGAGATGTAGAGTTTTTTTTACTGAATTTGAAAAGTCTGAACAGATCCACCGAGAAGTTTGTTTGCATTTATATCCTTTCACTCTCTTGAAGATTGCTTTGGTGTTCTTAACTTCAAGGATGTGTTTTTACATCAGAACTATCTACTGATTGAATGGAAGGCCACTAGTACTGTTGTAAGCTACTCCCTTTTGAAATTTTGAGAGATCTGGGTGTTCTTGGTATTATGCTGTCGGACTTAACCTTCCTAGGCAATATAAAAGATGTGCAATCTTTAATACTACCTCTTTAGCTACCATATCAGCAGTTGTTTGCAGTATTGTTGTAGCAATGCTGATCCCAGGATAAGCTCTGTGTAAGTTCAAAAGCTTGTCTCTTTCACAAACAAAAATTGGTCCAATAAAAGGTATTGCCTCACCCACCTTGTCTGTCTAATGTTGGCAAGGAAAGTAAACAAGCTGCAAGCTTTGATAGGTGGACCTACCTTCATCACATTCTCTTAAGAACAGGATTTATTCTAAACTTTTACTCAAAATGGATTCTGAGTTATTCTTTTAACTGAAATATCTGTATTTCTGATTTTTTCCTCCAAACTCGTGTGTTATCTGAGGAGACTAGCTTATATAAACTTGATGTTAAGCAGGCTGAGTTATAGTTTAAATCGGATGAACCCCTTTCAGATATTTTTGTCTCGATGATTACTCTAGAGGGAACTCATTTCTGTTCCGGGGTCTCAGTATTAGAGACTCTGTATATGGACTGTGTTTAGCTAAGGTCTTTATCCCTAATGGGTTATGGACTCACTTGCCTAGATGTAAGATATGTTATGGCATGTTTAAATAATGTGTTGACTGAAATTGGTCTGGCTGCCATGTGGTACCCCATTCATGCTTTCACTCGGGGCTGCTCTCTTGACCTTTGATACCATTTTGCTTATCATTTTTCAGCAGGCAGTCCTGCAATCTTCAGTTACACCTGCAAAGGTTGCAGATCTCTCAAGATTTCTAGACCATAGTTTCTCAACCTGGGGTATGTGTACCCCTGGGGGTACGCAAGACACAGGCAATGGGTCCCCGGGAAATAATAGAGTGAAGGGGAGCCAGGCAGCAGCTGCTGACTTCTGGGGAAGCCAGGAGGCAGCTGCCCACTTCCCACCCAGTGTCAGCTCCCAGCTGGGAGGCGTGTGGCAGCCCCATGCTTCCTGCCCAGTCACAGCTCCTAGTTGGGAGGCAGGCGGCAGCCCCCAGCTTTTGGGGAAGGTGGGCAGCGGCTCCAGCTGGGAGGCGGGCGGCACCCGCTACAGTCCCGGGCAGCTGGCCAGCAGCCACCCATTTCCCGCCTAGTCCCAACTAGGAGGCAGCCTCCAGCTTCTGGGGGAGGCGAGCAGCAGCTCCCTCTTCCCGCCGGGTCCCAGCCTACAGGTGGGAGCCCCATGGCAGCCTCCTGCATCTTGTGAGCTGGGCTCGCAGCTGCATGGCAGCCACCCGCACCCCAGCTCCGAGCTAAGGGACAGCCTCCAGCGCCCCGGCTTGAAGACAGGCAGCAGCCACCTGCCCACATCCCTGGGTCCCAGCAGGCGTGGAAGCCGCCTCTGCCCCAGCTCGGATTGAGTGGCAGTTGCCCACCTCCCGGGTTGGTAATCAGGCAGAAGCTGCCTGCAACTTGCCCAGGTGACAGCCCCCCTCCCTGGCTCAAAGCCCAGTGCCCAGAAAACTTGTCAAGTTCACCGCTCTAACTGAGCAGTGAAATTGACAGCTATGACAGCCCCCGATTTCACCAGTTACCCTCTTTTCCTGTCTCTGTCTCTCTCGTCCTCCTTCCCTGTCTCACCCCTTCCTCCTCTCAGATCTATGGCAAAAAAATTGGCATGGCGCTTTATATTCCCCAACATTGGCATGTCTCTCAAAGCCTCCTAGCTTTGGCCACCATCACCCCTAGCCCAGGTACATGCTTAAGTTGTACACCTGTGGTGTAAAGGTGGTAACCCTACCCCCACTAGATCTGACATTTGTCATATCACGGCCTTATATACTCATCCCTTCTTCCAATATGTGGCCCACATTAATCTATAAATATAAAATCCCATGGAAAATTGAGTATTGGGATACTTATTAAAATTTTCAGAAGTTAGGGGGTACTTCTTAAAAGGTTGAGAAACACTGGTTTAGACAGACTTATATGCGAGGAGTGAGTGGTTGTGTACATGTAGGTAGCAATAACGGAAAGTAGGAGCGAGGTCCTGGATGCCCAATTTAGGCTGCTAAGTAAGAGGTTGAAGTCCAGGACCTCCATGGTAGCATTCTCTGAAATGCTTCCAGTTCCACACTCTGGACCATCTAGATGCAGGGTCTCATTGCATAGATGAGATGATGGTCTAGGGAAGGAGTGTTTTAGGTTAATTGGGACCTGGAGAATCTTTTGGGAAAAGAGGAACCTATACAGGAAGAATGGGCTCCACTTGTGCCAAAATGGAGCCAGATTGCTGGTGTGTAAAATTAAAAAGATCATAGAGGAGTTAAGAGCTAGGGGAAAGCCAGCCAAAGCAGTGGAGCACACACTTTGAGCAGAGGCATCTCTGAGGGAGGAGGATCCATTAACAGGGATTCTCTATAGCCTAGTAAAGAGGAGAGGATAGAAGTTGATATAGTACAGGTAGGAACTATAAGAGAAATAGTCAAATGGAAAAAAAGTCCCATTCAGTTCCATCACATAAAAGCAAACAACTTACAAGTGCTTGTATACAAATGCTAAAGTGTAAATACTAAAATAGGTGAACTACAGTGCCTGGTATTAAATGAGAATATTGATATAATCGGCATCACAGAGACTTGGTGGAACGATGATGATAATCAGTGGGACATGGCAGTACCAGGGTACAAATTACATAAGAATGACAGAAAAGGTTGTGCTGGGGAGAGGGGGGAGCATGGCGAAAGGAGGGCAAGTGGCACTATTTATATGAAAGAAAGCATAGAATCAAATATAGTAAAAATCTTGAATCAAACTACTATAGAATCTCTTTGGATAGAAATTCCATGCTTGAGTAATAAGACTATAGCAGTAGGAATATACTGCCAACCATTGACCAAGTTGGTGATGGTCCTTGTGAAATGCTCTGGGAGATTAGAGAGACTATAAAAATAGAAAACTCAATAATGAGCAATTTCATCTATTACCTTTTTAACTGAGTACAAGTCACCTAAGGATGGGATGCAGAGATAAAATTTTAGATACCTTTAATGACTTCTTGGAGTAACTAGTCCTGGAACCCACAAGGGGAGAGGCAATTCTTGATTTAGTCCTACATGGCACACAAGATCTGGTCCAAGAGGTGAATATAGCTGAACCCCTCGGTAATAGCAAACCTAATGTAATTAAACTTAACATACTTGTGGCAGGCACAGGGCAAATACTAAAGGCAATCATAGTAGCATTTAACTCCAAAAAGAGGAACTACACAAAGATGAGGAAGCTAGACAAACGGAAATTAAAAGGAATTGTCACAACTGAAATGCGTGCAAGCTGCATGGAAACATTTTTAAAACAACATAATTAAGTCTCAAATTAAATGTATACCCCAATTAAAAAAAAAAGACCAAAAAATGCCACCATAGCAGAGTAAAAGAGGCGGTTATAGGCAAAAAGACATCCTTTAAAAATAGGAGGTTAAATCCTACTGAGGATAAAAGAAAGGAGCATAAGCTCTGTGAAGTCCAAGTGCAGAATATAATGAGGCAGGCCAAAAAAGAATTTGAAGAACAAATAGCAAAAGCCACAGAAACTAACAGCAAAAAAATGTTAAGTACATCAGAAGCAGGAAGCCTGCCAAACAATCAGTGGGGCCACTGGATGATTGAGGTGCTGATGAAGCACTCGAGGAAGACAGAGCCATTGCAGAAAAGCTAAATGAATTCTTTGCATCGGTCTTCATTGCGCAGGATGTGAGGAGAGTTCCACGCCTGAGCCATTCTTTTTAGGTGACAGATCTGAGGAACTGTCCCAGATTGAGGTGTCAGAAGAGGTGGTTTGGGTACTAATTGATAAATAAAGCAGTACTAAGTCACCAAGACCAGATGGTATTCATCCAAGAGTTCTGAAGGAACTCCAGTATAAAATTGCAGAACTACGAACTGTAGTATGTAAGCTATCCCTTAAATTAGCTTCTGTAACAGATGACTGGCGAATAGCTAATGTAACACTGATTTTTTTTTAATTTAATTTTTTTTAAAAGGCTGCAGAGGTGATCCTGGCAATTAAAGAGCTAACTTCAGTACCAGGCAAATTGGTTGAAACTATAGTAAAGAACAGAATTATCAGACTCATAGATCAGCACAATATGTTGGGTAAGAGTCAACTCAGCTTTTGTAGAGGGAAAGCATGCTTCACCCATTTTATTAGGGTGCTTTGAGGGAGTTAACAAGCATGTGGACAAGGGTTGATCCATCAAGACAGTGTACTTGGATTTTCAGAAAGCCTTTGACAAGGTCCCTCACCAAGGTCATGGGATAGGGAAGAAGGTTCTCTTGTGAATCAGTAGTTGGTTAAAAGTCAGAAAACAAAGGGCAGGAATAAATGTTAAGTTTTCAGAATGGAGAGGTAATTAGCGGTGTTCCACTAAGGATCTGTAGTGAGACCAGTGCTCTTCAACTTACTCACAAGCGATCTGGTAAAAGGTGTAAACAGGGAGGTGGCAAAGTTTGCAGATAATACAAAATTACTCAGGACAGTTAAGGCCAAAGTAGACTGTGAGGAGTTTCAAAAGGATCTCACACGACTGGGAAACAAAATGGCAAATGGAAGTTCAGTGTTGTTAAATGCAAAGTAATGCACAATGGAAAAAGTAAGCCCAACCATATATACAAAATGATGGGGGTCTAAACTAGTTATTACCTCTCAAGAAAAGTGATCTTGGCATCGTTATGGACTGTTCTCTGAAAACATCCACTCAGTGTACAGCAGCAATCAAAAAAGTGAAGTGTTAGGAGCCATGAGAAAAGGGATAGACAGAAAATATTATAAAGCTACTATATAAAATAATGGTACACCCACACCTTGAATACTGTGTGCATTCTGGTCACCCATCTTAAAAAAGATGTATTACATTTGGAAAAGGTACACGAAGGCAACAAGAATGTTTAAGGGTATGGAACAGCTTCCATAGGAGGAAAGAATAAAAATACTAGGACTATTTAGTTTGGAAAACATACAATTAAGGGAGGATCTGATAGAAGTCCTATTAAAATCATGATTGGTATGGAGAAATTAATATGGCAGTGTTACTTTCCCCTTTACATACCATAACTCCTCCATTGGTGTCACCTAATGAAATTAATAGGCAGCAGGTTTAAAACAAACAAAAAGAAGTACTTCACACAGCGCACACTCAACCCTTGGAATCGTTGCAAGGGGATATTGTGAAGGCCAAAAGTATAGCTGGGTTCAGAAAAAAACTAGATGAGTTAACGGAGGATAAGTCCATCAGTGGCTATTAGTTAGGATGGCCAGGGATGCAAAACCATGCTCTGAAGCATCCCTGGTCTTTGTTTGCCAGAAGCTGGGAATGGGTGACTGGATGGATGGATGGACGGGATGGATCGCTTTTTGATTACCTGTTCTGTTCATTCTCTGTGAAGCACTTGGCATCGGCCACTGTTGGAAGACTGCATATTGGGCTAGATGGACCATTAGTCTTACCCAGTATGGCGGTTCTTATGTTCACCACTCCTGTGTGGTGGTTGCTTGTTAATCACCCATCATTGGGGATGTTTGGCAATCATATGGAAGGAGGGAAAGATTACTTTACAGTAAGTATTCTTTGACTATATTGCTTCAGCAGATCCATGCTTGATTCCAACTTCTGAAGAATCACTTTGGTGAAGTCACTTTAGTTTCAGTGAAAGGCAAGCGCTGAGGGAAATTGGAACGGCAGTCCCTTCCTTAACGTTTATGGGTATGTCTGCACTACGGTAGCATAACTATGGCACTACAGTGACATAGTGTAGACCCTTCCTACGTTGACAGAAGCTGTTTTTCTGTCAAAGGAATTAATCCACCTTTTCAATAGGCGGTAGCTAGGTCAACCTAGCTGTGTCTACATCAGGGGTTAGGTTCACCTAATTACAATGCTCAGGGCACATAATTTTTCACAGCCATGAGCAACATAGTTAAGTCAATCTAATATTTAAGTGTAGACCAAGCCTCAGTGCTTGACTGCATGAGAAGGGGCTCTTGTCACTGCTTTTCTAGATGGTTCCTTTGTCAAGTCAGTTGGGAGTTTTCCTCTTCTAAAGCTAGGAGCATGAAACTTAACATCTTAACAGTTTGTCTCATCTAGATTATATCATCAAAGTCCATAAGTCAGACCTCAATCTGATATGGTTATTATTGCCTAGTAACAAAAGATTAGAACTGTATAGAGCATTCGTGCTGCCATTTCAACTCTTCCATTTTAGAACATCAGTGTTTTCTGCTCAACTAGTTTAAAAAAAAAAGTTTTTGAAGCTACAATTAGAAACTTGATATATCTTTAAAATTTGTTTGGCTATCCTATGCTTTAATTAGGCATCACTGTAGCTATAGTACTGTTGAGACATCTGTGCTCTACACCCATATTTTGAGATTCAGATCTGAACAAATAAAAGCTCTGTAAAACTGGTAGGTACATACATCAGTTCTGAATCTGGAGGGGTCTTATCTACTGTGGCAGAACCAGGTAGGCATGAACACAGAACATCTTGGCGGGAGCTGTTACTATAAAATAATCCTTGCCCTTTAAAAAGACTTAATGATAGACTGCATGGAATAAATAAGGATGTTCTTAATGTAATTCTGACAGTTTTCTTTATCACAAATCAGCTTCCCTCCCCCTTTATGAGTCAAATAATTGAACTCTCTTCTTATGTGGCCTGGGTTGTATTTTGTAAATATATGTACATTTTAAATATAAAAACATGGGGAAAACTAACTAGGTCAGGCAGTTTGAAGCCACTAGGGTTAGCCAAGTTTCTGGCATTACATTTTTCTTCTTAAACTCATGTTTGTAATAGCCACCCAGCCCTAGCTGATAAACTAACACACATGCTAAATCTGTTTTTAGGCTTTAAGAATGTTTATATAGCCAAAGACCTGTTTTGTCCTTCACATATTTCTTTGAGCCTAAACACATGCTTACTTGAGAGATAAGAATAGCTCTAAAGCAGGTAATTAAGTTTCTTGGGTAAGTACAATACCTAGAGCTTATAAAATTTCTGGTCAGACAAGTCTGTCCTTTAAGAAAAATGGGAGAAGGTTTGAAAATAAGATGAGCCAAGGAAAGCCAGAACACTGGGAGTATCTGCTTTAAAACTTCAGTCTTAACACGCTGCTTCGTATATGACGTGCATAAATCAATCAGTGAATAATTAAGGCTCCAGTCCTTCCAAGATGTGGGCATTGTCTACACTTGTTAAATATGGGGTAGAATCTTAGCGCTTGTCTGCACAGTGTGGCAATCCACATGAAGGGATGTGATTTCTAAAGCATGCTAACATGCTGCACGTTAATTGGTCCTGACACTGCTGGTGCTCACTAAAAGTTCCATAGCACACTTGAATGTAGCGTAAAAGCACCATGTTCAAGAGCACTGGGGAATATTTAGTGCACACCAGCAGGGTCTGCATGGACCAATTAATGTACAGCTCGTTAGTGTTCTTTAGAAATTGTACCTCTGAAGTGTGCATTACTCTGTCATGTAGACAAATCTTCAGTTATACATGTATAAAAGGTCTTATATAGGGATAGCTTTAGTCATGTTCAGCAAAGCAAAATAAGCCAGTATAAAAATACCTTATATTGATGTAATAGCATCCGTAATAGACTTTTACTGGCCTAACTATGTCAGTTTAAAAAAAAAACACTCCCCCCTTGCCAACAGTTATGGCAGTCTACGTTTAGTTTTATTGAGCCTTACTCCGTCGTAAAGTGAAGCACGGGTGTAGACCCATTTAAAATCATTGGAACTGTTCAGCTTATGGGTACATCTACACTGCAGCAGCACAGTAGCAGGGGTATTTTCCATGTAGTTAATCCACCTCTCCAAGAAGCGGTAGCTAGGATGGTGGAAGAATTCTTCCGTCGACCTAGCTATGTCTACAGCATGGGTTAGGTCAACCTAACTATGGTGCTCAGGATGTGAAGTTTTTCATAGCCCTGGGCAAAGTAGGTAAGACCGTGTAATTTTTAAGTGTAGACCAGGCCTCAGTCTAAAAGAAGAAAGTACTCAGTGGCTATCAGACTTCACTGTTCATGTTTGTTCACATCTGTTACTGGGATAGTCTACGTTGTCTTGCATCAGAATATCTACTGTATGCAATAATCTGGAGACACCATGGGGAGCTGGAGGATTTCTCTTTGTATCCATGCAGTTTTGTCTCTGACTCAAGGCTCAGCAACCTCTTGATTCATTCAGTGGCCACGTGACTCTTAATTGCGTAAAGCTTCCATGTCAGACTGGAGGCAACGTGTTCAGATAGAGCACACTGTACAAGGAAATGCTATCGGCCATACAGTGCATCATCATCTGTGCAGTGACTAATAGAGGAGGGTTGGAAGCCAAAATAGCCAGGTAAAAACAAACAGAGAAGTTGTTCTAATGAAACTGTATAATGAGTTTGATGATCTTGTTTTGACATGGCTGCCTTTTACAGTAGTCTGTTACGCGTGTCTTCCAGCACTCCTTGCAAACTAAACTGATTATTGATGGATACGTTCATAGGTCTCGGGTGTCGTGTGGTGATTTCCTTCAGTGGCAGTTCTTTCTATCCTTCAGATAAAGTTTGAGAGTTGACCTTGGAGTCAGTGGAAACAGTTGTGAAGGCAATTTTTAAATGTCTAAACAATATTGTTCTATCGCCTTTTTGCAAGTCAATGCAGATCGAAGTCTTTGCTTTCTAGGCTGGTGAGTCATATCTTAAAAGAAAGCCATACTCCTCTTGGACAGTACACCATTCTGAATGTTAACATGTTGTGAAACCTTTCTTACCATGTGAATTGTACTGGGACTGAAGTTTATTAAAAGCAACATTTTAGGATTTTTCAGCTGAAATGACAAGTGTGACCCTACCGGTAGCACGGATTTGGTGTTAGAGACAGAAGACTAGCTACCAGGGAAACTTGTTTTGAATGGAAAACTTCTTCAGATTGGTAAAGCACTATAGAAACCAGTATTCAGTAGGCTCAAATCTGCCATTTTAATCAAACTTCATGCCAAATCCACTCTAAAGTGTTTAAGGCTTTCTTTGAATGTTCATGTTTCATACCCTCTATGAAATAAGGACATAGTATCAGTTATCCAAGTGCAATGAAAGAAATGAAAGTAATTTTTTTGCATTTGGGGCATAATTGGGGCACATTGGGGGGATGTGACTTCATTTTGAGATATTCAGGTGTAAACAAGACTTCACTTCACAGCAGCATATTGGGGCTCACAGTTTGTCGTGTTGCTTTGTCAACGTAGTGCTGGTGATGACATCAAAAGCCAAAGGGCAGTCTGGGCACTTACTCCAAGTGGGAATCCCACAGCATGATCCAGGGTGTGGAGGGAGAAGAAGAAATTGCCTCTATTAGGAGCTGAATTATACATTAATGTTGTTGGTAGTGAACTTGAGCCTCTCCCCAAAAGCTGATTCTCAAAACTTCTCATAATGCTTGTGACATCTGACTTTCTTGGTCTTCCCACTCAATTGCTGGTGTGACAGTTGTCCTACTAGATGGATTTGAACATTAGCAGACTCCACTCCCAAATCATTTGTATAAAATCTTTCTTTATAAAGTAAATGAAAGGGACACGTTAGCTTCATTTTTTTTACTAACTTTGTAAAATTTCCCTTTCTGCAAGCACCTTGTACATCGTATAGCTTACAATATTTGATCAAAAATCCTTTTAAAATTTTTAAGAGCCTTTTATAAGGCTATTTTGGCTTCTTGCTGGCAATAAGGGGCTTGTTGTGCAAAAGAGAGGAGTTGAACCGAGTCCAGACCCACACTGATTGTACCAGTTTCTTCTTCTCACCTGCCTGCTTTCTGGCCTGCTTAGGGTATGGCTCCCTTGTGATAAAAGCTTGGGGGCACAAGCAGCTGGCCTGGGGGGCTAAAATTTCCTGTGTAGATGTTCTGGGTCAAGCTGGAGCCCAGGCTCCAGGACCCTCCACCCTTGCAGGGTCTCATAGCTCAGACTCAAGCCTAAGCCCAAACACAGAAAATTTTAGGCCCGAGTCCTTCAAGCCAGAGTCAGCTGACCCAGGTCAGCTACAGGCTCTTTATCCCGGTGTAGATATCCTCTTACTCCTCGCCTAAACTCCTTGCTAGGATCTGCAGAGGTGCCACAATAGGCAACGACACCCGTGCGTGCGCACATCTGATTCTAATTACATAAATGTTACTTGAAACCATAATAAGCAATGACGGTTCGGGTGGTTAAGCCTCTAGTTTCCCATGCTGAAATGCCCTTTGGATTTTTTTCTATTATTGTTCAGCAGCTAATGGTAAAGTTGGGCCCCCTTTAGGTACGCTTACGCTGCAGCTGCAAGTGTAAGCCTCTCAACCCGGGTAGTCAGACGTACGCTAGTGGGGCTGCAGCTAACGCACTAAAAATAGCAGTGTGACCGTTTGTGGCTTGGGCTTTCAAACGTAGGGGGTGGGAGCTGTAGCCTGAGCAGCAGTGTCCACGCTGCTACTTTTATCTCACTAGCTTAAGCTCTGCTAGTGCGAGTCTGTCAATCTGGGCTAGGAGGCTTGCTCCGAGCTGCAGTGTAGACGTACCCTGTGTCATATAGAACTTTTGCAGATCACTGACCCAGTCTGTTGGCTTCTTTTGGGTCCTGATGATGTGCGACAGGAGTTCAAGTTGCTTGTGTATGCAACACGCTACAAATCCTCATATATCTTAGGAAGAGACCTTCCAATCATTATCTCCTCAAAATTACAGTTTTGGCTTTGGATTGTAAAAGTGCCAAGCTGCTTACACTACTTGTTTCTACTCTTTAGCGCACATTATGTAAATACAGCCTGAAAATTCTCAGAAAGCGCCTAATATACAAAGATGATACCAAATTATGTATGAGGAAAACTCTGGCAGACTGTTACTCAGCAGGTTGATAGGGAAGGCTCCAGTTATCATGTGAGGCAAGAGAAAAGCATAAATGATACCAGTACTAATGGGTAACGCGGACAGTTCTTGGTAAATGTCATATTTGGAGGAGGTAAATGAAATTATCTGTCGCTTATACTACGTGTGTGTGTGTGGTTTCTGTTCCCGAACTCCTGTCAATGATGTTTGACTTGTCCGTACTGAGCACTTCTGCGGAGAGGACGTGGGGGGAGGAGAGAGTGAGTCAGTGGAAAGTGTTAATGCATGCTGGTGTGCCTTGTTTGTGTTTTCATTGGTTTGCTTGATCATGCCAGGTGTTCAGCATGCATCTTGAAGTGACTGAGGGAAAAATATTCCACAAAGCCAGAAACATACAATTCTAGTTCATTTCCATGGTGCCCATAAATATATTAAGTGCCATGTGGTGGCTGAGCTAGATATACCTGGCTTTTGCTTTGTGACGTGAGGGCGTTTATCCAAGTTTGTTTTGTTTGTTTTGTTTTTTTAACACCTCACGTAGTAGGATTGTAGACAAGTCTGCAGATGGCTGCCAGTATCTGACATAGGCCTAATTGACATAGCAGTGAAAGGCTGCCAGCACCTGGCCTACACTGGTGTTCCCACTGTTACTTCCACTAGTGGTAACATTGAAGATTCATCACAAAGCAGTTGAGGAAGACAGGGCTGAAAAGAGTTGGACTTGAACAGCTGAGTAGCAAAAATTCTACATTTTTTTTTTCCCTCCCCAACTTTGTCACAGATGAACCCGTAGCATGAAACTAAGTAACTGAATTTCTTTTCTTTTCATCTTAAATGTTGGCTCCTAATTGAAGATTGCTTTTGTCAATAGAACTGATAGACCATAAAATGCATGTTGGTGCTGTAAACACCACGCTTGAGGATGTGAACTTTTTAGTATATCACATACAACTCTCAGATGTCTGTTAGTTTAGTTTCACGTTGTTCTCTGGGAAACATTGGAAAAACGCAAAAATCTATGGAAATAACATGGCCTCAAAGAATAAACTGAGCACTAGAAGGTGTTGCCTTCACAGTAGATTCTGGTATTAAAACTTAATGTAAAAACACTTTTTTAGTGATCTCTTTTTTCTTAATCAGTTGAATGTTACTGCACAGTGTTAGTTCACCCTTGTGGTCCTCATGGATGAGAATGGAAATAATTCAGAGAGAAGCTTTTGCTGCTTTCACTGACTTGACTTGTGAGAGGAGCAGGTGGCATCAGGTTTCACCCTTGCCGTTTTTTTATGCTTGCAAACAATTTAAAACAGGAGACTGTTTTTTTTTTGTGGTTTTCTAAAATCAGACTCTACTAAACATGTTTCTTTCTTCTAAACAGGTTGCAAAATAAAAGCCCTGAGGGCCAAGACGAATACTTACATTAAGACCCCTGTTCGTGGAGAAGAACCCATTTTTGTTGTCACTGGACGAAAAGAGGATGTAGCCATGGCCAAAAGGGAAATTCTTTCAGCCGCTGAACACTTCTCCATGATCAGAGCGTCACGCAACAAAAATGGTCCTGCTCTGGGCGGCTTGCCATGTACTCCCAACCTACCAGGTCAGACTACAGTCCAAGTCAGGGTGCCTTACCGTGTAGTTGGGCTAGTGGTTGGACCCAAAGGAGCTACAATCAAAAGAATTCAGCAGCAGACACACACATACATAGTTACTCCCAGCAGAGACAAAGAGCCAGTCTTCGAGGTTACAGGTATGCCTGAAAATGTAGATCGTGCTCGTGAAGAAATAGAAATGCATATTGCCATGCGCACTGGAAACTATATTGAGCTGAATGAAGAAAATGATTTCCATTACAATGGTACAGATGTGAGCTTTGAAGGAGGCACTCTTGGATCTGCTTGGCTTACTTCCAATCCTGTTCCTTCTAGCCGCACCAGAATGATTTCTAATTATAGAAATGACAGCTCTAGCTCCTTAGGAAGTGGCTCCACTGATTCCTATTTTGGAAGCAATAGATTGGCTGACTTCAGCCCAACAAGTCCGTTCAGCACAGGAAACTTTTGGTTTGGAGAAACGTTGCCTTCAGTGGGCACAGAAGATCTTGCGGTTGACTCTCCTGCTTATGACCCCTTACCAACGCCTTCCCAAACCATCTGGACCCCTTTTGAACCAGTAAACCCACTCTCTGGTTTTGGTAGCGACCCTACTGGTAGCATGAAGACTCAGCATCGAGGGAGTCAGCCGTCCACTCCTCGGCTGTCACCTACATTTCCTGAAACTCTGGAACATCCACTTGCTAGGAGAGTAAGAAGTGACCCGCCCAATACATGCAATCATGCTGGCCTTCCAATATACATCCCTGCCTTTTCTAATGGTACCAACAGCTACTCCTCTTCCAATGGTGGTTCCACATCCAGTTCGCCGCCTGAGTCTAGACGGAAGCATGACTGTGTGATATGCTTTGAGAATGAAGTTATTGCTGCCCTAGTTCCGTGTGGCCATAATCTCTTCTGTATGGAATGTGCCAACAAGATCTGTGAAAAAGAAACACCATCATGTCCAGTTTGCCAGACAGCTGTTACTCAGGCAATCCAAATTCACTCTTAAATATATATAGATATTATATATGGACTTTTTAAACTCTTAAAGGCATGGGTGTTATGGTGCCCCGTACTTCCCCAGTAAACTTCCTAATTAATTCTGACTGTTATTGGGCTTTCTTGGGATTAGGCTAAAGTTGTTAGTAAATTTATACTTTCTAAAAGGCTGCTACAGTAACACTAAACCTAGATGGTCTCTGTCCAGTGTGGTTTCAACAGATGGCATGTTTAACAGACACACATCTGGTAAGGCACAGTGGGGGGAAACTTTAATCAATTTCACAACCAAGAAAACAAATGGCTTTCCTAGTGATCTGTGTTAAAATGTTGGTAACGTCTATATTCTGGAGGCAATAACCCTCAGAGCTTAAAGAGAGAATTAGTCTGCTGTTGGAGGTTCATGGTATTACTGATGTATCAAACACTTCCAGTGCTGCCTTCTTTACACTGCCAGTTTTTTTAAATAGGGTTAGGGTTAGGGTTTTGTTTTATTCTCTTTACCTTACAACAACTTATGCCTAATTCTTCAGTATTGCAAATAACTTTTTAATGCCGTGTTTAATTTTTTTGAATGGGTAAGGTTGTTGGCAGTTTTAAATAGATCACTGTTAATTGTGGGGGCGGGACTGCCAAATTGACCTTCATCTCATCCAGTTAATTAACAATGGTATGTTGAGAGGATCAGGAACAATTTGGTCTCCTTAATTGTGAATTCCTACCCATTGCTTTTCTTAATGTAATGTGGAATAGCCTTCCTGTGGCTTGATCCCATTTCACTAAGGGCTTTGGGGTGCACATACTTTGGCTAATAGTGAGGATGCTAACATTCCATTCACTAGTCCAATCAAGATGTTCTTAAATTACATTTTAGAGAATATATAGTTCAAAATGTGAAGCATTTTTATGTTCAATCCATACATGTCTTGCACGTTATATAAATATATATATATTTTATTTTAGTATTGTAAAGGAAAAAGGGGGAGGCGTGTATGTACTCTTGTATAATTCATGAAAGCAGCTGTGACCCTGGCCCTGCAATCATTTTACTTCATTTCAAAACCATGTTTCCAATCATAAGGAAAAATGTCTTTCGAATGTGCTGCTTACATTTCAACCTGTGGATGTCTCGAGCTTCTTCATCCTCAGTATGTTCCCAAATCTGTGCTGGCATATGAAAAAAACAACCACACACACACACACACAAAGTGGAGTTCCAGTGGAATTTTCTATTTTTTTTAGCATTATTTTCCCAAGACACACACAGCTTTTTTTCCTCAGTATAGCAAAACAAATTCTATGTATTGAACTAGTAAATATACAGAAATTTTATTTTTTATTTCCACTTGAAGAGTTACATTTCATATAAAAGTTTACAAATAATGGTTTTTATTTTACGATTTTTTCAGTATAAGAGTTGCCTTGATGGCATATTATGATGTAATGCATAACTTTAATGCTAATTGCTTGTAGAATAGTTAAATGTCAGTATTGAAACCTAATCTTTAGCTGCAGTCTTGTAGATATGAACAAATGTTCACCAAGCATGTATTTTGTATTTTATTGCATTGTACACTGCAACTAATAAGCCAAGGAATCGACAGATATTAGGTGCGTGTACCATTTCTATAGACCACAAACTAACGATGACAAACTATCAGTATAGTTTAGTATTTGCTAATTTTACTACACTTTTTGTTATGTATATGTAGGGAGGTCATAGGGATTATAAATTCAATTTGAGTAAAGTTTAAAAACCATATATTTTATGATAAAGGGCCTTTAACTTATGATGGCCAAAGCACTGATATTATATATTTGCTGTAAAGAGAATTATAAGAGTTTTATTTTTCTGATATTAAAAGTTACTTAATAAAGACTTGTTTCCATTAACTTGAATGTTTTCCGGTTTTCCTGTCTTCATGGTTCTCATGACAAGCAGCTTTTGTGAAATGATAATTGTCTGACTTAGCTCCCTTTTCCTCTTTTAAAACTTGGAGGTTGTATTACGCAGGTGCTTTCTAAGTGAATAGTCTTTTTTTCAAATTTCTTCACTCTGTAGTTTAGATGACGTCACATGGAAAGATTCTTGTCACCTCATATTCATTGTGAATTTTACACATAATCTTTAAAAAGCAGCAGTGGCTGACCAAACTTCAGAAAAGTTGTCATCGTGGGACTAAACATCCGAGAGCAAATAGTCAAAATAATTTAGAAATTCTCTGTTCTAAGCACATCTAAGATAAATATATTTCCCTTCTTAAATATTCACAAATGCAACGACAACAGAAGAGAATTATCCCTTATTTGAATTATGTCTTATTTGTTTCAGTATTTCAACAGTATCAGTTCCATGCTGATTTCAAGTTGCAGGTATAATCATTTTGCCTTTCCAGTGCAACGGAAATGTTTAAACTATCAGGGTGTTAAACTGAATGTGAACACCCGTGTGGAAGTCTAAAGCATGGTATCTGTTCTACTTACGAAGGGCCAGATTCTGTCACTCACCCTCATTTTGACCCATATCTTGCACAGCGAGCAGCCCAGTTCTTATCCATCGTAGGAGCAGATCGCTCCCGTTAATGTGGTATCTGAGCATCTCATAGACTTGAATGCATTTATCCTCTCAACCCCCCTGAGAGGTAGGGAAGTGCTATTCTCCTTATTTTACACCTAGGAAACTGAGGCACTGAGCAATTCAGCTACTTGCCCAGGGTCTCTCAGGAATCCTGAGGCAGAGTGGGGTATTCAATCCAGGTCTCCTGAATCGCAGGCCGCTGCTCTGATCAATGGGATACCCTTCCTCTGATTTCAGTGAGCTAATTCAACAAGTGCGAGTGCAGAACTTGGCCCTAAATTGCCTTCAGAAACGGTCCAGAACCGGGAGAGTGTACAGTCGAACAGTGTATAGACGAGATTTCCACCACTCTGGCAGATCGATGCCTCTGCCCAGGTGACCGAGGATGGCACTTGGTAGGGTCCTGCCCCATTACGATTCAAAGGGAAGAGTGAAGACCACGTCCCTATAGAGGAAAGGAGTGCTCTGTTGACCTCTCCATTTGAACGGACTGGAATCGGGAGAACTTGGTTGTTTGAACACCAGGTTGTACTTCAGTCCGAGCCCTTATGAAATGATAGTGTAGCTCTTACCGTAATCAATTTCTAGTAGGCATGGTTGAAGTGATTGTTCTCTGCCAGCAGCAATAGTAAGTGTACTGAATAAAAATCATGCTATTTATCTTCAAGCCTCTAAACATGCTGAGCCCTGATTATTTTAGACCCTGCCTGCCACTCTCCAATCATGGCCTGCCCTGATCTCCGTATTCCTCGGCATGTCTAGAGATGCTCAAGCCTCTTGTGCAATAGATCCACTGCTGTGGAACACCCAGAAGATGCTGGTGCTGTCCACCTTCAGCTTTGAATGAAAGATTCCTCTTTTCTCATTAGCTTTTTTTTCTTGGTGGACCTCTGAAGAGGGCAAATAAAGCTTGAATTCACTATATGCTCTCTTTTAATGTCACAGGGCAAAGGAGTAACTTTACAACTGTGGCCTCTGCTCCTAGCCAGAGTGTGGACATGTTTTATAATATCAAATACATAGCTGATTTCACAGTAAAATCTGTTTCTTAACCAGTTAGTGTTCTACCTATGTTAGATTGCCCACGGCTGGAATTGGCTTAAACTAATTTTAGTTTTCTTAAGTATTGTATTACACTTTATTTTTTCTGTATCAGAAGTGTTTCTGATCAGTGACTAAAGCTCAGAATTTTAGCTTCTGTTTAGACAGAAAGTTTAAGATTAGATTTCTTAATTCATGGAAATTAAGCAATTTCCATGAATCTTTAATTTGTTAAATCAATGTTTGACAATTCTTCAAAATCCTGTAAGTTGTTTGTTTGGTTTTTTTTAACCCGTGTGATAAACAGTTGTTAAAACTCAACCAACTTTTTTTTAAATCTACTTATTTCATTTTGGCTTGGGCAATAGGAAGTCAAGACCATTAACATTGCAAACACTCTAAGGGAATGTCAGTTTAAAAACAAAACACTGGGGTAGTTTTGTATCCTAAATTTTGTAGAAGTTTTTTTTAACACCATGTAAATTTTGAGCCAAACTTGAGTTGGTTGGGTCAGTTGCCACAAATGTCCCCACTTGCAACATCTGGTGTATTGTGCTTGTAACCTGAGTAAACATGCTAGTATGTTACTTCCGTTCCTCTGTTGGGGGGAGGTGCAAGGGGCAAAAAATGGTAGTTTTGATATACACTTTCAATTTTGAAAACTGCGGATACAAACAAGAATTAACCTTTCAAAAATCTGCTGACCAGGAAATCATTTGAAGCACAAAAAGTGAATCCTCTACAGAACTCAGAGCTGGAGGTTCCGTAGTTGAAATCCTGGCACACTTGCCTTCTCTATTTTAACCTCTGATTTTATTTTCCTCATCTGCATGATGGAGTTAATACTTGTTTCACAGAGGCGTAGAGGATTAATTTAGTGTTTTTTAAAGTGATCTGAAGACAGTGCCGTCAGTACATATATTTCCGTGTGGTCAGCAAACATCTTTTATGAATCACAAACGGAAGACCTGAATGAGTTTCTGTACTTACATAAAAGTGATTTATAGTCAAACTTTTATGATTGACACTTTTATTTTCCCTTCTGAAAACAGCCCAGAGAAACTTCGGGGGCAGGGATTGTGATTCTGATATTTCTTCATTTAGCTTTCATGAAACTGTAATGTAAGCTGCTCCTTGGGGCATGAAGAATTCTCTCAGGTTACTCAGTGGTTATGGCAGATGTAAGCAGAAGAGATAGCGAAGATCTTATTTCACTTACACAAAGAGCCAGGATACGATATGCAAGAACACTTAGCCTGCTTGCGAAGCGGGATGATATTAAATCCGACTTTAGTTAGAATATGGTCTGGTGGAGGTTTAGCAAACACAAGTACTCTCTGAAAGGTGCATCCCATGGTGGGGGCAGCAGAGGTGCTGCTCTCAGTACATCTAGATTCTTCTAGCGTCCCTAGCCCCCTATTTGAGCACCTTGCTGCTACGCAACTTTGACCATGGGGTTGTGGGGTTTTTTTAATTAAAATTAGGCTTCTAAATAAGTGAGCTGATTTTTCCACAAAGTGCTCACCACTCAGCAGCTTGTATTAGGTCAGGCCTACCTGGGTAGGAGCCGATCTTTCAAGAACTTGTGCTCGTGGCACCCTGTCGTGATTTGTAGATAGGCTGCTGCATTCTCCATGGGTCGCAATTACCTAGGACTGAGGACAGTCACTCTGAGATCAGTTGCAATGTTTAGCCCAAGATCACACGATGACGTGGCTTGTGACAGCTAGATACAGGTGGAAATGGGCATTTTTCATAGCTGCAGCCATCCTGTCATTGAATAGTCAGAAGTCCAACTGAGCCCCAAAACAAGCCATTGTGAGGGGAGCTAATGTCAGCAGAGGGGGATGGATGGTAGGGAAGGAGACAAGTTCTTTAATATGCTTCCATCTTCCTTGGATTCAGCTTCACCCCGGTGTTAACCTTGGCTGGGCCCCAAGAAAGCTCTGTGGGTGTAATGTAGAGCTAGGAGTCATGTAAATATTGAGGGATCTGCCATTCGTGTTCTCTCCCCGATGCCCTCCATGCAGATACTGACTAATGCAGGGAAGATGATAGAGTTTTGTGTCTGCTTATGACTGAGTCTAAAGCTGGAATATGGAAGTATGGCTGTTGTCTATGGACAGGAGGAGATCAGCCACCAGTACTGTCTATTTACCAGATCCTGGGCATTGATAGGTGGCACTGGGGATGTTTTGGCTATGCTTAATTTAGATTTGGGGGCGGGAGGGGAAAGGCAGTTGCAGGTTGTCCATTAGTGTGGTATTTATGTACTAGATGCTGGGTGGTAGCGTCCGGTTGCAAGTGTCGAGAGATGGGTTTTTATTTTAGTACTAGCTGGACTCTTGAATGTTTGAGTGATTGGTACATTTCTCCTTTTCCAGGTCTGTCAATCATTTCTGAACTGTGATTCCAAATGTTCTCTCTCAACACCCAGGGAAAACATCTGGGGAGGGAAGTGGGAGGCCAAAATGTGGGTTCCTTACCTGAGCTTAGGCAGTTCCAGAGCACCCCTCAGACAGCGTTTGGGAGCAAATAAGCCACTGATCTTCTCTGGCAAAGAGAAGAGGAGGAACACCGAACAACGCAGTGTTTTAACGTTGAGGGAGCCAACGCTGAGCTAATATCCCGTTAGCTTGATTTTTCTGATCTGCTTACGCAAGGGCGGTAAGTCCTTTTTTTAAATCAGATAAGTGGCAAAATTACCTACTGCTCAAAGCATTCAGCTATAGTGCCTGTAAATACCAAGCAGAGTTGGCCTAAAATGGGCACATTTCACAAATCTTTCAAAGAATTTCAAAATTTTTCAATCAGCTCCTTGCATCAGGTGCATTGTCAAGAATAACCTCTGCATGAACAAAGAGGGGGGCCATGGTATGAGGATGGAAAAGAAAGCAACTTACTGGACTCTGAAGTGTCAGGAAAGGGCATGGAAGGGTTACATTTGCCTTTTTATTCCAAGGTGCTACAGAAACAGGAGAGAGCAAGTACCACTGAAATGCCTCTGGCAGCCACAGCACGCTGCCCAACTGGGAGAAAGGCAACGTTTGGCTAAGACACAAGGACAAAAACCCCTTCTCAGGGTGTCATGGGATCTTCAGCATCTAGTTGGAATAGATGCAAACGAGGGGAAAAAACGTAAACTACACTCCCATGTCTTTCCCTGAGGAGGAGAAGGGGCTGTGTTAAGCCTGTGTGGAAAAGAATCTGTGGTAAAATAACATTGCTAACATTTTGGAAAACAAAAAATGGGTTCATTCCGAAGCTGCACTTAAAATGATTTCAGTTTTTGTTTACACGACTAGCTCTCATTTCAAGTGCAAACTACGCATGCTAGGTAGGAAATGCACCTGGCGTGGGTTTTATTCCACCTCCCTTGTGAAGGGAAGAAAGCACTGAGGCTTCCTTGTTTGAACATTTAGGACCCCAAAGCAGTGTTGTGCTGGGATTGAAAGTGGGTAAATTAGAATCATCTGGCCTAGTGTTTCCCCCAGGGAATGCCTTGAGGAGAACTCTAGACAGCGTCAGCCATCCTAATGGTCACTCTAGTCAGAGAGGTGGCGGGAGGATCTCTTGGAGTGAGCTGCCATGCAGTAGATGCTAATCGTCTGTTGCTTTCCATGCATTTAGAGGCTAAATAATAGCATTAAATACTCTACACATCATAAGTAAGAGCTTCAAGTTGTGCAAAGTGTCATAGCTCAATTGAAGTGCAACGGAGGGAGCGCTGAGTAATTTACACTAGCTGAGGCACGGGTGAGTTATGTGCAGTGTATTTAACACTTTATATTTTGTGGATATTTAATGCACAATCACCTAGCAGAAAGGATCCCTTCCCTGCTGCTATCCCAGGGCTTGCTCTTCAGGGGTGATGTAATGAGTCCGGCTCTGGGTGGAGCTCACTTTACCAGCTAGTCAGTGGAAACCACTTACCACAGCAGCAGGGGAAAGACTCCATGAACTGCCTTTGTGCTCAGAGAGGAGGGGCTGGGATGGTGACGGCCAAGATCAGGAAAATTAGCAGGGACAAAGATTCATAAGTAGTTGGGAAGAGGTGGGCCAGTACACCTCCGAGATTTTTACCAGGAAAACTACATTGGTGAGTGTGGGAAAAAACCGGGCTCTCCTCCACCAAGCAGGCTAGATGTGACGTGCCACAGGGTAACCACAGGATGCATATTGGATACGTTCTTCAAGGCATTTAAGAGTGATTGGTGGCTTGAGAGTGGAAAAACGGGGAGTTGAGCTTTGGCCTTCAGCCAGAGAGGAATGAAGCTCTACCGATAGCTGAAAGAAAATGGCAGGGAGGCAGCTGTGGTTCAGCGTGCTCTATGATGCCTGTGGTGTCCTGTACAATGCAGTTGGGTTCAACTGGAGACCTATTGGTTCAGTAATCTCTGGGGAAGGGGTCCGAGTTTCTGATGAAACTCCTCATCTCTCAACAGTGAGGAGGCTCCTCTGAGCCCGGTTAGTCAGGGTAGGCATGGGGCTTAATGTAGATTTCATCTGCAAGGTTTCATTGTAGAGTATTGGTTGTTCCTTGCTGGTGTTTGAATAAACTGGAGTAAATCAGTCTACCGTATGTTACCCTGTGGGTGTGTTGCTTCTAATGTGAAGATGATAAATATACTGTGTACTAATTTTCTTTGCTCTCAAGACAAATTAAGCAATAAAAGGAGAACAGAAAGGCAATAAGATGGGGGAAATAATCTTCCCTAACAGGATGATACAAATGGATGCCAACTGGTGCATAGAACATTAACCCTCAATCAGCCAGTGTGGACAAAACCAATGCTCGTGTGAGGTTCCATAAGAGTACATTAGAAGGGGAGCTGGCGCTTGTGCTGAAGTGGGAATTTTCTGTAATATCTTTATGAATCATAGGCTTGGCAGTGGCTGACTTAATGCAGGATTGCTGCCAACTGTGTGCAAAAGGGCTAAAAAGCTGTTCTCAGGGCAGAGTCATATACAGGAGGGGGTTGTGTCAGGTAACTGTCTGGGGTGGTATAAATGGGTTGTTAATGGACTGGCTGAAGCCCACCTACATCAATGGAGGATCCAGAAAGACAATGGGACCCCCAGTGACTGAACAACTGACCCCTAACTACAGGAAACTCCATCAGGTGAAACACGTGAACTCTGCAGGAGGAAGATAATGGGCCGAGTGGTGCCAGGAGGTTAAAATAAGAGCTGGACTTTGGAGAGACATCTGTCCTCACCTGGCACTGAGTGACAGAGAAGAAACCAAGATGTTTCCTCCAGCAGCATGGCTCAAGAGAGCCCTGGCTTGGCCAATATGGACTATGTCTTAGCGTTTGCTTCTCTGAGCTAAGCTGAGAACTGCCTGCTGCTGTGTTCCCACTAGCAAACCAACCCTCTGTTTTGAAAGGGCCATCTTGTGTCACTGCAAACACTTCCCGAGGTGAGCTGGTCCCTGAAGACTGCAAGTGTCTCTGGAGAGGAGTCAATCACAGCTGGACTTGCTGGGCAGAGCTCATGGTATGAAATGAGCACCGGAGCTCAGCGGCTCAATCTTGGAGGCAATGCGGCCACGTGGCCTCCCCATTAAGCAAACAATGGAACCCTTTAGGCATCTGACATGCTGAAGGGGCTTCTCCAAGGGATTGTCTAAAAGCTGGGGTGGATCCACAATACTCCTATATTAAGGTTGTCCGACACTTTCGTTATGCTTCTTTCAACCCTTTTATTTGTGAAAGTCAAACACCTTCACTGTGTGCAGCAGGCTTGTGAAATTGACCAGGAAGAAACCCTCAGGGATAAGAAGGTGATAATGCAATTTCATTAAAGCTTAGCTAAGTTATAAACTGTTAAAAAAAATCACCATTTTTCCCCCTCTCCTTTGCGTCACTCAGCAAAACTTTGGCAGCAGGCCTAAATAACTCAGCCTAACATTCAACACAACATTGGGCAAGTTGCTCACACTCTGTGTTGTGGCTCCTCATGTGAAAAACGGAGTGCTTCCTGGTCTCACAGGCATCTTGTAACGATAATATACATGTGAAGTGTTCTGATACTTTGGTGGTAGGTGTGTAGAAGTGCCTGCATCAGTGAATGAAGCGCAGAGAAGTTAAGTGACTTGTCTAATCTGCCACTGACTTACTGTATAACCTTGGACAACAGGGACCTAGGAGTTTTGTGGTCTAATCATTAGGCAACACCACCAATAATTCCTGAAAGTGTATACATGTTTCCAACAGAATCATATGTGCTGCTACCTTGCTAGTAACTGTTCTTAGACACTGCAATTTTTCTTCTTCTTGCATAATCATCTTAGATTTGGTTTATATCATTTCTTGTATCAAAAATAACTTTATGCAAAGATATTCCCAGTAAATCTCCTATCCAGGACAGTGTTGGCTTTGTTTTTGTTCTGTTTTTTAAATAAGCAGTTATGAGCCAGCATGGGGCTTCCCTTAGTTGTTGTCGGATGGGCTTTAACACATTCTAGGGCGTGGTGCAGCCTCAGAAAGGGCAATGTACTATGCAGAGACTGAAACCTGAGTGTCTTCAGGGGAAGCATTTTGGAGTGAGCAGTTTCACTAGTGACTCACCTATGCTGCATAAGAAATTGCCCGAAGAGGGTTTTTGCTAAAGAGTTGCTTTTTGGAGTTAAGTTTCCCGTTTCTTCTTGGTGGAATTAACTTGCCCTTGGCTTAATGACTCTGTTTTCTTGGGAGCAGCACGACCTGGACGTTGAGCGGGACACCCCTTGAGCAATCGTCACTTTCCCCAGCAGTTTATTGAGCTCCTTTTATTCTGGATGGTGAGCTGCAGGTGATGGGGGATGATCTGGGTTTTCTTGTTGTCCCAGCCAACTCGAGAATCTCAGCAGGCATATAGACCGAGACTCCAGCCCCCATTCGCTCAGCATAATGGCCCTTCCGGAGCAGCCGGTGCACACGGCCCACCAGGAACTGCAGCCGAGCTTGCGAGGAGCGAGACTTCATCTTCACCCGGACTTTACCGCCCTGCTTTCCACGGCCTGACAATACTAGCAATGCTCGTCGAAATCCGTTCTCGCTCTGAACAAAGGCAAGAGTTGATGCTGTATTGCAGTACCTGGAGGAGTTCCTTTCTCAGCTGCTAAAATGGGCAGCAACGACCTAATGACAACTATGAGACAAGCAACAGGATGGTCAGTGTTGAGTACGGTGACTCATCTACGATGAGTAACTTTATGGGGAAAATGAAGGATAATTGTGAGGGGGGAGGGGAAACATGGGGCAAAAGGCATTTTTCGAGAACAGCTTCACAATGTTTTATTCATGGCCAAACCAGATGCATGCATGATTGTTGCCTTGAGGTATTTGATGTGATGAAACACGCCTTACTGGAAGCAGCATGATCCCTGCTTAAGCCACAACTTGGATTGAGGAGACTGGTTTCTATTCTGTGGCCTTGCTATTGATCTGCTGACTCAAGTCACTTCTCCTCCTCCCTGGGTCCCTTTCCCCATCTATAAAATCAGGATGCTGCTGCTTAGCTTCCTCTACAAAATACAGTGAGATCTACATCTAAAAAACAGAGCTGCATGTTGTTAATGCTCTTAAAATGGAGAGGGAGGCGCAGACCATTATCTGCTAATTCAGGATGACTGGCTGATCACAGTGGATTCTTAATGGCCCAGGTTTTCATGACCATCCCCAAATTGCTGTATCTGCAGAACATGGTACCTTCATTGCGGAAGAGCGGCGCATTGTGCATGGATGCGTCTGTCTTTAAGACGCGGCTATGTGTGGGATTGGAAGCAACAGTTGTTTAATGCAGGGAGGGGTGGCTACAGTGGTAACTTACAGCAGTGGTTCTCAATCTTTCCAGATCACTGTACCCCTTTCAGGAGGCTGGTTTGTCTTGCGTGGCCCCAAGTTTCATCTCACTTAAACTACTTGCTTACAAAATCAGACATAAAAATACTAAAAGTGTCACAGCACGCTAGTACTGAGAAATGGCTTACTTTTTCCTTTTGACCATATACTTATAAAAAAAAAATCAATATTGTACTTACATTTCAGTGTGTAGTATATAGAGCAGTATAAATGTCATTGTATGAAATTTTAGTTTGTACTGACCATGCTAGTGGTTTTTACATAGCCTGTTGTAAAATCAAGTAAATATCGGGATGAGCTGATGTCCCCCTGGAAGACCTCTGCATATCCCTAGGAATACGTGTACCACTGGTTGAGAACCACTGATTTACAGTATACATTAATTGAAAGTAATATTGATGCAATATCTCTCTGTCACTCACTCTCACACACACAGAGCCTTTTGATCTGAAAGCTCTGAACCTAGGCCCACATCACTTATTTCCTTAAACACAGAAACATTCTTTGTTCCCTAAGTGCAAGAGGACTGCACCCGTAAAGTTCTGCTTTAGGCCTTGTCTACACTAGGGGTTCTTGCACGAGTCTGGCCACACTGATATAAAATCCCAGGACAGCTGCACAGCAGTGCAAACTGATGTTCATTGGTGCAGCTTACCCCAGTGCTGCACACGTGCCAATGCAAAACTCTCTGTGTAGGCGTTAACCTACATAAAAAGCAGCAAGCAGACATTTCACACAGCTTTTTAACAAAGAAACCTTTATTTTCATCCTTCCTGTCACAGTAGACTAAAGGTATCTGCTCTGCTCAGTGCTGGTGAATCCACAAAGCTTCCTACTCAACATACTCTTCTTGTCTGCTGGCAGTCAGTCCACTCAGGCAATCAGTTCTGAGCTAACTCCGGGTCCTCTCTCCCAAATGCAAGCAGGCTCACTCAGTGCTGCCAGGCCGTGGACGTTATGAAACTCTCAAAGCCGAGAGAGATCAATTCTGTTCACGTTTCACCCAGCTCCAGTGTAACGTGTGGCTAGAAGCTTCCAAGTAGTTAATGAAGACAGCTGTTCTTCTCTCTAAAGGACTGTTTCTTTCCAGAATCTTTGAGTAACACTGAACTAATTTTCTTATCTAAATTTTGTTCTTCGCTTAGATTGCTTTCCTGTCCTATCAAAAATATGCAGGGCTGCTATCTCCTGCAGAATGGATGCAAACTTAAGGTGAAGGACCACAAATGACCCTTTACAGATGAAGGTCTCCTGTTTGTTTTAAGCAACTGCAATACTGATCCACATCCATTAACTCTCGTCCTTTGAATATTTACAAGGGACTCTGTCAGGTAGTGCTGTGTCCCTGTTTCTTTGTTCCATTTGATTTCTCTTGTATGACTTTAGCTATATTTAAAATGAGCCTATGAACATAAGAACAGTCATACTGCGTCAGACTAATGGTCCAGCTAGCCCAGCGTCCTGTCTTCTGTTAGTAGCCAATGCCAGATGTGTCAGAGGGAACGAACAGATCAGGTAATTCTGTTACCTCACTCAGTTGAAGCTTTATGCAGTTACTAGGTGGTTAATTTATACCCATGTTGCAGTAGTGGAGTTTTGGATTCACTGCTTCTCAACCAAGGAAGAACACTAGAGGAAACATGATCTACTGATTAGATCATAGGATTAGAGGGACTGTTGCGTTTTGCTTCTGGTTGTGTCTTCCTGTGAGAGCAGGGGAAAGCTACTGAAGCTCTTCTGCCTCAGTTTACTCATCTGTAAAATGGGAATAATATTTAAATCTCATCTCTCAGTAATTAATGTATATAAACTGTTCTGGGTGGAATATCCATCTTGCTGAGTGTTTTGTTTTGGTACACATGGTGGTAATTGTTTGGGGGGTTTTGTGAACTCAAGCAGGCCCATTTCAAACTTTCTGGGAAACAAGTAATATTAAAAGACTTTGGGAAAATGTCTGTGAAACGTCTTCTTTTTTATTTTTTTCCCCTACTACTTCGAACTTGGCAAAAGCTCAAAGCTACCTTCAGTTGGAAATGCGGGGCTGAAACAGCAAGAGATGCAATGCAGAAGAGCCGAAGTTCCATTCCCACCTCTGAGAAATACAGCTTTACATACTTATACAGTATTTCACAAGCTTTAGTTAATTAAATATTGCTGCCATTGTCCTCATTTCCCAGACAGGCAGGGCCATCCCCGGGGAGGGACGGGGTCAAGGGCAAAACTGGGCCCCGGGTGGCAGCCACCTGCCTCCTGCCCAGTCCTGGCACGACGCAAATGGCCCCCCCAAAGCGGGGGACCCAGGGCAGTTGCCCCAATTCGCCATACCTTAGGGATGGCTCTGCAGACGGAGAAGGTAAGGCTTCAGCAGAGTCAGGCTCTGTCGTCTGGGAATTAGCTACAGCAAGGTTCTAATCCAGGTTGTGACTGCAGCTAGTCAGAAACAATGTGGACGAACAATGTGTCAATTTCAACAAAATTCCACTGCGAATAAAGAGGGCTTCCAATGGAGGCCTGCCTCGTTGTCTGCCAGCTTGACCATGCTTCTTAGCAGCCTGCCTCCTGAATTGATCGGGAGTTGAGAGCCTGAAGCCCTGGGCGTCCTGGCTTTCAAGCTCATTGCTCCCAGGTCCCACAGTCTGGGGTAGTCCCTCCTTAGGCAGATGGCCCCAGAGGAGGGTCTCAGCGTCTGGCTGGATGGAGACCAGCCATCCCATTTAATGGCGAACGTTGAAGTCTCTCTTGTTTTCATTCTGAACTGGAATGAAACCAACTTTCAAACTCCGCTTGGAAATGGAATTACCATTCTCCACAGTGCAAGCCAATGCCACAATTAGGGCATTATGTTCCCAGGTACATCCCTTCCCCTGGATTTCCCTAGGTCTAGTGTAATGGATTAGATACAGAACAGGAAGCCGAGATGGCTTCTAACCTAGTTTGATCATAAGCATATCCCTTAAGTTTAGCCTGGGTTTCCCTGTGTGTAAATGAAAACAGTAGTTATTTTGTAAAGCCAGCCAGGGCAGAGGTGGGAATTAGACCTCAAGGTCTTTTTCCTCCTAGTTAATCTTCTGAGGGGTGGCTTTTGTGTGGCACTTCCTCCCCAATCTTTAAATATCACAAGTGTGAAGAGGGTGGGGGGGGAGTGTCCCAAGGTCCTGTGATGAGGTGGAAATCAAAATCTTTGGGAGAGGGCAAAATCATAAAAAACAGACTGGCAACAACCCATTCAGGAGTTTTTGTGGAAATCTTGCCACCGTCATCCAACTCTACGCTGCAGTCCTCGAATGGAAAGCGGTGCCAGATCCCTGCAGAGAAACTGCAGCTGTTGCCCAAGATGAGTTGCTGTGGTGGGAGTCAGCTAGCTTGGGGAAGTATGATACAGTGGGATCTTAGATAAAATAAGCCCATGCTTGGGGCCTGCTGCCAAAACAAACACAAAAAAAGAGAGAGAAAAGATCTACAATTAATTAGAATTTCCAGCAGCCATGAGGATAATCAGACTAGCTCTCAGGCACCTATAAATTACTGTAGTCCTGAAAAAGGAGCAGTTTCTTAATGGCTCTCTGTAATTACATAAGAACAACCATACTGGGTCAGACTAATGGTCCATCTAGCCCAGTATCCTGTCTTCCAACGTGGCCAATGTGCTTCAGAGGGAATGAACAGAACAGGTGATCTATCCAATTGGCCATTCCTAGCCTCTGGCAAACCGTAATCCCTGCCTATCATGGTTAATAGCCATTCATGGACCTATCCTCCGTGAACTTACCTAGTTCTTTTTTGAGCCCCATAATAATACTACTTATTAAACTTTGCATTGGCCACTGTGTGCTAGCTTTTAAAGTAAGCAAATCCCTGTGAATTCTATGTTTGCATGCAGGACCTAGCCACAAGTTTAAGAATTTGAGTCTATTATTATTATTATAAATAATAGCTTAGCAACATCTACATTTACCGACTCCTGATTTATGAGCATACTCCTTTGTGCCAAAAGTGCTGCCCTCATTTTCTAATTTGTGAATGGCAATAAAATGACTATTTATTCCTTGCCTGGGTGTGGGTGTTTGTGTAGTGAGGTGGGAATACATTTCAGAAACCTCTGCTGGGCAAGAATGGGTATGATTGAAAATGTTGGTTTTCACTGTCCAGTCTCCAGTTCTGTTTTGCTAACTGGAATTAGTTCATGTGAAAATAGCATTAGCGTAGAGGCCAGATAAAGCCAGGACTTTGAACTCTGAGCAGGTAAAATTAGAGACAGCGGGAGAGCTGTTTTTAAAAGAGCCTAAAAATGACTTAGGAGCAGAAGTCTCATGGCAAATCAGTGGGATGTGTGCTCCTAAGGGCTGACCTGCACACAGATTTTTGTACTGGTATCATTGTTGGCTTGGGATGGGGGTGATTTTTCTCTACCAGTATAATTATGCAACTACGGCCTGTAGTGTGGCTGGAATTATACCAGTATAAAGGCATCTTATACTGGTATAATGATGCTAATACGTAGTGCTTATATAGCACTTTTCATCAGTAGATTGCCAAGCACTTTACAGAAGTGTTTGACATCATCATCCCTATCTTACAGATGGGAATAGTGAGGCACAAGGAGGGGAAACGACTTGCCCAAGGTCACTCAGCAGCGCAATAGCAGAGCTGGGAAATTATATTGGTACCAGCACAATCCTGATAGAATTGCATCCACATTAGTGGTGGTGTATGTGGACAAGCCCCAAGTCATTTAGGAGCTTTGAGAAAAATGTTCCCCTCCCCCTTGTCTCTTGGAAGTGGTGGTTCTTCCAGGAGCAAAGATTGCCCTGACTGTGAACTGAGACCACATGAGCTATGCTTCATTCTGTATAATTAAAATTAGGGCCCACCTCTGCAATGCCCTGAGTGGAATTGGACTTTCGGTGTCCAGACTTGGGGGCTATAACGGGAAGCCTCCTGAAGTGAGCGCAAATTTTCTTCTCAGAAGGGTTAATTCCTCGGTGGAGTTAATCCGGTCTGTGTCGGGCTCTCGTTAACACAGTAGCTGAGCCTAGCACAGTCTTTATCCCACCACACGGGCTGGGTACAGAAGTGCTATTAATCCCATGTCGCCCATCAGGATACGAAGCAGAGCAAGACCAAGGCCCAGATCCTTACCGGTACTGAGCACCGCATTGCTCACTCTCAGGTACCCTGCTCCCCAACGGCATTTTCAGTTCCAGGCAAGATGCCCAGGCTCTCCATAAAATGCATAGGGAGAGTTAGGCACAAACGGGCCAGCCAGGCAGGGAGCTGCCAGAGCAAGCCAGCAGTGAAACGCTGAGGAAGGGGACGGAAAGAGGCGAGGGGATGAGGTGCCGAAGACGCTGACCTGGTGCAGCTGGCTGAGGAGCCAGAGATTGGCACCTCGCTCCACAGTCCTCAGCCAGGACCCCTCTCCTGCAGTTAGACACCAACCAGGTCAGCCCCTCGGGGTATGTCTACACGGCATTGTGAGCCCAGGGTTAGTGGGACTCACGTCAGCTCACCCTTGTCAGGGAGCTCTGGGCTTGAGTGTCTGCATTATATTTTATCCTTATGTTAAGACTTTTCCAATTCGTGCGCATAGACGCATAGACTTAGAAGGGACCAGTATGATCATCTAGCCTGACCTCCTGCACAACGCAGGCCACAGACCCTCACCCACCCACGCCTGTAAAAGACCCCTGGCCTCTGACTGAGTTAGTGAAATCCTCAAATCCTTGTTTAGACTTTAAGGTACGGAGAATCCACCAACAAGTGACCCGTGTCCCATGCTACAGAGGAAGGTGAAAACCTCCCAGAGCCTTTACCAATCTGCCCTGGGGAAAAATGCCTGCTTGACCCCAAACATGGGGATGAGTTAAACCCTGAGTGTGTGGTCAAGACCCACCAGCCAAGCACCCAAGACATCAAATGTCCCATCACTGGCCATTGGTATATCTAGAACGTGGGGCTGCCGTGGCCAGCCCTGAGTCAAAGTAACCACATCCCAGAAACCCTAGTGTGCCACCTCCTTCCCACACACCCCCCAAATGTGGCCATTCTAGCCCTAGGCCCACAGTGCACGCTGGGAAAACTTTACTGCTGGCCCTGCACGTTACCAGGAAGCAGCTCACTTTGCAAAAGGCTCGATGGGTTTGTGCACCATTGCAAACCCGGGAGGCTCTCTGACAGAGTGCTTGCAGATCGGTGCTCGGCAGATGGGTTAACGCTGACCTGAGCTACTGCCGTTTGCAAGGGGGGAGGGCGTGGGGAGTGGCTTCCGTTTTCAGAAGAGCAGGTTGCAGATTGTTGGGCTAGAGCGGACTAAGGCAGTTGGCCCATGGAACTGTGGGATACCTCTGGCTGACTCCTGGGCTCTGAGTCAAGCGAGGCTGCCTCTACACTGCAAAGCAATAGGGCTTGGACCTGGGTCCCGGCTTATCTTGAGCTTGGACTCTCCAGCCCTGGAGGGTCCTGGGACCCTGGGTCTGAGCCCAGGATTAGTGCAGTTGCAATGTAGACACAAGGAGGCTCAAGCCCGGGCTAACATTGCAATGTAGACATACCTTAGGTAGCCCATTCCCTAGCAGCTGAACTCGCACGTATGCCTCGCTCTGTCGCCTGCTCATGATCAATCTCTCTGTCGTACTTGCCCTACGTTTTCCTGTAACCCTCTGTATGTCTTATGTGGGGCCTCAGCTGCCTCTGAGCATCCTCATGGGGTACAGGCGTTGGCAGGTAGCAGGCGTTAGACATGCCCTGAACTCGGTCATGGGATTAGGCCTTGCTGGCGAGACAGGCAGCCCCTGCCTAGTGTGCCAATCCCAGGTTGGGCCCTACGAGGCGTTGGCTTGAGCAGCTTGTTAGCTGCGGAGCAATGGCAGCAGTTCGGTGGATTTGCGATCCCAGCCAGCGGGCACATCGTCATTTACAGCGTTAGGCGGTGGCTTTGCAATTGTCAGGGGCGCCTAGATGGTGGCTGTAGGTCCCTACCTGCCGCTTTAGGTGCCAGAATGCTTTTTGCGGCGCTGGGCCCAAATCACTTGCCCAAGGTCACCCAAGGAGTCTGTGGCTGAGCTGGAAATGCCATGCTGAGGGTAGCACTTGAGCCACGGGACCAGCCTTCCTCTCCATCCTACCCACTGACTCCACAATACGTATTTGGTGCACGTGGCAGCATGAGCACGAGCCAGGGGGCCATCGCCGCCGTTCCACCTCTTGATGGCATGAGCTCAGATGGCGGCGGCGGGCAAGGGTTTGTTCCGTGTGAGGGGGCTGGCCATTGCGGGGTACTAACAGGGTATAGTCAGATGAGCACCAGGCCTGCAGGCAGATCTCTGGGGCACTGTCACGATCACTGAGCCTATATTGACGTATTTACTCGTCGCTACTGGCGAGTCAGATATCATGCGGGGCTGCATTAATAGGCGAGTTGTGCCTAAGACACAGGCGGTAATTGTGCCATGCTGTTCAGCGCTGGTGAGGCCGCCACCGAAGTAGCGTTCCCACTGTAAGAAAGATGTGAAGAAACTGGAGAGTCCGGAGAAGAGCAACAAAAAACAAGAGGTTTAGCAAACATGACCTATGAGGAAAGACAAAGAATTTGGCATGTTTAGGCTTGAGAAGACGAGGGGAGCGGAGGCGGAAGCCGATAATATGTAAAAGGATGCGCTAGAGAGCCGGGGAGCAACTGGTCTCCACTGAGGGCAGGACAAGAAGTAATTGGCTTAGTTTGCACCAAGGGAGAGTTAGGTTGGCATTTAGGAAAAGCTTTCCAACTCTAATGATAGCTGAGCACTAAAACAGGGAAGGGAGGCTGGGAAATCCCTCTCCTTGGCGGTTTTTAAGAACAGGCTAGACAAACGCCTGTCAGGGGAGGTCAAGGAATACTTGGTCATGCCTCAGTGGTATGGATTAGATCAGTTTCTCAACCTGTGGTATCTGTACCCCTTGGGGGATGCGAGACACAGGCAGGGGATACCCGGGGAAAAACGGAGTGAAGGGGAGGTAGGCGGCAGTTGCTGACTTTTGGGGAAGCCGGGCGGCAGCTGCCTGCTTCCTGACCTGTCACAGCTCCCAACTGGGAGGCAGGCGGCAGCCGCTAGCTTCTGAGGGAGGTGGGCAGCAGCCCCCCTGCTTCCCACTGGATCCCAGCTCCCTGGTGGGAGCCTGGTGGCAGCCTCCTGAGTCTCGCGAGCTGGGCAACAGCCACCCGAGCCCCAGTTCCGAGCCAAGGGACAGCCTCCAGTGCTCCGGCTTGAAGACAGGGATTAGCCCCCTGCTCATATCCCTGGGTCCCAGCTGGTGCAGAAGCCTCTTCTGCCCCAGCACAGATTGGGTGGCAGTCGCCCAACTCCTGGGCAACTTGCCCAGGTGGCAGCCCCCCTCCCTGGCTCAAAGCCCAGCGCCCAGAAACCTGACAGCCCCAGATTTTACCAGTTACCCTCTTCCTGTTTCTCTCTCTTTCTCCTTCTCTGGCTCTCTCACCCCTTCCTACTCCGGAGCAAGCAGAACCCCAGACATGTCGTGTCCCAGGCCGATGCAAACAGGTCCAGTTGGGGAATACCCCACTTCCGGAAGATCATGGCCACCACCCCTGGGTGCAACGACCAGCTGAGGTGTGGTAGAAATGACCTGCGGAGGCGATCTGCCTTGTCGTTCCTCACTCCTGGGAGGTGAGAGGCTGTCAGGTGGAAATCGTGCCTCACGGAAAGGTCCCACAGACAGATAGCTTCGTCGCAGAGGGCTGAGGCGCCCGCGCCCCCTGCCTCTTTGGTGTTGTCCGTCAGCACCTGCACCACTCTGGCTGTCAGGAGTTGGAGGAACACCTTGTACGCTAGGCGAATGACCCTCAGCTCCTCCACGTTGATGTGCAGGCGCCTCTCCTCCCGACCAGAGCCCCTGAATGCCTACGTTGTCGCTGATGTGGGCTCCCCATCCTACGTCTGACGCGTCAGAAATTAGGGTGGCTGACGGGACCACTTCTCTGAACAGGACGCCCTTCACCACTGCCAAGGGAGCCCGCCAGCAGTTTAGGGAAGCTAAGACGGGTGGGGAACTGTGACCACCCGGTCCAGTGGGTGTCTGCTCGGCACATATACCAAGGCCAACCATTCCTGGAGCAGTCTGAGCCTCAGGCGAGCTAGTCTCATGTACGTGCCGGCCGTCATGTGGCCTGACAGCTGTAGGCAGTGCCTGGCTGTTGTCGTGGGGCATGGGTGCAGCTGGGAGATGACAGAGACCATTGCCTTGAAAAGTGGCTGAGGCAGGAAGGCTCTGGCCTGGGAAGCGTCCAGGGTAGCCCCAATGAATCTATGCGTTGCACTGGGGTTAGTGTGGACTTCTGTTCGTTTACGAATAGCCCCAACCTGCGGCACGGAGAGCAAGTGAGGGTCACGCTGTCCTGCCCCCGGGACCTGGACCTGCCCCCAATCAGCCAATCGTCCAGAGTGGCCCGGCACTGCACTATCACTCGTACACCAATGGACTATGTGTGGGCGAGCAACTCCTGTCTGGCTTCTTCTGCTTCTGTCTGAGGACAGGGGACGGCACATGGCGCCTTGTGCACATGCTGATCTTCGGTGCGGTGACCCCTAGCAGTGCCGAAGGGCGTGTGAGTCAGAGGCCTTCCTCAGGGCCGAGACACAAATGGGTGCTTCTGACCCAGGTAGATGTGCTGGGCCCTGGTTCTGAAGGGCTTGGAGATGGATGAAGAGGAACTTTAACCTTTGGCTCTTGTCCTTCTTTGCTCAGGGACGAAACCACTGCATATTTCGCAGAGGTCCCTCTGGCGTGCCTCCCGGAGACACCTGAGACACGTGGAGTGTGGGTCACTCCTGGGCCTAGGCTTTTTACATGCCTTGCACAGGCATGCCCTGGCCCCTGGAGAGAATGACTGATCCCTTAAGGGCATCTGCCTATAACTATTCTATTCTAACCTAATTACTGAATGATTAACACTAGTCTAACTAGTTATGGGACAATGGAATGGAAACCACCGGGAGAAAAGGACCCTGTAGAGCAAGAGGCGATGGATTCCAGCCAACCGTCACAGGCGGCAAGAAGGAACAGCGTGGGTGTTGGTCAGCAGCTCCCTATATAGGGTGCCAGAGAGGTACAATGCCAGGAGGCTCCAGAGCCAACTCTACGGATAAAACCCTCCGGCAACGTGCACGAGATGCGCACACACCTAACTGGAACTGACATGAGCAAACACTGGGCGAAGAATGAAACCAACCACTGGTTCGGTGCAGAAGAGCGTACTTTATAGAGGGAGCCATGCTTTACAGTCAGATGAAAGGTCCCTGTGCTCTAACGCTCACTGTGACTGTGTTTTCTGTCAGCGACACCCCCTCACCCCCCCACAGCCTCATCTCTTGCCCAGATCTCCCTCTGGCCCCCATGTCAGAGACACCCCCCTGCCAGCCTTCCCCTCCCAATGGCAGAGACCCCCTCCAAAGAGCCCTCCCACCCCAAGACATCCTGTCTCTCTCCCATCTCAGAGACCCTCTTGCTGCAGGCTCTATGTCAGAGACTCCACAGCCTCCCTTCTCCCCACAGAGCCACGCCCTTCCCGTGTCACAGACTCCCTGACTACCCCCCTCCCATTGGCATAGTACCCCATCTCCCTGTCACCCGCTCAGGATACCCTCTCTCTCACACACCCCCTTCCCCACCACGCGGCCTGCCCACACTCCCCACTCCTGGAACACTTGAGCACAAACAGTTGATTTCTGTGAGCGTCAGGCACCTAAACCCTTTAATAATCCGAGTCCATCCTGTGCACATGCACACACAATTACGCTTGTAATTTCCAAAAAAGACTTCCCTCTAGGGTAGTAGCCCTGGGCCAAAATTTTCAAACTTGGATTTAAAGTTAGGCAACTAATTCTGTAGTTAAGTACCTAAATGCTGGATCTGATTCTACACCTACCATCACCACCATCCCCCCCTTTGACAATTAGGTGCGTAACTACAGCATTAGGGTAAATTTTAGCCCAAAGCTGAGCTGTTTCGCGTACTGTAGCAATGATACAGCCTAAAGGCGCACGTAAAAACCATGTACTAAAGGCACGGAGTCTTTTCCGCTGAATTCAAAGAAAGGGAACATGCGCCAAGGCCCTGTGCTCTCATTTGACACTAGTGTGGTGGCATGAATGTCTTTCGCGTCACCTCAGGGCTAAAAGCCAGCCCTTCCATCAGCATGTCACCGTCAGCGCTAATGTATGTGGAAGGGGAAAGCCGAGCACCTTCTAGTTTCAAAGGAAGCCGCTATGCAGTGGCGACGATGTCGCCTGGTACCTTAGCTGCGTATTGCTGCACTCTTGGGCTTTTTTTTAAAAAAAAGTTCACTTCTTGGTGGTCAGCCTTTTGGCATTTGTGCCCTTCTGCCATCTTTCCACATGGCTTTCTAAAGAGGAGACTGCATCGGGAGGGAAGCCCCTCCAGACCCACTGTGAACACAAAGGCTTCACAGTGCAGGACTGGGCCATGCAGAGCGGCCCACCAGAACAACTGGCTTCCACCTCCCGTCCCATTGCTGCCAGAGCTGACGGGGACACAGCACAGGCACTGTAACAAACACCGCCGGATGAGCGGCCATCACCTCTGGCCCATGGCATTGCCTCATGCTAAAGCCTGAACCAACAGGCGCTAGCGCAGCAGCTGGGCAAAGCGTTAGCAAGCCAGTGCTAAGGTTACAAATGGGAAGCAGCTTAGGAGCCGCACTAGGCCATTGCACAGCTGGGTCAATCCTCGGCCCCGCCACAGCCACCCCGTCTGAACGCAGGCAAGTCACTGCAACATTCCTGGGTGTCGGCGCCCCAGCCCACCCGTTGGCTAGGTGCATGTAAGCACCTCAGGGCAGGAACCATCGCCTAGGACGTGTGCGCGCGCCCAGCACAACACTAGTACGCCGGCCTGAGGGAGAGCTTTGGGAAAGTGTTTCTTTTTCACCAAGAGGCCAATAAATGCCTCGCCCACCTTGTTGTGCTTTCTACATAGGCCTTACCCCATCGGTGACCAGTCGCTACGGTGCCTACAAAAGGCCAGCGTGCTTATGGCCCGGAACGTGCCAGCCGCCTGGGGTGCCATGGGAAGGGCCTCGTTTGCGTCTCTTCAGCTGCAGCTTCAGCAATGGCCTTTTAATTCTTTTCTGTGAGGGGGCTCTTGTAACCCTCACCGATCCCCCCCTAATATCTGACACACACAACTCTGGCTCCAGCCCCGGCGTCTCCCGCTGTGCTGGCTCGTCCCTTTATTAAGCTGTCAGGGCCCTGTTATTCAGCTTTCCTAGGCCAGCCTCAACCCCTGCCTGACCCAGCGGTGTCCAGCTCAGCCTCATGAGCTCCAGCTGGCAGCGCATTCCGCTCCTGCGAAGACTTCGCCTTCATTTTTCTAATCTGCCTATTTCATGACGTTTGCTTCACGTTTGGCCCAGGGCCGTCTCCTCACTTTGTGGAAGATGCCGGCACCTGCCAGCGTGAACTGGAAGTGAAAAGGCCCCGTGTGGCTGCGGCAGCAAGGGCTGGCTGAAAGGTCAGGAGAGCTAATTGCCAAATTGAGGGGCTGTTTGTTTCCCCACTTGCTAAACACGAAGTCGCTGTTTTAATCACAGCTGGAAGTGGAGCAATGGGGCCATCTAGTGGCTGTTTGCCTTGCCACAGGTGCATCAGTCGATGGCAAACCAGCCGCAGGTTGTTAGCCGGGGCCACTTTTTTATCACAACGCTCCAGAGTCGAATCGTATTTTATTTTAAAAGTTTTTTGCTGCAAAATTAACATTCCCATTTAGTTAAGGGAAGGCAGTTCATAGTTCTGTAGGCTCTACTGTTAACGACCTCTTGGATATGGTGAGAAAACCTTGCACTGGGTTACAGCGTCAGAACTGTCTGAGCAACAGGGAAGATCCACCTCTCCCCCACCCCCCCAGGTGAGCTCTGCCTGGCTATGGCATTTCCGCCACAGAGAAATGGTGAAAGACCCTTTCCTGGACAAATCGAATCCTTGGACCGGGCCATTCATCCTAATGTACAATGTAAGAAATAATCCAGGCATAGGCTGAATGAGGTGCTAGGTCTTTTCCATTGCTGGCTTTCACGAGGTTGCAAGAAGGTGAGACCCTTTTAAAAAAAAATCTTATGAGCCAGAAGGGATGGGCTGAGCCAGGAAGGTGCCTTTATCTCCTGCTTGGAAACGGAAGGAATAGCTGCCCTCCTGGTTTCTGACAGCTCATAACTGTGTAGCTGACAGCCAGGACCTCCGGCTGCCACTTCTTCAACTCCTTGTCCAGCCACGTATGTAACCCTTCTGGTTGTCTCTGTGCGAGGCTGTTCGCTGAGATCTTTCCTATTATTGTAGCTCTAGTGGGAGCAATGATGAGGGACGAGTGGTGCAGCAATTCAGGCACCCACCAGCTTGTTAACCTCTAGGTCAATCCCACCCAGCTGCTGAGAGGAAATCTACACAACACAGTGTATGAACACCAGCTGCCACACACGGTTCTGCCCGGATGAGTGCCCTCGCTAACACTGTGAGAAAGTTTTCAGAACAAAAGCCTATTTAAGACACGGTCAGTTTCCTCCTCCTGTAAAATAGATTGAGAGATTATTGGGCTGGAAGGGACCACTGTCATCTAGTCAAACCTCTTGCATAACACAGGCCTGCCTTAACTTAATTCCTGTTTGAACGCGAGCATATTTTTTATAAAAGCAGCCAGGCTAGAGTTAAAAATTGCCAGTGATGGAGACTCCATCACAATCCTTGGCAAATTGTGCTAATGCTTCATTACCCTCTGTTGAACATTTGCACCTTCTTTGCTGAACTTGTCAGGCTTCCATTTCCTGCCATTGGATCATGTTGTACTTTTGTATGCTAGATTCGAGAGCCCATTATCAAAGTTTTCTTCCCCATGTCGGTACTTACAGGCTGATTGGTGAAGGATACTGAGCGTCAGCTATGACGTGCTCGTGTGAGGATTCAATTGTTAATGCCTGAAAAGCACTTTGAAGCTGTGAAATAAAACCCTCCTTTAAACTAAAAAGCAACAGCCATCGTGGATGGGAGATCATTGTTTAAGGCAGCTATTTTTGTTTCATTACCATAGTTGCAGACGCTGCGCAGTAATAGTGCCCTACAGCTGCAGCCATCCTGACTAGACCTCGGCAGTGAAATGAGCCATTTCGTTTGAAGCAGCAACTGCATTCTCCAGAGGGCTGTACTGCTTGATAGCACCATATTCAACCGGCAGGTCATTAGAGTGCCTGCCTTTTTTATTATGGTGCCAGTCAAACACACAGGCTGCTGCAGACCCAGGGGAAGTGCACAGGGAGGACTTGTGCTTGGCCTTAGGAAAGCTACAGCGAAAGGCACAAAAGGCTCTTTTGAAGAAGAAAGCGAAGGCTGCCGGTGGCTGGTTTGTGGCATCTCCCACAGTCACACCTCACTCAAACACAGTGGGCTGGTTTGACATTCAAACACTTTTATCGTCACTAGTATGCAACTGGTTTCTGCAAATTAGCGAGCAAGTCTTCTCTGGCTGCACATGCTCCTGTCTTCCCATGTGGTCACAAGAGACACTAGAGTGACCAGATGGCCCGATTTTATAGGACAGTCCCAATATTTGGAGCTTATTCGTATATTAGCACCTATTAGCCCACACCCCTCGTCCCGATTTTTCACACTTGCTATCTGGTCACCCTAAGCGACACCCGCTCCCGTCCCCACACCACTCAGATAAGTTACAGACAAGTGTCATCCCACTGACTAACTGCACACCAATATGGGGAAGGAGACCATAATTTGGCCCTAAACCTTTGCAGCAGGCACGCTAGGTAGCGAGTGCTAATCTTACCACGACATTGTGAAGCCTCACCCCAGTGTATTGACACTGTCTGTATAATGACACAGCGAAGACTTCATGCAAAACTAATTAAACAGCACAGGGCATGAGAGTCATTCAAAGTGAAGGCTTCCGCAGCCGTAGGATCTGTAACGGCAGTGGTCCAGAGCTCCGCACCGGGGAAGCTCTCAGCAAAAGCAGCAGAAAGCCAGGAGGGCCTAGAGGCAATTTTTTTCCCCTCATTTAAAAACAAGCCAGCAAACACCATTAACCAGAATGACTGAGTGAACGAATGTTAATGTAGGCAGACTGGGAGCTCCTTACTGTGTGGTCTGTACAGCAGTTAGCCCCATGGTTGGCACCTACCTCCAGGGGACCCCAGGCCTGATTGGGCCCATTGGGTACTACAGCAATAGAAATAATTACATATAAAGCAATTGTGCTACAAGAATGCTATTGAAGTTGCAAAGTCACGCGCTCGGAAGTTAGAAAACGCCAGAATTAAGAGTCTCTGTGCAACTTTAATTTGGCTTGCTTGTGCCTACTCATTATGATACCACCATATTACATGATCCCATCCCATATATATCCACAGGACCCACCTCATTCAGTGCCTATGAGACTTGCTCTGGAGATGAATGTGGGTTGCGAGGTAAAGGAGGCCTGTAGGACAACCCCCCCCCCGCGCTTCATTTGTTTCAGAAGCTGGAAGACGTAGTGAATGAGGCAGGGGAAGGGAAGAAGAGACATGGTCTCATGGTTAAGGCAAGTGAATGCTACACAGATGACCTCAATTCTACCCCTGCCTCTGCCCTAGAGTTCCTATGGGATGCTCCGGAAACCACTTCCACCGGACTTTTCATAGGTGGCTACTCTGTGTTCATTTTGTAGGTGCTTCATTTGAGACCTTGGGGGCTGAGTTGCTGAAATGCAGATGCCTCTGGAATCAAAGTCCATGGCAGTACGGGCGGATGATTAGGAAGAAGAAGAACAGGGTGCGGAATTGGGATGCCCTGAGTCCTAATCCTGGGTCTGTCAGACTCTTTATGCAGCCTTGGGCAAGCCTCAGTTTTCCTATCTGTAAAATAGAGACACAACTACTCCCCCTGAGGGGGTTTAGTGACTCATATCTAGTGCAGCGTTGTGCGTGACGTCAAACTCTGAACAATCGGGCCCTCAGATTAGTCACTTGAGCACTGAAACACCCAAAGTTAGTGGACACTTTTGCCACAATCTGTTTCCCTCTCTGCAATTAGAGCTGGACATAGAATCGTAGGACTGGAAGGGATCTTGAGAGGTCTTCTAGTCCACTCATGGCAGGACCAAGTCTTACCTAGACCATCCCTGGCAGGTGGTTATCCAACCACCTCTTAAAAATCTCCAGTGATGAAGATTCCACAACCTACCTAGGCCATTTATTCCAGGGCTTAACTACCCTGACAGTTAGGAAGCTTTTCCTAATGTCCAGTCTAAACCGCCCTTGCTGCAACTTAAGTTCATTGCTTCTTGTCCTATCCTCAGAGATTAAAGAGAAGATTTTTTTTTCCTCCTTCGTCCTTTTAACACCTTTTATATACTTGAAACCTGTTGTGTCTCCTTTCACTCATCTCTTCTCCAGATTAAAGAAGTCCAATTTGTTCAATCTTTTCCCATGGTCTAGAAAACATGGCCTTCCAATCGTTTTTGTTGCTCTTCTCTGGACATTCTCCAATTTGTCCACATCGTTCCTGAAACGTGGCACCCAGAATTGGACATAACACTCCAGTTGAGGCCTAATCAGCATAGAATAGCGCTGAAGAATTACTTCTTGTATCTTGCAACACTCTGGCTAATACATCCCAGAATGATGTTTGCTTTTTTGGCAACAGTGTCATATTTAGCTTCTGACCCACTATGACCCCCAGCTGCCTTTTTGCAATGCTCCTTCCTAGGGAGTCATTCCCCATTTTGTATGTGTGTTCCTTCCTAAACGGAATGCTTACTTTGGACACTTGGCTAGTCCCAGGGAAGTCATGTTGATCAATATTTGGGGGGGGCATCCACTATTGGTGATGAGTATGATGGAAAAGCCTGACACAAAATTAATAATTCCATATTGAGTGCAGCATTTGGGTTGTGTGAAGAAAAGAAAGGCTGGGGCCAAGCACTGAAAGAAGATAAAAAGAAATATGAAACAACTGCTACATTCCCTGAGCACTTTCTTTCCTGAGCACTGAGGGAGGCCAGGGTTCTGTGGGGGGAAAAAAATAGTGTGGTGCTCATGTAGTTAAGGACTATCTCATAACCCCTGTGCATAAGAGGGCCTTAATTCAAATGTTTCCTAACATTCGAGGGCCTTTGGAATCTAAACTACATTCTTTAACCTGGCCTGGTATGTAATTATTAATTTGCCAACCTCAGTTTCAAAAGCTTAATAAAATTTAAGCAAATCACTTCACCATTTGACATTTTGTGCCCAATTGGTGACGGTAATGCAGTGCTGGGAAAGCTAGTGTCAGATAGTTAGGGACAAAAGGACCATATTGATTCCCTGCAGCCAATGGTGTCTCAGCAGGGATGAATTTAACTCAGAGTGTTTAATTTGCTTTTTGGCAGCAGCTGCACTATCATTGTCTTCATGTAAAAGCAGCTGCCAAACGCTAAGAATTACCAGCATGCCAGCAAGAGCTTTAAAATCTAATGGACACGAACATTTCCGGCTCAGCTCACTAACGAACTGCAGAGCATTTAAGTAAAAGGTTTCAGGGAAATAGGTCCCTAAAGATTCAAAATGCACCAGCATCTGCAGATCAAATTCACTCTTCCTGGAAGCACCAGACTCACGCTACACTCCTCTGTAGAGGGTTTGACCCCTTCGTCGGCAGGTGCTGGTAGAGAGCGAGCAGGGAGGGGCTGATATTTGCCCCTTCACGATTCTGAGGGAGGGAGGACAAACTGCACGAGGATGGAACATCCCTTAAAGGAGAGGCATAAGCAACGTTAAATCTTGCAAGGGGCTCCTGACTGCAACAGGAATGAACGGGCAAGTGGTTTTTACAGATGTGGTGAAGAGCTGGGTCTAAATAAGGAGAAAGCAGGACTTGGACAAAGCAGAGGATGAAAACACTCATCCCACTTGGACCAGCTAGGAGCCAGAGCCTCTTGGCCTGAGGACACAAGAGACGATGCATCCCTGCGGGGTAAGAGAGTTCACGCACAGCTACCTAAGACCTATGTACCAGGAAAGCAAACCACCAGCAACCTGTTTTCTTAAAGGCAAAGGCAGTTTTTACAAGCTAGAGCAGGAGCCAAGAGGCCTGAGTTCTGCTCCCAGCTCTGTGGCTGGCTCCCTCGCTGACCTCGCTCACATGATTTAACCTGTGTGCGCTGTCTCCCCATCTGTAAAACACACTGGGTTATTTAGCAGCTGCGCAGGGGTGTTGCGGGACCTAATTAACATTGGGAAAGTGCTTTGAGGCCCTCCAGTGAAAGAATTCTGACGACCCTAAAACAACATAAGATGGGCTGGCCTTCAGAAGACGGGCAAAGTTTCTGTGGTGCCATTCTACAGCTCCTGATGTAATTAAAATAATCAAAGGCATTTGTTCCTTTTCTACATATGCTGTGGTACAGATGGCTTTTTAATTTCTCCTGTCTGTTCAGAGATGTGAATGGGGGGGAAATGCAGGCATCTTGGGAAGAGATCAATATAAAGGGCTGGTTTAAGCAGCACAGGTTATGCAAACCAATCTCAGCACAACCTCAAATTAATCAGTCTAGCACCCACATTGCTTCAAAACCAAGTTACTCTTCTGTTCTTCCTTCCTCCATTGAAGGCATTCCATGCACGTGAAGATATTTTTCTCATTTAATTGCAGGTCACCTCCTTCACCGCAGTCCGTAATTTCTGGTTTTTTGCCTCAAACATCTGATCAACCACAATTCTGTATAATCATTTTATTGATAATTCAACAGCTAGCGGTGCAGATCTATACCTTAATATGCATAGTTAATCTTTAAAACATAGTATAAGAGAAAAACAGACAAAATCTTCAAGCAAATCCATGTGGCAGAGATCGACACGTGGGCTAGAGTAAAAGGGCCAAAATCTGATGTCATTTGCACCATTGTAAATCAGGAGAAACGCTAGAGAAGTCAGAAAATTTGGACCAATGTAAATGAGTCCAGAACTGCAGGGGCAGAGGTGAGACCCACAGGGCACGCGATCCATAGCTGTACTCTGCAACCCTCCAACACACGGATGATACACCCAGGCTTAGCAATGATTCTGCCTCACAAAGAGTCGTCGGGTATTTTGAACAACAGGGGAAAGGGGACAGAACATTGCGGGACACTGCATTTCTAGTCCACCGGCACAATTATTCATCCCTACCAACTAACCCCTAATTTCTAGGTCTGGCTGAAATATATGTGGGCAAGTTCAGATGCATCAACAACTGATGGCCATTCCTGGCGTACCTAAGCCCAGTCCGTTATACCAAAAGCTGATGAGACACCCCAGCATGTCCAGAATGGACAGTTGACCCTTAAGTATCTGCAGAAGGTCTTGGATTCCCTTGCCTACTTCCAAAGGAAGGCCAAACCCTTGGACCCTACTCAGGATTGTCCAGATGTCCCTAGGTTTGAATAGCAAGCACATTCTCATCTTACCTGCAGGAGGGTTGACTTGAGACTGGGCAGTAATTAGCAAGCCTGTCCATATCAAAGATGGTTCTTGAGAAGCCGGGTGGAGGATGAATGCTTCTATATTAAAGGATAGCTATATCCTCCTGCCAATCTGCAAGGTGTTGATAACACCTGCCAGCAGCAGACCACAGCTACCCAATTCACCTTCAATGCAACCAAGATGGACAACGTTAAGAGCCACAACAGCTGGGCCCTAGAGAACCCAAAACAATAGATATCCTCCTCGGACACCGGACAGAGTCAAACAATGGCTCACAGCGGGCCGGGAGCAGACTGCTCTCGTAACAAGGGCTGGAGATGCCAGCTTGGAGTCTCCTCACCTCTAAGCTTTCCAAAATCCACCATGTCATGATCAGCCCAGAGTTCAAATGAAGGAACTACCAACAGGGCAAGGGGTCCAGAGACTCCATACTGCACATTACGCTGAAGAGCTCAGCTACACCAGTGGTACCCAAGCTTTTCCTGCCATGTCCCCCCTTACCAGTAATGAAATATGTCCACACACACCCCCATTACTGCACAGTTGGCTCAGTGGGCTGAAGGCAGAGCTAGTGGCAGAAGCAGAGCTGGGGGCAGAGAGGGATGAGGGCAGAGTTTGGCTAGGGACAGTGCAGAGGGCAGGGTGGAGCTGCAGCTGAGGACATAGCAGGGCTGTGTGGTGCTCCCTCCCTGATCCCGGCACACAGCCACCTTCTCCCCCTGCCCCCGGCATGATCCTCCGCACTACCCTAGGAGTGTGCGCCCCGCAGTTTGGGGACCACTGAGCTGGCCCAGTTCTTGTGGTGAATGTAGCTGCAGATAGGTGCATTTCATATAGTATTTACACAATGGCAAAACCCAGGGCAAGCGATGGGACGATTCTGAAAATAAACTCTTCATATTATGAACAGAAAAGAATCAAAGCAACAAATTCCCCCCCCCCCCCACACACACACAGGCACTGCACTTCTTTTAATCTGCATGACTTGGTGGATCTCACAGAACCAATCACGCAGGTCTCAGAGACAGATGGATCACAAAAGCATCATCAAGTATATCAGCTTTATTCAGTTTGGCGAGGCATTGGCCATAAATCAACCTGGGCTTCCTTAAATGATTATCTGCCCACCAAGGGTTTCCTTAATAGCTCTTTTCAAAGGGGCTCGCCTTGTTCCTTCACCCATCCCACAGTCACCTCGCCTACACCAAACACACACCTAAACTCTCAAGCCCCTAAACTCAAGTTAAACAGAATATTAATCACAAAACAGATGGGACTGAGATAGGGGATTCTCTCACTTCCCCCTTATGTTCCAAATACCACTATGTTCACACCAACGCTGGAAGTCTGGGTAACACAAGGAAAAAGAACTGGAAATTCTCACTGATGAGAAGAAATTTGATATAATTGGCATTACTGAAAGCTACTGGGATGATTCACAAATGAAATGTAAAAGCACCAGTTCAAGAAGGAAAACTGATAAAAGAGGAAGGAGAGAGGACTCTACATTGAAGACCCGATTAATCATTCGGAAGTGCAGGCTTTGGCCAGCAAAAGATTTGTCTGAGATCTCTGGCTTGGCCATGTTAATTTTTAATGAAACTTGGAATGCAGAGGAAATGCCAGAAGCCTGGAAGAGTGCTAATGCTGTGCCAGTTTTCAAAAAAGGGCAAGCGTGGTACCAATAGGCAGGTTAGCCCAACATCAGCCCTGGACAAAATAGTGGAAAACCTAATATTGGATTCAACTGATAAAAAATTAAAGGATAGGGATATAACTAATGCCGGGCAGCATGATTTTACAGAAAATAAGTTTTGGCAGACACATGTGCTTTGGTTCGTTGATGAGATTACAAGTTTGGCTGGTAAAGGTAACTGCACAGATGTAATATACTGGGGCTTTTGTAAACCAAGTAGTTGTCGATGGGGAATCATTATCAAATGGGGATATTGCTACTGGGGTTCAATATTTTCATCAATGACCTGGAGTGAATATAAAATCACTGCTGATAAAATTTGCAGGTGACACACAGATTGGTGGAGTGGTAAATGACGACAAGAACAGGGCAGTCATATACAGCGATCTGGATCACGTGGTAAGCTGGTGTCAAACAAAACGTGTTTTAATGCAGCCAAATGCAAAATTAAATAGCAAGGCACGTGGTATGCAGGCCATATCTACAGAAAGGGGGACTGTACTTGAAAGCAGTGACTCTGAAAAGGATTTAGCAGTCACAGTGAACAAGCAACTCTACATGAGCTCCTAGTATGATGATGCGGCAAGAAAAAACCTTGACTAATCTGACGCTTGGATGTACAAGCAAGGGAGAAGCATGGAGGAGTAGGGAAGTGATTTTACCTTTAATCTGGCATTGGTGAGACCCATGCTGGAATAGTAGCACAAGGGGTTCAGATCCGTAACTAGGGACTACAGTGATACAAGAGATGTACGAGGCTAATAATCCTGCCTCTAGTTCAGGGGTCCATAGTTTTAAAAAGTTGTTGAAAAACTGGAGCTGAAGCAGCAAAGAACCACAAAAATGGTTTGAGGGATCGAAAACATTCTTTACAGTGAGAGGTAAAGAGCTCAGGGGTGTACCGGGCGTCTCCAGCGCCCGGGGGCCAGTACTTGCATTTGCGCTCCCCCACCCCCGTGGGGGCGGGAGTGACAGGGGCAGATGCCCTCAGGCTGTCTGGTGGTGGGGAGGGGCAGGAGGTGTGACAGGCTCTGCCTCAGAGCCTTGCTGTTGGGGTGGCTGCCTGGCCCCTGCATGGCTGGGGTCCCCATGGCTCCCTCGTGTAGTTTCACGCAGGGCAGGGGCGGAGGGGCCAGAACACTTGCTCCCATCTTAGTGAGAGCCCTTGGATGCCGGCAGGCCTGAGCTGGGGTCGGCGTCACCACTGGTGATGTCAAAGGCCAGCAGTCCCTGGCCACCTGCAACCGTAGGGGGCAGCTCCTCCTTCGAGGACCGAGCGGGCACCCCCCCCCAGGTCGGTACCCGGGGGCATAGTCCACTCCCCATCTCCTCCTATTAGTACGCCACTGAAAGAGCTCAATCTGTTTAGCATAGCCAAAAGGAGAGTGAGATGTGACTTGACTACAGTAGACAGGAAGAAAATACCAGGTGCACAAGAGCCCTTTAATCTAGTGGAGAAAAGCATGACAAGAACCAACGTCTGGAAGCTGAAGCCAGGCGAATTCATTTGGAAATAAGGCAAACATTTTTACCCGTCATGGTGATTAACCATTGGAACAAACTAGGGTGGATTCTCCATCTCTTCACATCATCAAGACAGGATGCCTTTCAGGAAGATACGCTTTAGCCAAACACAAGTCGTGGCCCTTGGGTGAAATGTAATGGCTTATGATACACAGAAGGTCAGAGTAGATGATCTAATGGTCTCTTCCGGATTTAAACTCTATGAATGAAAATCGAAGGGGAGGAGTCAATACTTTTCATAACATTAATTAATTAGTAAATACTCTCACTACAGACTCAATCCTGGCAAACTTATTTTAAAAAAAAAACAGTAATTAAAACACGCACTATTTAAATATATGCTTATTTTTTAAACATGTATTTTCTACCTGTCTTAGATGCTTAGGCCATGTCTGCATTAGAGCTGCTATAGCAGCAAAGCTAAGGGGCTGCTGCTGTAGCGTATACGCTTCCTACATGGACAGAGGGCTGGTTTCCCTGGAGGTAGTTAAAGCATCTCTGCGAGAGGCAGTAGCAAGGCCAATGGAAGAATTCTTCTGTTGACCTAGCTGCATCTACATTGGGGGGTAAGGTACACCTAACCACGGTGCTCAGGGGGCACAAAACTTTTCACAGCCCTGAGTGACGTAGCTAGGTCGATCTAATTTTTAAATGCAAACCAGGGTTGTTACAGATCATCATTACAGTATCTGAGCACTTCACTCTCTTTGATGTGCACCCCTGCAAGGTTAGCCTGTGTTTTTATCCCCAATTTTACTAGCAGGGAAGTCCTGAGCTTACGTGACTTGCCCAAGATCCCAGAGGATGTCCATGGTAGAGCAGAAATTGACTCTGGGTCTCCTATAGCCTAGCTTAATGCTCTAATCAGTGGACCATCGTTCAGTTCACTGATCTGACATAGCGTGACTAGAAGTGTGACAATGAATATTCCACTCAGTTCAGTTGCATTACTTCCTAGTATTTTTTTTTTAAAATCACTGTTCAGGCATTTCAGAATTCCTTTTTTTTTTTAAGCAATGGCAACAGACAAATCAAATGATTGCATCTCAAATCTATTTTTAATATTAAAAGAAAGCTTTAGATTGTGAAATGTATTACCTAAATTGAATCACCAATAGTTTGCTGTAGAATATAGCAAGCCTTGCTCCTAAAAGCTTCCTATTCCATCTTGACAAGATGCTGCTGAGCCTCTCACTTGAAGAAAAGTACAGCACATACTATTCACTTGAGAACCCTCATTTTGCAGTTAAATGGATCTAGAGGTATTTAGAAACTCACTCTGATCCAGAGGTAAGATAGTCACATACAGTTTCCGTCTACAGTTTCTCAATGGAACACAGTGCCCTTTACCCGAGAATGATATGAACATGCTTCATTAGTCAATATTATTCTCTGTCCATCAGTAAGGCTAGGAATCAGACTTCAGTGACTTTTTTTTTTTTACCCCCAGTCTGGGAAAATATTGTCAAGCCTCAGGGGTTTGATTTGTTCTGATACGTGGGAAAGTTGCTTTGATCAGTATTTTCCCTCCTCTCTATTAGTCTGTTCTAGACACTGGTGAACTTTCAGATAGTCATTTGTAGTAGCCAGTCATCACATTTCAAGTGGACCATAGGCTTGTGCACTTATTGGAAATGCGTATCAGGACAATTCTTTTAAAAATGTAATTAAGGATAAGATTTCTGAATGGGAACACTCAAACTCTTCTTAAACAACCAGTACTTGCAAAGAGTGGTTTCATGTAATAGTGTATTTCAGTGCAAAGGAAAATTAATGTTACTTGCTGTGACACAATGATCAGGACACCCTGAAGTCAAGAGTGATTAGGGGAAGAGTGACATTGATAATAAACCTAATTCTGTATGCCTTGTCCTTTCAATCAGATGTAATGATGCAGCCAACTGGGACAAGAAAGACACCAATACCAGTTACAACAGAGTGATATTAGTGGGAGAGTATTAACACGTACATTTGTTGCATGATTTTCATATTCAAAACACTACACATTTAACTAATCCCTACAACACCCTTGTGAGGTAGCTAGGTAGATACATTTCCCATTCTAGGGATGAAGAAACTGAGGCAGGGAGGGACTTGCACAAGTGATTTGGTGATAAAGCCAGAAAGAGAACTCAGCTCCTAGTCCAAGTCCCATTCTTCCAGGCCATATTGTTAGGGCTCTATACTTGATATGTTGGTATGCTAATTAGTAGGGAATGCTTTCCAAATACACATGTATTTATAAAGAAAGGAAACTGGAATTTGGGGGAAGAAGTATATAATGTGCTCTATTTAGACACTCCAGCTGCTGCCAGGCTCAGCAACACATGGGTTAAAACATTTAAAAATGTGCAACAGAAGGACCAAGCACCAATTTCAAATGTCACTCCAAACAGCAAATTTTCACTTCACTTTTTTCTGCTGTTATTATGGAAATAGGATTTAATTTCTCACCGTGGCTAAAAGAGCTGTGGGTTTCCATTAACATCAGTAGGTATCTATTATACAAACAGATTTAATTGAAAATAAAGAGCAGTTGGCAATTCCATTTCTCAGAAGGAGCCACGAGTATGTTAAGCTTAGAGAACTAAAAATTAAAAAATCTAATACAATACCCATTGAAGTCCATGGAGAGACTCGGATTCGCTTCAGCAGGCTTTGGATCTAGGGCTAAGTGAACATCTGGTTAAAGACAGTTCCCAGACGGATAGCTGGAATTATGCACCATTCCTTTAAAATTAAGTTATGCAGACTGCTTTAAGAGAATCCCATTTCCCACTACTCAGTCAGAAGTATACAGATTGGGTATGTAAATCAGATATTGAAACGGTGATACAGAAAGCCAGGGCTCAGCGTTCCCCCTTCAGTGGGGGAAGAACAATTTATGAGAAGTCTAATCAATTTGGATAATGTGCTGCCATTCAATTTGCTCTCTCTTCAGACTAGGAAGTAAAGGGGATGGGTGACTTCTTGCAAAGGAGTAACCCCGATAGTAAGGGTAAGTTCTGACCCGTGGGGATGGAAACAGCATGCCAACTGATGGCCCTGTACTAGTTCACAGCACAAGAGAAATGATAAAAGGGGCAGCAAACGGGATGTATGGAAAGAGAAACTCTTTCCTTGCGTAATAAATAGGATGGATTTAGAATTAAAATTTTTGAGGGAAAACTACCTAATGGCAATTGCAGATGTGTTTGGATGACAACTAGATGCACTGTACAGAGAGAAAAAGGACAGTTGGTTTTTTTATTCATTTTTTTGTGTATGTTATCCATCCACACACACACCATGTATGTATGTAAAAATACAGATACAAACCACAATTTAGATGGGCATATTGCATATTAATGTTATGTATATAAAGAAGAAAGATCAAGGATATTTACAGTCGGAGTCCTATAGACTTTTAGTTAGGTGAAATGCAAACTTGAACACACTCTTGGGATTCTACTGCCATTCACAAGCTGTTTAAATTTCAGTGGCACCCTTGAATCAATTACAGCTTTGCATTCGTTCTGTCCATCTTTTATCCTGTAATTGTCAAAACAGTTGAGCACTAACATCGTTAATTAGTCCATTTAGTAAGGATCACAGTTCAAGTGTTACCAGCCCAGTAAGAGTGGAATTATGCGTTTCTGGATTTCATCTGGTTAACAGGAAAGATAGCTTCACTCTCTTAAGCAGCAATCACTGTGGTCTGGTGAATTCATAGATGACAATCAGTTTGTATCAGTCAAGAAAATATCACTCATTACAAGGGATTTCAGTCTGGATATGTTCAATACCGAAAGAGCACCATGGAAAAAGTAACTCAAGTGGGAATGATAAACAGTTTACTGGCTGGAACTGGGGAAATAAATTCCAAGCAAAATAGCCAAAGGATATCTGAATTGTTTGAGATGGATTATGAACTTGCATTAACATTCTGAACTGTCATCCACTAACTTACTGTGTTATGCATGAAGCATCCTTCCATCTCTTTAGAGAACAATGCATTTGCATTAAGAGGACCTTTACTTTTAAACGTTTATTTGGCTTCCTTAGTTAATGGAGGTCTTTCTTCAAGAGTGACACGTCTATGCTACTGTCCTTTATTCCATGTCAATGCTGTTGACTTATTGTTGGTTGCTTAATAGGAAATCTTTAGTTTGAACACCAAACTGTACATACTTACATTTATATGGTATTAGAAGTGTTTTTAAAAGTTCCAACAGCTTAAACACAGCACTGCTGTCTGCCAGTCTATGTTGTATGGTAGTCCCACTGCTGCTATTCTGGAACTTGTTCACAGTTATAGATATTCACAGAAAAATATTCTTTCCATTTATAATCTGCATGTGGAAGCAAGTAGCTGTGTTTTCTTGAGTTATATTATGGACAACAATGAGAGGAGTAAAGCTAAAAGCATCAATTATTATAACAATGGGAAGGGCAAAGAATTTTTCCTATAAATCTGTTCCATAGTTTTAAGTCTTCAGAAATCTGTTCAGTTCAATTGCAAACATTTAAAATGCTAAGCTTCCCAAACTTTTATTCAGGTTTCAAAAATATGTCTAATCTCTTCCCCATTAGAATTAACCATTTCCATAACTGGCTTTTACAGGCAAAATAAAAGATATCTGCCCCAGAATTAGGCATTTAAAAATTAAGCCACAACTGAGATGTCCCCTTCACTTTTCCATTGCAGTAAATATTTCTATTAAATGCTACATGTACATTATATCCCTTACTTTTCTAGGTGTGGAAGCCCTCATGGATGACACCATGCCAAAGATGAAGAAGAAATGACAAGCCAGGAAAACATTTTGCAAAGAATAAAAAGAGTACATAATTTAAAACTCACAATTTAAAGAATAATTCAGAAGATGCCATGGTTATCCTTGACTTTCTCTGTAGACTCAATGTACGTTAACATAAAACTATCAGCCAGGGGTGTGAGTAGGAATTTATTTGGAGGGGCACATTCTGTGCCCCCACCTCAGCAGGGGGACCTGAAGAGCTCTCTCCCCCCACCAGTTTTTTTTTTTTTGGGGGGGGGACACCCATGTCTCTGTTTGCCTCCCTTTGTGCACGCCCCTAATATCAGCAGAACTGTACTGATTTTATACCAATGTAAACTGGTGCAACTTTGTGTACACACCAGTGCTGGTTTACACCTGACTTGCATAGATTCAGCTTGATTCAGAAACTTTAGAGTCATGATCTAAACCAATACAGATGGCATCTCCATCTTTAGAGATTTTTAAGCTACAGCTTGACAAAACCCTCGCCGAGATGATTTAGCTGAGGATAGTCCTGCTTTGAGCAGGGGGTTGGACTAGATTACCTCCTGAAGTCCCTTCCAACTCTAATATTCTATGATTCTATAACAGAAATAAAAAAATAAAAAGTTCTAAACCAATATAAGTGCGTCCACACACAAAAGACGCACCAGTTTATACTAATTTAAATTAAATTGGTGCAATTCCTGTGCTTATTCAAGAGCTATTTGTCTTCATGTACAGACAGGGTCTACCACACATTGTGAACTGTACTAGAATAAAAATATTAAAAAATAATAGTTTGCAGAATATGAATATATATATATATAACTAAATATGTTTGCAGAATATGAATATTTATATATATATAAAAAACTAAATATAATAGTTTAATATATATATATTAAACTACGTTCACTCCAAGCCAGAATTCCTTATTGTGATGCAGCCTAAAATGACTACCTTAGCTACCATATGGTGCTCCCTCACAGCTTCAGTTTTAAGAGACAATTAAAAAAGGCATACAAGCCATCCACTGAACAACAACAAAGAAGCCAAAGATTTTAATCTTTACCTTTTTTTAATCAAAAACATACTCTGTTACAGAATTTTCAGGAAAATTAACTACAGTGTATTATCCACAAACTCTCTAATGAAAAACATACAATAAGCTACAAAGGAACTACTGGGAATTCTCTTGACCGTTTATCAAAAACGCAATGGCTACAATAATTACTGTTCACTAGGCTTTCGTGCTCAAAAGAAAACTTCCATGGTGCATTTTGGGCTCTGTATACTTTACAGTAATCAATCCAGTAGTGTCTTGGCTTAGCTACCAAACTTCACCAAACACCATGGATAAAAGGTACTGGAGCCAGAAAGCACTAATGAATTCACTGAGCTTCAAAATGTTGAGTCCTGTATTTCCAGAGTGATGAAGCACTTTCATGTGCATAAGGTAACAAGCAGCCAATAGTATCAAATCTCTATGCATTTTCTAGACTATATTCCTACTTTTAGCAGTTCTCCCCAAATTAAGTTTTCATACGACACAAAAATAGTCAAAATCCCTATGAAACTCAGCAGGAACATGCACAGTAAAAATAATGACAGAATAAGATGAGCTATTCCAGATCAGAGCTTCAGGAATGTTTAGCAGATAAAACTCTTGGATAGCATTTGCAAAGTGCTTTGAATAGGGAACACCCTATCCAAGGGCTAAGTATTCTTTCTACAGCCTCACTGTTCACCGACCTAGACCATCTGAGTAGAGGTCTCTTTGATGGAGAATGTCAAGGAAGGTACGATGTTCAGTAACAACATGCTGACTAGCTGTTATCAAACGTAGAGGAATCCAGCCTATGGTGCCTCAGAAGAGTGCAAAAGTGATTGAATAGCCACCTTGTAAAAGTCTGTACACCTAGAGGAGTGGCAAACTCCTAGTAGAGACCTTAACTGTTACCAGACATAGAAACAATCAGATACATACACCACAGAAACAAGTAGGCTCAAACTCAACCACTCTTCTTAGCACCTGTTTTCCTTCAAAATTTTGTTTATAAAATAAAAGATACCCAAATAAATAGAATTCCTCTGAATGTTGACAGTATTTTACTCCCAAGATGCTCTGCCTCACAATGTGGAGGAATCGAAATTAAGAAGCATGAGAGAAGTGGAAATTTCTTGACTCAAGTAAAGTCTGGATGCCACCATAAGGAAGAACCATCTTGGATTTTTTTATTAATGGTATTACAGCAGTGCCTAGAGGCCCCAGTTGGAAAGTGGGACTCCCTGCATGTGGTACTGTAGAAATGCAAAGCAAGACAGTCCATCCTAAAGTGCATGCCACACAATTTTCTAGGAGAAAAAGCATTTTCCAAAAAAGGAAAGGCCACCAGGAAATATATAAAAATTGAAAGGTTCAAAGAAGAAGCAAAGACCCCATTAATACTGGCACTGAAAGTTTTAAAAAAAAAGTTTCCTGGTAACACAATTTAAATAATGTTTCCCTAGTCAGTGTGGATACAGCATAGCCATATCTTATAAATTGCTCGGGAAGTACGGTCTTGCAGTTAAGGCATAGTAGGTTCAATAACTGTCTCTACTACAGACTTCCTTGCGACCTCAGACAGGTTTCATCTCTCGGTACCTCAAATCCCTATCTGTAAAAAGGGAACTAGTACTTCCCAACCTTGCAGAGTGTTCAGAGGAAAATCCAATAGCTAGTGCAATGATGGGGGCCATCTAAGTACCTAAATGGATAGATCATTCTTAGAAACTAGTTTCTAATCAAGTCCAGAAAAATAATTTGACAGCTAAGCCTAGTAAATGGTTTCTAAGGCCATGTCTACACTATGAGCTAGGGGTGTATCTCCTCTGCTCATGCACAAACACTTATGCTAGCTCTCATTGAGTTAATGCAACTATAAACACCCGTATAGCCATGGTAGCTGCTGCAGAGGCATGGCTCTGTACTGAGTACAAACATACTTGAAACTGGTGGGTATGTATTCGACATGGCTCAGCCACTACCCATGCTATTGCACAGCTACACTGCTATTTATACTCGTGCTATCTCAACAAGCGCTAATATGGAACGTGTACACAAGCGAAGAAATCAACCCCCCTGCTCAGTGTAGATACAGCCGAAATAGGATTTCAAAGGTGATTGTGTTCCCAGTTTACATGGCCCAGGAAAATTGTTAAACATTGTTTAAAAACATTTAAAAAAAAAATCACTCAAGTGGCACAGTTTATCTCCAATTCCTCTCAGGCACTTACTTTGGCATCTAAGTGCCATCATTTCAATGTCAGTGGGGATGAGGCCTAAGTAACCTAAACTTCAATTTTAAACTTTGTGGAGAAGCAATCTTAATATGGTGGAAATAATACTAGTCATTCTACTTTACAGGTAACTGAATGCCAAGACTTCTAGTAACAGTGCTCTTCGGAAACATGAAGAATCCAGGGTAAGAGACTCGCAAGCAATCCCACAAGTGCTGGAGTCGAGGTGAAAAGTGGACCTTGGGAACTGAAGCAGAAGGAATAGATTGCTCATGGATTTGGTCTGCCTAGCATGCCTGACTGGAATGAGGCAGATCTGGATCACCAGAGTCAGATCCTTTATCTCTGCATCAATCCCTGATTCATTGAAATTGAGAAGGTTCAATGCAATGGAGTTCTGAATGTTAACAGCTCTCTTCCATGAAGTAAGTCCACTTAACAGCCTGATCTTTGCACAAATGTTCAATATGTTATAAGGGAAGGTGTCTCAGATTCAGAGTATTTGCTGTTGCACACAGCCTTTCTCTGCCATATGAAAAAAGCACTGCGTTCATCTGCCTTCAGGATAACCAAATCAGTTTTGCTATTCATACAGTCCCTCTCTAAATTTTACTCAATGGCTGGACAAGAAGCATAAAATCTCAGAACATTCATTTTCATGGACATGCAGGGATCTCTCAGTTCAGTCACACTCAAGACAGCCAGTGGCAAATAAGAACCACTCACTCATCTCAGAAGGACTGTGTAAGTTGTGACAGTTCACCTGTACAGGCATCCTTTTCAGCAGCCATTATTTCAGACAAAACTATACTGTTTGGCAAACAAAAGCTTCTTGTCCAGAGCCTCAAAAATGGGTGATTCAACTTTGCTAGTCAAATTTGATCTTGCAAGGAATCTAGCTTACAAACACCACAGGGAGGAATGACAGTGCAAGATTCAGAAGATGTCCCAAGTTCTGATCAGCCAGATAGATGATCAGAGCTTGGGAATCCGAAAAATAAAACATGGAGAGAGACCCATTAGATCCTCTAGTTTACTGGTTTTCAAACTGTAGGGCACACCTCCATGGGGTTATTGGGGGATGCAAGGACCTGACCGTCCTCTCACTAGCTGTAGCTCCTGCTATGAGGCTGGAAGAACAAGGGAGAGATGAGAAATGAGAGGGTTTGGCCTCTCTCCCCCCAAGAAGTGGGGGCCCATGCCAGCCTGCTCACCTCTCCACAGGCTAAAGCCCATTGGTAGTTCCTCCTGCCCACACAGGTTCTTCCACATGCATGCTGAGAATTGTGCCACGACCAGAGAAGCCTGCCACCTGCAAGTGATTCTAGAGGTTGCAGGGGTGAGGCCACAAGAACGGCACAGCCCAGCTGAGGCTGCCTCACGGGGCACATATCCAGGGCAGATGATGTTCATGGGCCTAGGAGCAGCCAGGTGCTCCAGCTGGGATAAGCTCCACGATCCCAGGCATCCATGAAAATAATGTCTTCTCAGAAAAAGGAGTGTGTGTACGGGACATGAATCTCTGAGAGGGAGGTGCAGCCAAAGAAGTTTGGGAACTGCTGCTCTAATCCATCCCCCTGCCAGTTCAAGACTGTTCTTATTTGTTTTAAGTGTCTCCAGAGATGAGGCATCATCTGAATTTGTTACTCTAGTCTGAATACTTTCATTTGCCTGAATCTGAACCCAGTATTCCAGATGCTGTTTACTAGAAATGGAGAGATCATTGCTCCTGTTTGTGATGCCTTTATATTCACAGCCTAATCTGCTGATTCCTTTCAGGCCCGTAATAAGGTGCTTGAGATGGTTCTAAAATCAGGCAGAGGGAATCTTGCATGACAACACCAAGCTGACAGAAAGCTTGGGGATTCAAGTATATGCAAAGTTCTGGAGGATTTTTTTTTTTATGTAGCTGTGTAAAGATCACAGTTATAAACTCAAATAATAAGTGCCTTTAGGAGATGCATAATTCTTCAGAGGGAAGCCACATGGAATCCAGTTCCGGCAAACTGCCCCAGGACAATTAACTTGTCAGAAGTTTGTACACTTTCCAAGTGGTTAGGAACCAAGAATTCAGGATTAAGAGCACAGCAGATAATTCAAAGCCAGATGGGTAAGAAAAGCCTGTGGTCAGGCTTCACTAGTTCCACCAACAGAGAAAGCTTCTCCTAGATTTTTTTTTTTTGATGAGTCAGGATCTCTGACCACATAGTTAGAAGCATCCTACCACCTAAGAAAAGTACCTCAACGAACTGGAGGAATCCACTTCCCCTGATGGAGAAGCTGAACAAGTTAAACCATGGGGACCAAGAAAGAAAAATAAAGAGGCACCAAAGCTTAACTGAATGCCTGAGGCAAAACCTTGATAAAAATTTTAATGGAAGCTGCTAATTTGGCAACAAGCATGGAGCTAAGGTGAGAGAGCTAAGAAAAGAAGGCGGCATGGATCAATGGATGAGGGCACAGTACCGGGAAATGGCTAAGGTTCTATTCTCAGCTGTCACTAATTTGGGCAAGTCATTTGATTTGGTTTTCTCACCTGTAAAATGGTAATGACAACAGCTGACCACTTTTCTAAAGCACTTTGAGATCTATGGATGAATCTAGGAATCAGAAAAGAGCTCTGTCTAAATGCTATCAGTCCTCTGCAGATTCTTGATTTGATGCAAGTAACTTGGCAAAAACAAGCTTGAATTATTTGTTTCAAGACTGTTTCTTGTGTTACCTGCTGAAACCGTGCTGGTAGACTGGCTCAACAGAAAAATGTAGGCAGATTGAATTAACAGTGTTTGAATGCAATGCTGGATTTGCACTCAGTATTTCTGGCCCATTTCTCCATGTTCCAATTCTCTACACAAACATGGTTTAAAAAACCGATAGCCACACCCCAGTCACTAAGAAACAACAGCTCTTCTGTACTTGCTGAAATGTAGCAAAAAAAAGAAAAGCTTGAAGAGCCCTGATGAAAGAAAAAAAAAATCAAGATTCGGAATAGAAGTTTCAAAAATCTTAATGCTATTATTGGCTGCTGATGATCTTTCAAGGGAAAGTGACCCATCACTCTAGATTAGTGGACTCAAGGTGTAGAAGAAAATATTTAATATAAGCAAACAAAATACAATTGTATAAATTGGGGTGTCAGAATTTTATTTATACTATTAACTAGAGAGGAAGCATACATATTGTAGCTGTCATACAGTCAATACATTTGCAAGTTTTTCTACTTTAAATTCTCTATACAAAGTCATTGCCAATTTATGAGGTCATCGATGGCATTGGGTTTAAAATAACCAAGAGGTATAAAAACAAGTTTGTCATCTTGCCCTGAGTGGAAATGGTGAACAGATACAAAAACTGGATCCTAAATATTGAGGTCATAATATACATGATTTAATGGTAAAAGCAAGTTATCACTTTTCAAATTAAGTAAAAACAGTCAAGCTATCCATTTTAGACAAATGTCAAGTCAGACTTTTTTTCTTTGTATTTAAACCACAAAGTCAGTAGGAGTTATGAAAATATGTACCTGTCATTAGATATTCATTATGTACTTTAAGAGGCAATTTTACAGATTGGATAATTCATGTTATATTTAAACTAAGCGCCAGCACTGAAAGTATCCACTCCTTTTAGTGTTTTAAAAATTGTGTGCCCATACAATAAAAATCTAAGAACTCTTTTAAAATAATAGTAAAGGAAACTAAATTTCTTTTTCCAGGCTGCTTTCAATTGTTACTAACACTGTACATCGCACTCCTCACTTTTAGCAGTTTGTACCCGTCAATCTGGAAAACCACAGCAAGATAGACATCAAGATAAAGAAATCTCCTGTGCTCGCAATTTGTTCCCTAAAAGATCTAAATGTAAGATTTCAGTAACTTTAAAGTTGTTTTAAGGTAAATGTTTATGGTGATTAGAAGGAATTTTCAGATATAAATATATATTTAATATATATATATTCTGCATATCAAAGGCTCTCGCGAGGCTTATCAGCAAGTTGCCATAATAGAGCCCATTAAGTTACCAGTACTGTGTTCAGTTCCTTTGAAAATCTCTCTACAGGCTTTACTTTAAGCCCTGAGCACGTGCGGTGACAGTAAAATTCTGAAAAAATAACCGAAATCCAATTTCTGCATGTTCAGTTTCTTTCTGCTAAGAGCAAGAAGGCAAACACATTTTTAAAACCTGGTACTAAAAGATAAAGCAGAACAAAAGTAAAATATATCTTCAGGTTATAAACAGAATTGTATTTTACAATCCACCATCCCAACACTATAATGGCCCACAGCAGTGCAGCAGAGGGATCTCAGTCCAGAGGCTGCGGGTCTGCAATAGGCATGGTATGAAGTACTTCATCTAGAAGCTGGAGGGCACGATGTAAATGAATTTCAATCCAACAGGGTGTTTCTTTGATGCTCTGTCTTGGGTAATCAGGTCCCCAACCTTTCACAAAACTCATCCTGAGTATGCATAAGCGGCGAAGATCATCTACACCAATTCCAGCAGCAGCTGACAAACCTAAATAAGAGGTTTTGAGTAAATGTTCATGTGCATTTAGCTGTCTGTCTCAGACAGGTCATTTTACCATGCCAGTTCTACATAATACCCAACCAATTCTACATAATGCACTTGCTCAGCTGTTCCTCCACGTACAGTTTTCCCTCTGCACAAACCATACCAGTCAACATTTCTAGATTTGTGCTACAGAAACATAGGTTTTCCAATTCTACTTTTTGATTTATGTGGCTATGTATCCTTGCAAACCTCTATAAGCCATCAGATACAACCAGTTAACCTGAAATCAGTTGTGATAAAAGCTGGTGTTAAAATCCCATTTTAGAAAGCTAAGTATAGCTAGAGATACTTATGTCTGGAGTTAGGTGATCAACGTATGTTAAAGCACAAATTCAGCACAGCTTAGTAGACTGGTCAGTCTTACAAGAAATGTATTAACTATTGACAATTCAATATATAACTCTGCTGTCTTCATTCAAAATGGCCCAAAAGACACCAATCCAAATTAAACAAGAGTAAGCAAAAAGCACTTCAAAATTTGTGTATTTAATTTATCAAGGAGCACCTTCTTCTATCTACAAGCATGTGTATGTAACCAATCTCAATTTTTCACTTCAAGAACAAGGTAACTTAATAGGACTGTACAAGTGGTGTTGGGAATCCTGCAACATTTACTGCAGGTTAATTTCTACCAGTATTCTAAAGAAATCACGTTGGCAGCAAGGGGCCTAAAGCCATAATCATCTGGAATGTGCTATTAATGAGAACTGTTTGTATTTCCATTTTAAATTTCTATTTCAATTAATTTAGCTTTGCAATAAACATTTCCCAACAGTGCAAACTTGGTACATACTGTAGGTTGCTTGCTCAAGAGGCAGACAAAATGTACTCCATATTTTCAAAAAGACCTTACCAAATGATTCTGGTTTCTTTTTATATTGTTTTGTTCATGTTTAATTAAACAAAAAAAAAAATGAGTATGGCAAGTGATCATTAGAAGGACTGTTGATTTCTGTTAAAACTAACAAGTTTAAGTACTTTGGCCACAAAATTTTCAATGTTCTATGAAATGGCTTGAAATATCTACTTGCCAACAGCAAGACGGAAGCTAAAGAAGACTGATGTGCCTAAGTAAACGTTCAGCAATTTGGAAAGTCTGGCTACTTATTTAGGTGCCTAAATATGGACATAGAAACCTAAACTTAGGCACCTATTTGACTGAGGCCTCTAAGCAAAATGCAAGGAATGCTCAATGACAGATCCCAGCACCTTCCTGCAGAACAGGTTTACTTGGATGTATTCCCTAGACCTCAATGATAGGCCCCAGCCTCACCCTTTCCCCCATCACCATTTTTTTTTTTTTTTGTAAGAGCAGCTGGCTAGTAAGTTTAATTTTCTCTGGGACATTTCTCAAGCTCTGTTTTAAGAGATGGGGATACAACTCCATTTAGAAGGAATGTAGTTATGCTTGACCTTCATGCCTCCAAAATAGCATACTCTGTTACACTCCTCTTAGAGAGACAAATTCTGCAGCCACATTCACACTTGAAATTCCCACAGACCTCACAATGGGAGCTTCATATGCAGAGGAGTTACAGAAATAGGCGTTTTATGTACTTGATAAATAAGAGTAAGTCTGAAGTGTGATTACGCATAGATAAAATATGGCTTCCATCCATTGTAGGGTGTTTTTGGAGGAGTGCAGTGGGGAAGGCCAAAGAAATTACTTAATGTACTTACTGATAGCTGGGGCTATTCCACCTACTGATCCTGGTCCAGGGATGTTCCCTGCTACAGCTGCAGCCTGGGCAGCAGCTGCAGCTTGTGCGGTGGCAGCCTGCTGCTGCATCTGACGATGACACTGGCGTAAATCAAACACCTTTAAAAAAATGTAAGTCTTGCATTACATAGATTTATCTTATCCACTGCAGGACAGAGCTCAAGAGTTCCCAATGCTATCCTTGCTGTTATGCTACAAAAGAAATTAATCATCCTAACACCCACAGAGCTAGTCTTCCTGGACACAGACAAGCTTTACCAATTGAATTTTTATTTCCAGAACATACAAAAGTAAAAAAAATCCCATCCCCTGTTTTTTTACACACTCTCCCAAGATCTCAACACTAGTAGCTATACAAAAAGCAACACACATTGAGGCCCGTATTGAATCTGTGTGGGTTAAAAGGACTAATTGTGTGGATCAAATTGCAGGACCAGGGCCTAAGACTATCACAAACTGATGAAATCCAGGAGAAGGTCATAGCTTAATCCTTAAATTTCAAAAAGTGAGATATATAAATGAAAAATAAGAGACAAGGTGTCTTCCTAAACTGAGTGTCTTTGTCTGCTTTTGTCAGAGCCTTGTTGAAATATGGTAATTTACTTACATGGAATACTGACAGCTGGTAGGCCTCAAATTAGAACTAGCTAAGTTTCAGTTTGTGAGCCTACTGCTTTTTTATAATAGGATGGAGTACTGAAATACACAAGAATTCTGTTCTAAGAGACTGAGGGATTCTACAGTGAATGAAAGAAACCTAGTGCCCTGGGTATGTTGCTCAGCAAAGAACTTGGGTTTTAAACCTCATTTTAGAGTTACATTCTTACCCTGAGATGTACGTAAAGTGAATGATCAATTTAATGTAGGTTAAATCTGAAATCTTGCAGAAAAACATGATTTTGTATAAAAAAGTTTGACGTTTGGTGAGTTCATTGGTTCAATATGTACATGTTGACAATGCCTTTTAAAAAAATTGGCTGTTTTTTCAAGATTTTATTATATTTCAAAATATCTTTTTTCCAAAATTAGAAAAATAATTGGACTGTATAATAAGCTTAAGTAACAAACTTTTTGTGATGACTCGTTTAAACAAAAACTGTTAAAATGCAAAACCACTGCTAAGATTGCTTGTGACGGAATTGTGAAATGGTTGGTTGCTTCGATAACATCTGAATAAACATCATCATCAATTTAAAAAGCCATTCATCAATAATAAAAATAAATAAATAAATCTTCATTTGGCACTAATTAGCCTAATAGAGACAAACAGTTTTTGTTTTAGTGGGAAAAACCAAATTTATGTTACTTGGTTTAAATTTATTTCAACTTTTCAAAAAGCAATTCTTTCCCATTTACAAAGAACAAACTCATTTGTTACTTCCTACAATTGTCATCCTGGATATTCAAACCAACCTTTATATATGCACTTGGGTAGATCTTGTGAACTGCATCTCCTGGTGCACGCCCTGCTTCTCTGTCCAAATAGTAACTCTGAACGAAGACTGCATGGTCACTGAGGCACCTAACCCACACGTCCCCTTCACCTTTACATTCCAATTGCACTCCTTTACCTATGTGCAACCTTAAAAAGGAAAAAAGGTCCAATGTACTTACATGTTCAGAAACTACACATTAGAAACTTGTTAAATGAGCCCTATACGAATCCTCCAAGAGTTGTCAGTAGTCCATACACCATAATCTAAATTCCAGGCTGTAAAATAATTTACCTACAAGGTGAAGAATTAACCATTTTTCAAAGAATTGGAATTGTTGAAGTCTTAGCATTAGGGCACTGTAAGTGATGCAATACAGCATGAAGGGACATCACATACACGCTGTATAATGAGCACATGGCATTAGACATGCAACATTAACTTTATGGGAGTAGCAGCATAGATAGGCAATGTAGGTCAAAGAACATTTAAAGTAATTGTATGCACATATTCTGCATTCCAAAACTATCTGAACAAATACAAATTTGGGCCTCCTATTTCAGCAGAATAAGAGCCCACACAGATAATTGTCCTAAATTGTTTGCGGTGGTGTTGTAGCCATACTGGTATCAGAACACAAGAGACAAAAAGAGTGAGGTAATATTGTGTACTTGACCAACCTGGTGAAAGAGAGAATCTTTTGAGCTACACAGAGCTCTTCTAAAGTCATCCAAGTCTACAGTCCTGCATTACAGAATAGCATTGTACACATCCTCTGAAGCCATGCTCCAAAACAGCAACATAACATCTTAGTGATGTCACAAGAATGCTCCATATTTTAAGGTGACTAATTATAAACACTTGGAATTATTTTAGTCTGTTGCATTCCTGTTTGTTTCACAGGGAAAGGAGTTTATCACAAGCAAAAGAGTTCCCGAAGTCCTTTCTCTGCTCCTTCACCAAAATCTTAAATGTATAGTGAGAATGAAAAACAAGTATCTTTTTTCACTTGGGCTATGAAGCTCTAATCAACCTATGTCCTTCAGTTAGTCTCATCTTCACCCTTACCCTCAAAAGATTAAATCTTCTTTCCCCAGGCACAAAGACATAAATTCTTCTTAAAATTATGAAACTTTCAAACACAATTATATAAACCAACAGAAATGTAATATTCCATAACAAGGAGCATGCTCCTGGATCACTGATACACTTCTCAGATGGATGAACACACCCGAAATGTGAATCCAAAGGCCCAGCAAGACACATGCTGCAATAGCGTTTTAATCAGAACATACAAAACTGCACTCGTACCTTCAAAAGAAAGGTATATATACCAAAAGCAACTCTTCAACAGTAACTATAAAATACCACCAAAGTCTGGTTTTCCAGAAGACATGCAAAATACCTTGCTCTTTCAATGGCTTCTGTTCTGTGTACATTAGAAAGCTGGCCCAGGCAAAAGCGGTCTCCTCCAGAAGGGTCCACATAGCCATCAACAGTAACAACAGGACAGCTTGAAGGGACTTTAAATGTCTCCCCCACCTGCACATCCATTTCAAAGTAGGCAATTGAACACCAGTACTCTGGAGCTAGAGAAGACAAAGAACAGACTGAAATGCACCATTAAAAAATCCTGGAAAACCCTGAGACAAGGGGTTAGAACTTTTGCTCTTTGTACTTGGAATTTAATTTTCAACATGTGCATGTATTATAATAGTGAGCTTAAAGGCACAAAATTGCATCTGCTTTCAAATTTTCATGTAGCATTTACTAGTGAACATTTTGCACATTAGAGATGCAACCGAAACACCTGGGAAGGAATGAGGTCATAGTAATTTAAGCTTACAGTTGCATTTAATATAATTATTCTAGTGCACACAGATGTCAATGTACTTGCATATTAATTATGGTTTTATATAGAGAGAGCGAAAGCGAGAGCGAGAGAAGCTTGATTTTTAGGAAATTAAGGCAATCATTGCAAATTAGTAGGAGAAATACCGTTTTTACCATAACAGGACAGACAACGGTTTTGAGTTTTTATAAAAACCCTTAAGTATTTCAGACATACGTTTATGAAACAATACTTAATTATGAAGAATGTGGATTATATAAAAATTCCTATTTTTGTATTGCTGTCTTATCACCAGCTGATTTCAGTTTTCAAATCACTGCCAGTTTTTCTTTCAGTTACCGAGCCCAATGAATGAAAAAATAAGTTACTGTTTAAATCACACAAATGATGCGACCTGCGCGATGGGACAAAATGTATTATTATAAAGTTAGAATAGTATCTTGCATCTGCAAGTGGGCTAGTTTTCTAGGTTTCACTGAAAAGCTGGAGCTGCTTAGATTCCACTGATTGCTTAAACTTATAAAAAAAAGTCTGTTTTGTCTATTTAAAATCCATTCTTTGCAAGTGTGGGCTTTAGTGTCTGGAAATTCCAGCAGTTACATTTTGAGATAGCACAAAATAGATAAATGGTATTATTTCTTTGTACCATACGTTTGGCGCAGCTTTTGAAGTAGGTGATATGGGGCTTTGGATCAGGCCCATACTGAATACATTTAATTTTCCATTATACTTTGAACTCTTCAGACGCATGCACTTACCGGGATGATTTGATATAGGAGGCTGGAATGCAAGTTCATTGTGAACTGGCCCTTTAAAAAAAAAAAAAATGCAGGAAGTTTATTTTACATGAAGATACAGATTTCTGAGTATTTTGTTTTGATAGAGCCCACAGTGTGCTAGGCACTTTCCAAAACAGAGAAGGTATGGTCCCAGCCCTGACAAGCTCATTCTAAAGACGGAGATTAACAGAGAGCTTAATCATGGCAAAGAATGGTTAATTTAATAGTTTGTTCTTTTATTTTTATTATAAATTAGCCATGCTCCTCATGCAGAAGTGCCTCTTTAGTTCAGGAAAAGCATCATTGACAAAGACACAATGGCTTCTGGGAGAAGAGGACAAAAAATTGGCAGATGTCAATAAATAAGACTGCCCAAAGTAAGACGAGCAGGAAGCCAAGGAGACACCATCCAAGTAGAAGTATCATTTATAGAAAGTTGAAAGTATTACATTACAAAGCCAAGTCAATATTGAAAACATTTATGAGTACCTTAAGCACCAGCAATATTTCTGAATTCCAGTACTTCAGATAAACAAGATGGAGTATGGAGTGGGAATCAGGTAGAAGGGCGTAATAACACTTAATAGCAGAGCCTAAAATATATTTTGTTGACACAGGAAAACTCCAAAATCATTTATTGTATTAAATTGCTTTTATCTCCCCCTCAGGCACAAAGTGCGGAGCATAACCATTGCAAATAAAATAATTTGTAAGTACAATAATAGGAAATCCAGAATTATCCCAGGGTTTAGAGCTCACTGAATTCCATAATAAGACGAGAGGCAAAATTAATTTTCATTTTTGTTTTATTCTTACCACACTCCACGCTCTTAAATAATCTAAGTTGCTAAACATTTAGGCTCTACTGATCTCACTCAAACCTACTGCATTACAACATGGCGTTATGTTGTATGATTGAAATATAACCATGTGTAACATTGTTGCTACCACTATTATACAATTGCAACAAAACATATGTCATGTAAGGTGTCAATGGAAAAGTTATGATTTGCTAACTATGATTTTCCTGTTTATATGGATATATAGTTTCGTATCTGAAATATAAAATTTTCTATATTCTCTATAACTGAAGTTATAGATATTGACTATGGGTACATCTTCACTGACGCCAGCATATTTGCCACTGTCAGATTGATCTATCCAGATCAACTGAGTGGTCAGTGAAGACCTGCTCAATCGATCCGGAAGTCAACTCGTTAAAACCATCCTGACTAGTGGCGCAGCGCCATGAAGACGCCGCGCACAATGGAAGTTAAGTCGACCAGGAGTTATGCAAGCTACTGTGTAGCTTGTGAAACTCCCATCAACTGCCGCCAAATTTTAAGGTAAATCTAGAGCAGGCCTCAATACGCGAACCCTGTTTATATGCTGCTCTCCTGAGTAACACCCACCAGGTAAAACCTACATTGAAACCGGACAGCCCATGGTGAATGGATTATGCAAGTTAATGGCTCATTTAAGCACACTTAGCTCTCACATTAGACCACAGAAGAAGCCTGTCACCACCCCATGGGCCTCCCTGTGAATGTATTAACCAGAATATAGACAATGGATGCTCCTATGACTTAAAGCATGCAAGGACACATGACTTGCTCATGTAACCCTGGACTTTATCTTCTTGTGCCTGTATAATTCCACAAGCTAAACCTAAAACCATCTACCCACGTGGGAGAAAGTATGTGGGAGAAAGTATGTAAGGCAGCGTCACCATCTCCATTTTGTCTTCATTTCCTGCTTCATTACTCTGGACTGGATTTCTAACAAAGAAGCTCTGAACAAGGACAGGTGGCTCGCAAGCTGCCTGGGTCATTTCCAGAGACTTTGCAAATTGGCAATTTCACCACTGCTACAAACCTGATTCAAGAACTTTGTGTGTGTGTTTCTTTGACAATTTTAACTCTCTTCTTTCTTTTGCCCTATGAATAAACCTTTAGATATTAGATACTAAAGGACTTGTAGCAGCATGATTATTGAGTAAGATCTGATTTATATATTGGTCTGGCTGTGTGGCTGATCTCTTGGATCAGAAAAACCCTTTGGTTGATGAAAAGTTGGTTTTAAATAACCAATCTTCATTAAATCTAGTATCTAGGTGGTGAAACAAGGACTGAGATATCTAAAGAGACTGCTTTTCTGACTTCTTTTTAACCAGCGTGGTGATATAGAAGTTTACTTTTATTGGTGGCTTGGTATATTTTTATGAAGAATAACCACCAGTCTAAGGAGGGTCTGCCCCATTTTTCAGCAGTTTGCCCTGAATCTGGTATCCTCAGCTGTGACCCACTAAGACAAGGTGATAAATGGAAAACCAAAAATCAATCTATTTTGCCTTGAGGCCAAGAGGTCACTAGGAATCTTTAAAGAAAATCCATTTTAAATTTTATTTTGTATTAAGTGCAAATTTATGTGCCAAATGTCCCCATGAATTAGACTGTAGTGGGGCCAATCAGCAATGATTTTTAACTTTTACAATGTTTTAACATTTTAATGCACATAAATTACACTTGAATAAACAATGTTTGTCTAAGTACAACAAGTTAAGAAAATGCAACTTTACTCTAAATATGTTTCTAAAAGATCTGAAACAAGGCACTTGAACAAAAAAGGCCAAATATTATTTCAAAATCAACTTTTGGACCAACACTCTTAAGGTTAAAGAAAGTATTTACAGCCAAATTATAAAGTTCTATAAAAAGAGGCTGAAAAGGAAAAAAAAAAGATAGGTTTTTAACTATAGCAAAAATTGGATGGTGCCATTATAACACAACAGATTTAAATCTGCTTTTGACTCTTTTGGTGCAGCACAAAGTACAGTACACCAACTGCCATGGAGCTTTCATATTTAATTGTCAGAATACATTAGACAGTAATTATAGTTTTAAATTAATAGAATTTAGGCTTCTGGGGGAAAAGAGAGATTCAGCTATTATCCCACAATGATAGCATAGGAAGTATAGCAATTTGAAAATCAACAAGTACTTACAGTAATGTCCAGGATGGGGCATAGGTGGATGATGCTGAAGATGTCCATTCTGGTGGTGAGGTATAGTAGGCGTGTAGGCTGCTGGTCGACTTCCAGTCCAAGTTGTAGTACTATCTAAAAGAACATACACCGAAAGAAAAGGACTGGACTGATATGCATTTATGAGAGTTTATGCACCTCATTTCTAATTTTTTATTTCTCCGGTACATTTATTAACATGTTGTAGAAAACTAAAGGGTGCATGTACAGATATACTCACTGTGATGGTAAGTAGCTGGCTGAGCTGTAAACCCATTCTGCTGAGTTCCTGGCTGAGGCCCTGAAGCAATCTGTAAGAGTCCATCACTATGGCTACCTGTCAATATACTGGTTGGTTGACCTGGTAAAAGAACACACAACTCATTCATAAATATTCTACAATTTTATTATAAGAGGAAAATTGCACAACTCTGAGGAAAACATCCCGATTATCAAGGCTATTACAATAAGATTGCTATAATTTAACGATATATTTCTTACAGAAAAAAACCTTAGAAAGCTGGAAGATACTTTGCATCAGCTATTTTTGCTTCTACTTGGTTTAATATCTTATGACTGGAATTGCTCTGCACATTTTTATCTGCAAACAAGAAAATGTATCTTTTTTTTTTTAAAACTCATGTTTTTAAACTCATGTTTCAGTGGAAAAGAAGAGAAGCTAAAGGCTTCACTGAATGAGACACAAAAAGCAGCATGCTTCATTCAGTCCTAGAAACACTTATTTTCAATGTGACTTTATTGCTAGAGAAAGATCATGGACTTTTAGAGGAATCAAAGACTGAAAGGAAATGGAGACTAAATTATCTTCACACCCTTGGAGCACTACAAGACCCAAAACACAAATGGTTTTGTTTGACCAGGAGCAAGGGATGTTGCCGGGGTAGCATGGGGATCTTTGCACACTGCTAATCCCTGATCTAAGTAAACAGAGGATTTCAATTTCTAGAACTGTGTGATGACTGGTTCAATTCAGCAATTCCACATGTGCTAAATTTAAAAAAAAAATGATTAAAGAAAAATTAGATATGGCACCCCAATATATTAATGACGCTCTTAAGGGAGTCAACTTTTACAGGCTCATTTTTCAAGTGGGCCAATTTTTCCCCCCAAAAGTTAGAAGAGGAGGTGTCCTCTCAGCTTCAGAAAGTTTAAGAATCACCGTTCTGTACATGGGCTGATAATACATCTTCATATATCTAGTTTTATATCTCTCCTGCTGATTTAATGAGATACTAATGTTTTGCATGCCCACACCAGTTGTTCAATAATAATGTTAGTACTCCTCAAAGGGCAATAACTTAGTATCACTGTTCATTGTTTAAGGATTTCTCAAGAAGTGTGTGTCAGTTTTTTGTAGTTTATAAAATTCAGTAAGTGTAATTTTGGGGGAGGGAGGGGGAGAAGAATTAATAGAAAAAAATTATTCAAACTCTAGGCTCCAAGTAAAACACCTCATTTTAACATCTGAGATCAACAGGTCACCGGTGAGTAGAATACACTAGTATCTCATGATGTTATTTATTCTGATAAAATAAAAGCAAGTTTCCCACGCAATGTCTACTTTAGAGAAGATCAAATGGTAGTGCCATTCAAGCATTCAGATCTCACATCCCAGATAATCTAAGCATCTTACTTGTGGAAGCCACAGGAATGTTGGGAAAATTAGTGGTGCTGGTAGTGCTAGACTCGGTAGGAGCCAACATGGCTGGGGTGCTGTAAGTCTCAGAAGAAGCCCGGTTACTTGGTGGATGCTGGATGGTCTGGACCGAGTGACCTTCAGCGGTAGATAAGGATGGCGGTCCTTCAAACTCATGCACATATTCATCTTTTACCAACATACTTGGAGCTATGAAGAAATAAAGGTTTAAATCCTTACGCATGCGTGTGCATTTTACTAAGTTATAGGCAAAGACATGGAGCAGCACCACTTCCAAACAAGCACTATTAAAGCTGCTTTCTTGGAAAAATGGTTAGGCAACCAATTCTGACCTACACAGACACTGTTACAACATTGTGGGACATGTTCTCTAGTCCACAAATAAATAAGTGATTCATTCAGTAGCTTAGAAGTATAAAGACTAACTGGACTTCTAGGATGGAGGTTTGCCGACCTCATTAGGAGAGCTTTAAACTAGGAAGTTGGGGGAGATGGTTGGGAGATGTTCAGGAGATCTCCACGCCGGAACTTAACCTGGAGAGGGAAGCAAGCAAAGTGAGAGGGGATATCCTAGTGGACCGAAGAATTGACCAAAGGGGGAAAAGCGGAGTTGCAACTAGCCAGACGGGTGATGATGGTGGTAGAAGGTCTGTGCGTGACGGGGGAAAGAATGTCATTGACGCCAAACGTCAAAAATTAAAATGTCTGTACACTAATGCGAGGAGCCTAGGAAACAAGATGGAGGAACTGGAGCTACTGGTGCAGGAAGTGAAACCGGATATTATAGGGATAACAGAAACCTGGTGGAATAGTACTCATGACTGGAGTACGGGTATTGAAGGTTATGTGCTGTTTAGAAAAGACAGGAAGAAAGGTAGAGGTGGTGGAGTAGCTTTGTACGTCAATGATGAGGTGAATTGTAATGAAATGAGAAGTGATGGAATGGATAAGACGGAGTCTGTCTGGGTAAAAATCACACTGGGTAAAAAAGCTACTAGAGCTTCCCCTGAGATAGTGCTTGGGGTGTGCTACAGACCGCCGGGGTCTGACTTGGATATGGATAGAGACCTCTTTAATGTTTTTAACGAAGTAAACACTAAGGGGGAATGTGTGATTATGGGAGATTTCAACTTCCCGGATATAGACTGGAGGACGAGTGCTTGCAAGAATAATAGGGGTCAGATGTTTCTGGATGTGATAGCGGATGGATTTCTTCATCAAGTAGTTGAAGTACCTACGAGAGGGGATGCCATCTTAGATTTGGTTTTGGTGAGTAGTGAGGACCTCGTAGAAGAAATGGAGGTAGGGGACAATCTTGGTTCGAGTGATCATGAGTTGATTCAATTCAAATTAGATGGAAGGATAAACAAACGTAGATCTGGGATTAGGGTTTTCGACTTCTCAAGGGCTAATTTCAAAGAGTTACAGAAATTAGTTAGGGAAGTGGATTGGACGAAGGAACTTGGGGATTTAAATGCGGAGGAGGCCTGGAATTACTTTAAGTCGCGGCTGCGGAAATTGTCGGAAGCCTGCATCCCAAGAAAGGGGAAAAAAACCATGGGCGGGAGTAGCAGGCCAAGCTGGATGAGCAAGCAACTCAGAGAGGGGATTAGGAAAAAGCAGAAAGCTTACAGGGAGTGGAAGAAAGGCGGGATTAGTAAGGGAAGCTACCTTAGTGAGGTGAGAACGTGTAGGGATAAAGTGAGGAAGGCTAAAAGCCGCGTAGAACTGGACCTTGCGAAGGGAATCAAAATCAATAGTAAAAGGTTCTACAGTCACATAAATAAGAAGAAAACAAAGAAAGAAGAAGTGGGGCCGCTATACGCTGAGGATGGAACGGAGGTTAAGGATAACCTAGGCATGGCCCAATATCTAAATAAGTACTTTGCCTCGGTCTTTAATAAGACTAGTGAGGAGTTTAGGGATGATGGAGGGATGACGAACGGGAATCTGGATGTGGTGGTGGATATTACCGTATCTGAGGTAGAGGCCAAACTTGAACAGCTTGATGGGACAAAATCGGAGGGACCGGACAATCTCCACCCGAGGATATTAAAGGAGCTGGCGCGTGAAATTGCGAGCCCGTTAGCGAGAATTTTTAAGCAATCTGTAAACTCGGGGGTTGTGCCGTACGACTGGAGAATTGCTAACGTAGTTCCTATTTTTAAGAAAGGTAATAAAAGTGATCCGGGTAATTATAGGCCTGTTAGCTTGACGTCTGTCGTGTGTAAGGTCTTGGAAAAAATTTTAAGGGAGAAAGTAGTTAAGGACATGGAGGTCAATGGTAATTGGGACAAATTGCAACATGGATTTACTAAAGGTAGATCGTGCCAAACCAACCTGATCTCCTTCTTTGAGAAGGTGACGGATTACTTAGACAAGGGCAATGCGGTAGATCTAATTTACCTCGACTTCAGTAAGGCGTTTGACACGGTTCCGCATGGGGAACTGTTAGTTAAATTGGAAAAGATGGGGATGAATGTGAAAGTTGTAAGGTGGATAAGGAACTGGTTAAAAGGGAGACTACAGCGTGTCGTGCTGAAGGGTGAACTGTCAGGCTGGAAGGAGGTTACTAGCAGAGTCCCTCAAGGATCGGTTCTTGGACCGACCTTATTTAACCTTTTTATAACTGATCTTGACACAAAGAGCGAGAATGTGTTAATAAAATTTGCGGATGATACGAAGCTGGGGGGTATTGCTAACACGGAGAAGGACAGGGATGCTATTCAGGAAGATCTGGACTACCTTGTACACTGGAGCAATAGTAATCGGATGAAATATAATAGTGAAAAGTGCAAGGTCATGCACTTAGGGATTAATAATAAGAATTTTACATATACGTTGGGGATGCATCAGTTGGAAACGACGGAGGAGGAGAAGGACCTTGGGGTATTGGTTGATAACAGGATGACTATGAGCCGCCAATGTGATATGGCTGTTAAAAAAGCAAATGCGGTTTTAGGATGCATCAGACGAGGTATTTCCAGCAAGGAGAAGGAGGTGTTAGTGCCGTTATATACGGCGCTGGTGAGACCCCACCTGGAATATTGTGTGCAGTTTTGGTGTCCCATGTTTAAGAAGGATGAATTCAAACTGGAACAGGTTCAGAGACGGGCTACTAGGATGATTCGAGGAATGGAAAATCTGCCTTATGAAAGGAGACTCAAAGAACTTGGCTTGTTTAGCCTGGCCAAAAGAAGGCTCCGGGGGGATATGCTTGCTCTATATAAATATATCAGGGGGATTAACGTTAGGGAGGGAGAGGAATTGTTTAAGTTTAGTACTATTATAGGCACGAGGACGAATGGGTACAAATTGGATATTAGGAAATTTAGACTAGAAATTAGACGAAGGTTTCTAACCATTAGGGGAGTGAAGTTCTGGAATAGCCTTCCGAGGGAAGTAGTGGGGGCAAATGACTTATCTGGCTTTAAGACTAAGCTTGATAAGTTTATGGAGGGGATGTTATGATGGGATAGTTTAATTTGAGCGATTGATTTTGGATTATCGGCAGATAAGTCTGCTCAATGGTCTGTGGGAATGCTGGATGGGATGGGAACTGAGTTACTGCAGAGAATTCCTTTTTGGGTGCTGGCTGGTGAGTCTTGCCCACATGCTCAGGGTTTAGCTGATCGCCATATTTGGGGTCGGGAAGGAATTTTCCTCCGGGGCGGATTGGCAGGGGCCACGGAGGTTTTTCGCCTTCCTCTGCAGCATGGGGCATGGGTCGCTTGCTGGTGGATTCCCTGCAGCTTGAGGTCTTCAAATCTCATTTTTGAGGATTTCAATAACTCAGTCATGGGTTCGGGGTTGTTATAAATGTGTATGGGTAGGGTTTTGTGGCCTGCCTTGTGCGGGAGGTCAGACTAGATGATCATATTGGTCCCTTCTGACCTATGAGTCTATGAGTCTATGAATATCAAGGAACAGTGAGCTTCCCTTGCTGCATCTGAAATAGCAGTTTAGTGCCAAAATTATGCATATTCTGACACCATGTTGGTTTCTGTTTCATTAGAGTATGGTTGGAGGGGGTGAGAAAGTAGAAATTCACTATCTGTCAAGCACTTGAACTTACATTAATGCAATGCTGAGGATATAACTTTAAACATGCAATTCAAAATATTAATTCACCAACACTGCACATAAGAAAAAGCCTTGCTCCCCTCAAGCTACCTTTATGCAACTCCCATTGGGAGTGTGCATGCACATGCGTGGCAGTATAGAATTCACTTCGTATTAAACTACTAATCCAAAATATTCCCTATGGCTAGTGAGAGTTATGATTATGCGAACACTAACTGTCACATTTTCTATTGAGTGTTTTAAACTGAAGTTTTTATGTTGCATTAATTAAATTCCCTGTTTGTTTTTGGTTTATGAAATGTCAAAGGATATTTAAATATTTTCCTTTTATTCTCCATTAGTTGCATATTTGTACTGAGAGAGCAGCACAAAAATATATCTAACCAATACATTTCATGTATTTAGTTACTGTACTATAAAATTTGGTACACACTTGGTCCGGTGCACATAAATCATTTTCAGTTGCTTCTATTCTTGCAGTTTAACGCAAACTGCCCTGGAATCTAATCTATAGAAAATTCAAATGTAAAGTTTAGCCTCTTTCTTTTAAGTTTATGCCACAAGACTTCCAGGCACTTGAAACAACAGAAATCCCACCACATCTTTCCTTTAGGAGAAAAGAAAAACCCTAGCTTTGGTGCTACATAGCTGCACACACAATCCAGGGACAGAATTAACTAAAAACCTGGAAGTGAATATTTAATTGTTTCCAAGTTTTAAATATATTCCCCCACAATTTACCAATTTGATTTTTTGCCAGCACACCTGCCACAAATCTGAAGTTAGAATTCAGATTTTTGAATTAGTTGTACACAATCTTACTTGTATATCTGACATATTCTGTTCAAAATAATTTTTAAAAAAATTTTGGCTTGTAACTTTCCATGCTTTCTCTGATCCCAAATGAAAGTTTTTGGGAAGTTACAAGTGACTGAAACTAGAGCAACAATGAAAGGTGAGCTGAAAGCTTAACTATAACTTTTTGAAGCTTCACATACTCATTATTTCCAAGTCTCCTAACTAGAAAAACAAATGCATTTCTATCCGTGCTTTCCCTCCTCCCCCCCACAACAGTTGAGAACATCTGTACATATGCTTTTTAAAATGCAATCTAGTTCTTTTTACATAGAAATCTTTATCAATTATAACCAATTAACTACTTACCAGAACTCTGCAGGGTCAGTCCTGAAAGATCTTTTAAAAAGAAAAAGGAATCTTTTAAAAACAATGAATTTCATGTATATGCTTACAATGCATCAAATGAATTCATGAACATATACACAGATTAACAGAAACCTGAGATTAGCAACTAAACACAATATGTCTGTGCATCATAGAAGTATGCAAAGTAAATCACTCTCCTACAGTTTACATGAACTAAATACCACTTCATATTCAGTTCTGAAAGGCTGAACACCAACCCCAAAATTTATTCCATGCATTAAGTTTATTCCAAAGTTAAACTTCAGTATCTATTTCCACTAAATAAAAGGAAAAAGTAAAAATAATTCCAAAATATGCTTTGTTTTTAACTATGTCTTTATACACTTATGTTTTTATTTAGATCTAGGTTCCTTAGAACATAAGGAAAAAAATATTTACACTTTACTTCCATAGTTCCACTTTAAATCGACAGACCACTTACCAATGCCAGGTGATACTACCCGCTCATAATGATAAGGATTCACACAGACACTGTCACATTTTAGGTCAAAAGCATACTGACAATATTTAACATGCTTGAGTTCATTTTTGTGAAGATCAGGCCACCTCCAAAGACGAGCATATATCACATGAGGGAACCCTTTACGACCTGCCACCTAGAAAGTTAAAAGACACAAAAGTCTACTGAGAAAATATTAGAAACAAAAACAAAAAACCTCCCTCATTTTCCACTAACAGAACAAGGTTGCCTAAAACTGAACAGATACCATTCACTAAAAATTTCTCCTGTTGTGTTTTAAATGTTTATCCTCCAAAACTCCATATTCAATAGAAAGAATCCAAAAAGAAATCCCAGTGGATATTTAAACTAATATTGTGATTACTCCCAGGAGAAAATACAAGAATGCAACAGGAGATATTGGCCATAAAATGCACAACACAACAACGATGTTCAGAATTCACAAATTATATGAAAATTGCAGATCATAACCTTCTAGAACTTTGTAGATAAAAATTATGGGAGGAAAAACTGTAGAATTTTATCCCTATATTAAAAAGCTAACACCTTAGTAGTATGTGAAAATTCTTTTTCTACATAACTTGTGGCATATGCATTTGAAAAAACAGGTATTTGTTTTAAAAAAAAAAAAAGATAAAATGTTATGAGGTAAACCCTGCCCACTTTCCTGGTGGGGGTGGAGATCAGACTAGCTTGACTTAAAACAGGAGGAAAGAGACATGGGTTGAAATCCTGTGGCGACTTAGTTTATCCCCTCAGATTCCAGGATATCTAAACCCTTCCCACACCTCTGTCAGCTCACTATCCTGCATCTCTGATCATACAACTCTGGCAGGTGTCACGCCACCATAAATTTTTCCCCCTTTCCTGAAGCCTGCTGCTCCCTCTGAAGGAAAGGAACAGCATTTAGAGGGACTAATGCAGCTCTCAGAGAGCTCCAACAACAAACTATGTCTGCATATGGGCTCCTACTGGCTCAAAGGTGGGGAAAGTTATGCCACTGAGCCACTCCTCCTCATCCACTTTTGCTCCCACTCAACTAACATACGTAGAAAATATATCCAGTCTATATTTGGACTAACCTGAAGCCTTCCATCCAATGTTCTCTGTATCGTAACACATTTACTAGGATGAGCTCCATTTGTAGTTATAGCTGTAATTAAAGAATCCAATTCATCTTTTTTCTCCTTTAGCTTTTTAACTAAGCTCTCAATTGCTCGTTTTGCAAAAGTTTCACTCTCTCCACCTTGCCGATGGCACATCAAGCTGTGAACAATGCTCAGACAAGCATCATTACTTGTTGGTGTGTTAGTAATAGACATATTGTCCATTTGTAACAGCTTTTTCTGGCAGATCAAATATGTCCGGAATTCTTTTTAAGGTTTTATTTTTCAGGCTAGCGAACAAGAGATGATCAAAGAAAAGGTCAGGCACATGGGGTCTGGAGCAAACCTAGAGAAGAAAAATACACCTATTGTAAAAGAGTTTTCATAAAGCATTAATACATCACAGCCTGGAGGTGACAAACTTGTTTGTATGAAAGCACTAGATAACTGAGCCACATATCAAAACCAACTTTAATGGAACAAATACGGTGGCATTATGTTTCAACTTTCTAAAGAAACACAAGATATTTTATTAGAAAAAAAAATTCTAACTAATTTATATAATTTTTTACAACAAAATGTCATATTATATATTTATATAGAATGAGAAAAGGAGCAGAGTAGACAAATAACATATTTAGAAAGTAAGAGCTCCCAGGAATAAATCCCAGCATATATTTGGACATGAAATTTCTAGATCACACATATATGCATCATGCTTTATTATTCTTGTTATGCATAAAATTTGCTATGAGCATGAAGCTTTAAAATCATTCCCAGCATTCTGTACTGGGTGGAGGATCTCTCACTGCATCTCAGGACTGAAATTATTGCTGCAAGCACCTCCATTCTTTCCCCCACCCCCGAATTCCTGGAGACAGACTTATAGTAGTTTGTGGTGGCAACAGGAGGAAAAGACAGCAGGAGACCACTGGTTCAGTGGAGTTGTCAGCTCCACCTCATGAGGCCTATAGTGGATCAGAAGAACCTGAAAAATCCTCCCCTCCCTCCCCAAGTTCTATAATCATAAATCTCCAGTAGTAATGTGGAGAGGAGAAGGATGAGCAAGGTAGAGAACACAGGAGGAAAGTGGGGACAACAGACAACCCAGAAAAGGAAATAGATACACAGACCAATTTTAGAGTGGGATTCTGTACGTCAATTTCTTTCAATATACTAATCCAGCTAACTTTCACCAGAAAGTAATTTGATGGTCAAATACAATTCAGAAACAAGCCCAACCTAACAATTTTCAATCCCATCCTCTAAAAAATTCCCTACATAGAAAAACAGAGTTAAATCCTTCATTTGGACAATATGGGCCAAGAAAAAAAAATCCTTTTAAGACAGTCTTGTTAATCAAAGGGTATGCCTACACTTAAAACACTACACCACTATAGTACTTCAGTGCAGACACTCTCTACAGCAGTGTTTCTCAACTGTTAAGTAACAAGTACCTCCTAAATTCTGAAAATTTTAATAGGTACCCCAACACTCAATATTCCATGGGATTTTTAATTTACAGACTACTGTGAGCCATATGTTGGAAGAAGGGCTGAGTATATAAGGCCGTGATATGAAAAATGTCAGATCTAGTGTGGGTATGATTACCACCTTTACACCAGGGCTACACAACTCAAGTATGTATCTGGGCTAGAGGTGATGTTGGTGAAAGCTAGGAGGCTTTGAGCGGCATGTCAATGCCGGGGAATATAAACTGCCATGCCAATTTTTTTGCCATAGATTTGGGAGGAGGAAGGGGTGAGAGAGAGACAGGGAAAGAGAGAGAGAGAGCGAGAGATACAGGAAAAGAGGATAACTGGTAAAATCTGGGCTGTTATAGTTGTCAATTTCACTGCTCAGCTAGAGCAGTGAAATTAACGAGTTTTCTGGGCACTGGGCTTTGAGCCAAGGAGTGGGGCTGCCATCTGGGCAAGTTGCAAGTGGCTGCCGCCTGGCTGCCAGCCCAGGAGGTGGGCAACTGCCACCCAATATGAGCTGGGGCAGAGGAGGCTTCCACACCAGCTGGGACCCAGGGATGTGAGCAGGGGACTGCTGCCTGTCTTCAAGCCAGGGTGCTGGAGGCTGTCCCTTGGCTCAAAGCTGGGGCGCGGGTGGCTGTCACCCAGCTCACGAGACTCAGGAGGCTGCTACCGGGCTCCCAGCTGGGAGCTGTGATTGGGCGAGAAGCGGGAGGCTGCCGCCTGCCTCACTCAGAAGCTAACAGCTGCCGCCTGCCTCCCAGCCAGGAGCTGTGATTGGGCAGGAAGCGGGAGGCTGCAGCCTGGCTTCCCGAGACCATGATGGCTGCCGCCCACCTCCCCTTCACTCAGTTTTTTCCCGGGTACCTCCTGCCTGTGTCTCACGTACCCACAGGGGTACGTGAACCACAGGTTGAGAAGATATGTTCTACGGTGATGAGGGGGGTTCTCCTGTCACTGTAGTTAATCCACCTCCCCAAGATGTGGTAACTAAATTGATGGAAGAATTCTTCCATCAACCTAGCACTGTCTACACCGGGGCTTAGATCAGCATAGTTACATCTCTCAGGGAGGTGGATTATTCACACCCCTGAGAAATGCAGCTATGCCAATGTAAGTCTTCGTGGAGACCAGCCATAAGTAGAAGTCATGTAGCCAAGTTAGCAGCCCTATTAGAAACTAAATATGCAAGCTATGGAATTCAAAATACAATTTTAATGTCACATTAACAGGTCTGTTTTGTTAAAAAAGAAAGACATGTAACAACTAAGGTAAGGAAAAAAATACTTTGGGAGCAAATTAGACTTGGGAAACAGGAACAAATTAATATAGCTAAGGAGTTAAAATACAGCTTGAAAAAACAGCTATCCAAGATGCTACTATCCCAATAAACAATTTATTACTAGCCAATTCTGCAAAAACCTTCCTTAAAGAGTCAAACTGAATAGAAAATTCCACTGTAACACCTCTCTCCACCCGAAACAACAAAACACTAACTCCCACTTGGAACTACACATAAGTAGTGAAGGGTGATGATATCCTTTCAAACTCGGCAATGAAATTGAAAAGAGGCAGCTGTTTAAAATTAACAATGATGGGCTGGTACCACATGCCTCCTCTTTTTCATACCTGTGGATACTTCTGTCAAAAAAAGATTACCGGAGCATGAAAGATATAATTCACATGCACTTCGGTCCATCTACAATGGAAATTATGTTATCTATAATGAAAATGCTAGTAATGACTTGTATTTAATTGATGTTACTGAGTGTCTGCACTAGCAGTCCTATTTCACATCCATTTGTCCTCGTGTCCACACAAAGCTGTGTAATGCAGTGGTGCAACCAATTCCCCAGTTCCCAAAACAATTGCTATACTATATCCCTGATAATAGCAGTCATTTCTGTAACATCACCCCAAAAATGGAGGCCTCGCCAAGTACTCAGAGGTAGGGTTTTCTGTGTGAACTACTGAAAACTCATTGCCAGTCAAGTTGTGAGGCCCAGAAGAACAGTCTAATTTATTCAGGTGGGGGGCTTCTGATCATCTTGACTCCAAGAAAGTGAAATACAAAAAGCAACCCAAAGAGTACCTAAAGGAGTGAACAGTTGGGAGAATTAGTATTCCAGCTAGTGTGTCAGTATTCCTTATTTACACTAGGAAGGTAATACCTGGACGAAAAAATAAGTGTTTAGACTCACTCAAAGCAGAGATAAGAAAAATGGCATGAGGCCTTTTAAATATTGGCAGCAAGTGTGTGTACAGCATGCTAATCTTTTAAGAGAGGGTTATTTAATATGCCAAAATTTTGCAGCATAAATGAGGCCTCAGAAAGATCAAGAAGTTACAATAAAGGAAGTCCCTGGACATATCCTAAGGTCAAAGAGAGAAAAAATGTATTTGTGCCTCTGTCTTTATTCTGAAGAGGGCATGTGTAGGAATAAAACTGTAACCCTGTAGATTCATTTATAGCTTTGTTCATTCATACCTTTATTTGTGTTTCAAACCATTCCTAGAATTGTGTCTTTATGTAATCACTATCTCACAATTCTGTCTGTAATATTTGAACTCCTCTCAGCCATACACCATATTATAAAGGTAAAACCCCATTTTGACCAAATGTATTCTATTTTGTACAAAACTTTTTCTAAATTTTTAGATGAATAGGTAACCATATTTGAACAAGGTATTAATGGAGGGTGTATGTACGTGTGAATCAGACCCAAACTGCCAGCTTGTCCTGACTCCTTGGAGAAGTAGAGAACTGAAGTGGGAGCTTACTTAGACCTCAGATGAAGTGCAGGACTGTTGAAAATTTCAAAAAAAAAAAAAAAAAAAATCTCAAAAAGCCAAACTAACAATGACCAAAAAACCCTCTCTCCCCACCCTGCCTTCTCATGTTGTCACAAAACCTACTAAATTTGCTAGTCATTAAGAAGTTTACACCTGTAATTTCTAAAAACCTTTCAGGTTCTTCTTCATATATGAAAACAGTAGCAAAAATCGGCACTTTTTCCCTGGACAGATCACCTTTAGCACTTTTCACAAAAATACAATCCACAGACTTTTTTTCAGACTTAGTTTAAAAAGCTGAACACCATACCACTCAGATATAAGAAATAAGTCACAGTACGTAACAGTTGAGGCAAGAAAAGCTACTATTTGGTCCAAAAGGACAGAAGGAAGAAGGTGCTCTTAGTGAAGGAAAATTAAACTATATATGGGAAGCTAGGGAAGGATGCCAATAGAAGCAGGTACATGTTATCAGCAGCCTAATAAGTGTCTTTGGCTCTGAATCTGCCATCTTGCCCAAAATTCATACATCACCCAACTGATTTACACTACTGGTTAAGCCAATCAACAGTGCAGGGATCAATTTAATCAAGAAACAAACCCAAAATATTAAACGTGACAGTCTAACACACCACTGGATAATTGCCCTAAGATGTGGGCAAATAGCCAAAGATTCCCCCACTTCATTACCATTCATTATATCTGTTAGCATCCACATTACGCTAGACATTTTCTAAACAAATGAAGACATGGTGCCTCCACCCAAAGAGTTTACATGTTTTAAAGACAAAAAGATATGCGTAAAAGGGAAATAATATTTAAGTAAAGCAATCAAGATGGCACCTGATAAATGTCTGGATAACAAAATTATTTTAATTGAAATATATATTACTCCAAAGGTACTACAATCTTGTCACAATCAGATGATTAGTTTCTGTAGGCATTCTGTGAGTCTTCTGGAGAGATCTGAATGCAGAAAGGAAGGTAGCCTTGCAGATCAGTTCAGGAAGGACATTCTATGCAGAAGTGGTGGACTGAAAAGTCCAAAGATGCTTGTGGGAGAAGCAGACAAACATAATATTGAGACTGGCACTGGAGGATTGTTAGAAAATACAGACTTGAACAAAGTCAAGAGTGAATAAGAAGGGGGAAGTGGACTTATGAAAGCATGTTCAAGAAGCTTAAAGTTAATGTAGATGTGATGGTACACCAAATGGTATACAATGCACTTTCAGATGAACCAAAAGAATGAAGGTTTAACATATGTTCAGTACTGTATGACAAAACTCAGGGCTCTAACTTTTGTTTTTATCCAACTGAAGGACTTAAATTGTGAAGAGAGAAGGATTACTTATTTTTCCCACCAGCTGGATCAAATGGAAGACAATACTTCACATTAGCTCATGCATTTAATATTAGAACTCTTCCAAGGAATGAAAACTAGGTAAGCACTAGATTTTTAAATGGCAAGTATACAACATTAATGTGATACAAATGCTGAAGCTTTAACCCTAAAACTTTAATATGACTGTATTCTCAGTTCTTTTACACAGTATACAATTTAAATGTAAAATATAAAGATAGTGTTCATCTCTTAAAACAGAGGTATTCTTAAAACAGAGCCAAAAAATAAACCAAAAACAAGTTAAAACAAGACCATTCAGAAGGGGGCAGAGTAAAGGCAGGAAGACAGCCATATGTTGATCTACATCCATGCACAGAAATCTCATTGAAATCAATAAGAAGTAACAGTAAATGGGCTCAAGTTTGAAACAGTTCAAACCCAATTTAAATTCTTGTATTTTCAATGTAATGGCCAACAGTCTGGAAGATGCATGATTAGCTGCCTCAGATTAGGTAATTCATCCCCTGTAAACGCTGCCCAATTCAAAACCTGTCTTAAGGCATCACTAACATTGAAACAGATTTCTGATAAAGCCAAAATGAGAAAACTGGCATGAGAATAGGCTGAGCAGTATGTTTTTGGTTCTCAGTTAAAGTACTCAAAGTAGTACATTTCTAACTAAAATGTACTTTAATGGTATTTTTAAAAGGTACTTATGCACCTACAAATCCAGATAGGTGCCTAGTAGGATTTTCAAAGATGCCTAGGTGCCTATTTGCATGTTTACGCACCTAAATACCTTTAAAAATTTGGCCCAAAGTGCTTGTCTCATATCTGGAAGCAAGACTCCCATCCGATATGGAGTCACAAATAAAGGACTACTGTCCACATTATAAATCAACTGAAAAGATTTGGCATAAATGGCAGTCTAATCTCTTGTGGTGTTGCACATTTAGTTCAAGTTAGTTTTCCTCCTGCTCTGTCATAGATGCAAAAAAATTTTTATACCAGAAAAGATGATTAAATAACATTCTTCTCAATATTAATACAGATTCAAAGGTGATGTACAATCTGATACTGGACTCCAACAGCTGCAGCTTTTTTGCCCCAGGCTAGATGCTAAAGAAATTATTTATACCTTGGAATATCCTACAAAGTCCTGATGGCATAGCTGATGCATCACTTGGAGCTCAGTGTAACTGTATTTTATGACATACATTTGATTTCCCTCCCCCAAAAAAACTCAATTAAAATGAAAAAGGATAGAAAACACAATCATTGCAATGTAGCCAAACTGTCACAACTATGAAAACCATACCTTTATATTTCCTGATTTCAGAGCATTTAAATTGGGAACTTTGAACTGAGGTTCTCCTCAAAATTTATTTTGTAAAAATGCAATTGTGGGGTTCCATTCTGATGTGTTTCAATCAGATCCTAATGAAGTGTGTTAAGTTTACAGGTAAAAAGATGTACTTCCATAGTTGACCAGGGTCTCAACGTCAATTTATGTTCTTTCCTTGCATATAATCACCAATTAAAGGACTTGTAGACCAAATTACAACCCTGACAATAGCACAGACTGAGAAAAATTCTATTGTCCAGCAGCCTGAGACAAGTAGAAACACTGTAAGGCCCATTAAGCATCAGGTTTTTGCCTCCCAGACAAGGACATCAGGGTGGTAAACTGAGTGGCAGGCACAGCAGCATTAAGGTGCCAGAGAAAAGGACTGTTGAAGGGGCTAAATGTGAACAGAGCAAAAAGTACTATTCTATAGTAAAAAGAGGAGGATCTGAGCAGAGTGGCTGAACAAAGCTGCCAGAGGTTAAGGGATTGGGTCTAGTTGATGTCAGCCACAAAAGTAATGCCTTGGAAGAAATGTACTGCTAAGCATGGCTGGTTTGAATGTGCCATCTGTCAGGGCTCTGAACAGAGAGATCTGTTGTGACTGAGATAGAGAAAGATTGGGTTTGAGATTTTCAGCTACAGTCAGATAGTTCAATCAAAGGTAATTTATACTCTGACAAAAAGGCCAGCAGAAGTTTACTTTTCCAACCATGTAGCAGTAGGCTATGTATCAAGCTTTAGAGCTTTGCAAACATCTTAGCAGCAGCTGCAGCTCAAAAAATGTTTGATTTGATTTAAGGGGAAATTCTTGAAAGCTATAGGCCACAGAGTTAGAAAGTCTGAAGACTATTTTTGCCAGGAAAACGAGCAACATTTTAACTTATCAACCAAGCTAAAATACACAATTTGATAACCAGCTGCTGATAAAAAGAAACTGATTTTGGAGGGGAAGATGACCTTTATTACTTTGATACTGTCTAAGATTCGACAAGGTACTCCTCATGTTACTGTGCACTGAATCATCCACAGCTTCCTATTCTGGATTTTAAAATAGGTTATCCTTCTATTTAGATTTCAAAATGAATTCAAACATTTTCAAATTTTTCTATAAAAAGATGACAACTTCAGAGTTGTGCTGAGGCCTTTCAGGCAACGAAGATAAATGGAGATATTCACCAAGTAAATAAATACATTGTGTTTCTGCTCAGGTTACAGTACTGAAGGCAATAATAAAAATCATCAGCCATTTAGAATATATTACAGAAAGTGTCAGATCAAGACAAGCACATCTGTGGGCACAATATACTACTTCATGACAGACTTCACCATTGTGACTGAAGACTTTCTAACATTTCACTTATTAGTAACTAATAGTTATATTAGTAATAACTTATTAGTTATTAGTTCACTTATTAGTTGAGGCTTTACGAAAACTATATATTTTTTAATTTAACATTTATATTTCAGGAGCACCCAGATGCCACAACAAGTTTCTGCTCCACTGTGATGTACATTGTCAAAGACATACATAATCTTACAATCTAAAATCTAGAGATGCTGGAACTTTCAACAATGAAAAACAATTTCAGAATTGATGCCAAAAATGTATCCTTAGGGATTGAAGGGGTAAATATTTCTGGTTCTTTAGTAGGAAACCTGGAGGGAAAAAATTTTAAAAATATTTATTTTCAGCTTCCAATGAACACATTATTTGTAGCAGCTGGTTATCAAATTGTCCATTTTAGCTTAGTTGTTAAGTTGTTTCATTATCTTCTAGTACACTACAGTGGTAGAACATGAGTTTCCACGATAAACTTAATAAAGTGAAACACACAAACATATATGCAACAAAGGCACCCTTCATGTCTTAATGCAGATATCCCTGAATACCCCAAGTGTGGATGTTTTTCCAGCCACATCAAACTCTCTGCTTGCCTGAAGGGTGAATGACAACAAAAACAGATCTGTAGATACCGGCACAATCAGCACACAATAGCAATATCAAATCTCACTACTGTAGAACTAGACTGACACTGATATATACGACAAGCAGTAGAGGGAAGTTATCTATAATATTCTTTAAGTATTAAAACTTTTCTTGAATTTTATTTAAGTTAAAAAACATCAATTCTGACCATCTCACTGACAGCAGTGGCAGAAATGGCATATTAATTCATATTAAAGCAAGGACAACACTAAAAAAAAACAAACTTTGGCACAATACTATAAAACAGAACAAGAGAAATTCAAAGAAATGTTTTGAGACAAATTTCAGTAGCAACAATATTTCATCTTAATTTAATTAAGAGAAAAAGATAACAGTTCAAAAATTCAGATAGCTTCTTTTTCTTGTGGAACATCCACATCTAAACTCTTAACTGGCTTTAGAGAGTTTATTGCAAAGTTTCCAACCGGTGTGCCATGGCACACTGGTGTGCCATCAGGCCTGAGCAGGTGTGCCACAGAATTTTTTGAAAAACTACTTGAAGAGTTCTGGATTGGCTCATGAATATTCATGAGTTCATTTGGAAACTATATGGTGATGTGCCTCAAAATAAATAAGGTACCAAGGTGTGCTCCAGCAGATAAAAGCTTGGGAACCACTGGTGTATTGGTTTGTTTTTCTCAGCCTCTACCTGTGCACACCTATTGCTTTCAATGGCATTTTACAAGTGTAACAGATTGGC
>ML675629.1:13573622-13596920 GCA_007922155.1 Mesoclemmys tuberculata | reverse complement strand
CGAGGATCTCTCTTAGCTGTGTTAGTGCAGAAGAAATAGTGGGCCAAAAAAAAAACCCTCTCTGTCACCAAAGATATCAACTATGAATTGAACACATATATGGAAAAGATTTGATTAATAATAAGGTGCCATGTTTACATAATCATTTTTCAGAGTAGAATCACATTTTAAAGTTACATTAATGTAAGTTTTTGTATTTCAATTTCCTCCCTCCTCCAGCCAGTCATTATTCTCGAGGACTTGTAAAGGCCAAATGAACTGTAATTTGTACTACATACAACAGCCTGACTAGGTCAGGGAAGGAAGATGATCATTGATCACACACTAAACTGGAGTGCTGCATGTTGCTCTGGTCCACCATTCAAGTTGGATCCATTTCAATGACATACACCTAAATTTGAGGCCCATAATGAGCCAGGACCTGATTGTCTTAGGCTTGGAACTTACATCAGTATAATTACATTGCTACAGGGCATGGAAAATCCACACCCATGAGTGATGTAGTTATACTGACCTAACCATGGGTTTAGACATCACTATGTTGACAGAAGGGCTTCTCCCGTTGTCACAGTTATCGCCTCTCAGATAGGTGGAGTACCTACACTGAAGCTCTCCCATTGATGTATGTAGCATCTTCACTAAGTGCTACACCACTGCAGCTGCAGCGCTGTAGGTGTAGACAAGCCCCTAGAAACAGCTCCTCCATCTGCGACTCACTGAGACATCTGTGCTCACAAGGAATGCTATCACTGACAGTCACATCAAGGTTCCCCCAACCCTAAGGCTCATTGGGGTGTATGACTTCCTTAACGCAGAAGAAAAAAGAAAGCCCAAATCAGACTGTTTTCAGAACACAATACAAGCCCACCTTTTTGCAAAAGCCTTGCTTCAATAAGGATTGAACAATAAACTGCCAAAATCCCATAAACAGAAGAAATAATGGTGAATGAACCAAATAATAGAAGCAAGAGTAGAATCTTTTACAAACAAATTTTGTGATTTTATATTTTTAATGCCTTGATACCATAGCAATGGGTGCTTAGGTATCATGAGTTCTCTAAGGAAAGTTGGAAAGAGAGAGTGTTTTGTGTTTGCTCAAGGGGTTGGGTTTTTTTGTTTGACTGTTTTTTAAATCTTCATCTCCGAGGTTAGACCAAGAATGGAAATTCCAGCCCCAAAATAATCTCTCAGAATACGTGCAGTACTTCTGAAATTCTTTGCACTCAGGTCCTCTTTTCAGCCCCAGAGTATGCAGACATTTCTGAACAACTGCAAATTTACTGTGTTATTTCTTGCATAAAGTAAATTGTATTAAACCCATCTACTTATAAAACTAATTCTAGATGATGATTAGTTTCAGGGATATTTGTACTGATTTTCTTATAAGCTTTGCTCTGTGTATGAATACTGTTTTTAATATCAATATTAAATGCACATACATGCCTGTAACATAAATACATCAAAAATCAAAATAGGTTCATGATTGTAAAGTGGAAGAAGGATGTTTCAACAATCATCTACTCAAAACAAGACTATGGCCAGAAGGAGAGTAAGAAGGATAAGAGGCCTCCCTTTTCATTAAATTTTGTAGTTTACTCTAACTATTTCAGAATGCCACTTACATACCATTTTTATCTAGAAATTCTTCTCACAGTTAAATAAGTTTAGAATTAATACATATGAAAGAAGACGATTTACAGCTAAGATTATAAATACAATGGTCACAGAGTTTGAAAACAACTTATACCTTGTTTACAGGGACACAAAAAAAAGAACCCATGGAGAACTGGGATATTATGTTAACACACACTCCAGGATCCTAGTATGCTCTAATGCATGTGTGTGGCAGTGATCTGTTTGTACTATTATCACCTAGGCCTCCAGACTGTAATATGTCTAACGCATATGTTGATATGTTAACAATCGATCCTCAGGAGGACTCCCCTAAGATCTGCCCTATGGCACATGACAAACAGTAAAAGAAGGGGGGAGAGGGTGCAGAGCAGTAAAAAAAAAAAAAGGATAATCATCATTAGATAATATCTTCAAAGCTTAAAGGCCTCTGGGCATCTTAAAGCAATCTAAAATCACGATTTACAATAAAAGAAAACAATAGGCGTGCACTGTCAGCGCAGACGCCAAACAGGATATCCCGAACTACCCAACAACAAAAACACAGGGCACGTTTTTGAAGCCAAGTCTAACCGGGCCACCACGTCAAAGAAACGAGTGGCAGGGCAGGCACTTCTATAAGGAGGGTAGTGGAAGAGCTGAGCCGGGGACAGACTGATCAACAGGAGGCTGGAGAAGAGAAACCTTCATACCACAGGAACGGGATAAGGGAGCTGGGGGAGCGGAGCGGGGGGCCCAAGGTGGGCAACCTCCCACGCCCGGGGTAGGTCAGAGGGGCCCAAAGAAGCGGGGCAGGAAAACGGGGAGAAGGTATGAAGAGGACGGGGAAAGGGAACAAGCAGGGAGGACAGGGAGGACGCTCCGCTAACACCCCAACCCCGCGGTGGGATCCGCACCAGGGCCTCCAGGAGAGTGCAGGGGTCGCCTCGCTGCAGCACGGGGGAGCTCCTAGGACGGCGGCCCGGGCCCGCCCGAGCCTGGGGGCGCGCGATGACCAGAGGGGGACAGGCCGCGGCCGGGGGGGAGGGGAGGGACACCACGGCGCCGGGGGGGGAGCGCGCTCACGCGGAGGGGCGGGGCGCACTGCGGGGGAGAGGGGAAGGCGGCGTCTGATTGGATACGAACAACCGGGGGCGGGCGTTACCTGGGCTCTCCAGGCTCGGCTGGACCGTGGCGGGCCCGAGTCCCCCTCCCCTCGGCTCCCCCCACCCCGGGGCGGCGCTGCCGCCGCCTCAGCAGGGGACCAGGCCCTCGGGCGGCGGCCCGTCCCCTCAGGGCGGCCCTGGCGGGGCGGAGGAGGCGCTCACGCGCCGCGGGAGCGGGGGAAGGGAGGGAGGCTCCAACCGCCCCGTTACCGCCGCCTCCGCCGCGCGGGTGCCGTTGTTGTTGCAGCTGCTGCCGCTCGGGAGTCCTCCGCCGACACGTAGCCGCCCCGGCGCATGCGCAACATCCGGGCAACCCAGCCACAGCAAAGGGGTTCCCTCCTCTCCCTCCCTCGCCTCTTGCTTCCACCATCGCGACGCGGAGCCGTTGGGCTATTGCGCGTGCGCCTGGAGGCCACCCACGTCTCTAAGGTCGCAAAGCGCTGGAGAATTTCCATGCAGGCGGGCGGGTGCTTGGTTTTTTTTGGTCGAGGGTGAAATTTAATTTTATGGTTTCTGTCCCCGCCCGGAGGGAGGAAAAGTCAGTTTCCTTTCTAGTCTCCCTTGGCTCCAGGTTTTTGGACTACAACACTCTGAGCAGTTACAGGGGCAGCTGTGTGCCTCCTGCTGCTGGGGGGACAGGCCCGGGGGGAGGAGGGGGGGCTACGGCTCTTGTTCAGAAACTAGGCTATCAGCCTGGGGGGCTGGGTCTTGGACACAGAGGGGAAATCACACCCATTATTTCACACCCATATTTCACACCCACAGGGAGAGAGGCCAGAGATCACCATTTGCCCCCACACATCCCCAATCTCATCTTGCTTTCGCCACAAGTCTACATCAAATTAATGTTTTTAAGTCAAGAAAAACAGTCTATCCTGGCGACTTTAAACATAGTAAGGGAATGACAGGTCTCAAGAACTGCCTTCAATGCAGTCTGCCCGAACAGGAGACCGCTTTCTATTTTTGCCTCTAATCTTTTCATTGTGTCTTTTTGCAGTAGCACAGGCACAACCCCTGAGATTTGAGAGACAGGCCTGAGCCCGAAGAGCCTTTCAAGAGCCTGACACTTGCTCAAAAGTCGGAGCTAGGGAGACAAGGTTGAGACCCTTGTGCAAAGAGCCATCATTTCCCATTGACAGCTCCTCCAGTTATCAGCTCTGAACCTCTCATTTTCTGGGGCAGGGCACTGGGCTTTGCAGCACAGACGCACATCCCAGTATGCCTGTTACAGGACCCAGGGCCTTTATACCAGGATTTAGCTATAGCTGTGGGTTATATGAGTTGGAGCTAGCATATGGCCAGTTGGAATCCTAAAGGCTTTCTGCCAGTTAGATGGGGCCACAGACAAGAGAGACACAGGTTTAGGGAAGCCCTAGTGTAGGTCTCGCCATAGTAGTTTGGAAGGACTAGTATAAAGGAAGGGCGTGCGTGTGTACTCTCCCGAACCAGCTGGTGAACACTGGGATGACCATAAGGAAAGGGTGTGTATCCTTTTCCTTCCTAGCTGGAAAGTTCTGTGTGTGGTTATAATCCCGTACTTTGAGTTGATTTGTTCTGGTTTTGAGTTTGTTTTTTTAAACAAAGCAAGCCCTGAAGAAAGATGTAAAGAGCCTTGTAGCTGAGACTTTATTTTTCCACCCATAGCTAGGGCATTTGCACACTCGCCAGCACTCTGCCACTTAAGTGTCAGCCACAGAAATACCTGTGATTGATTGCTCAAAAGAAATAATGGACAATGGGAAGGTGACCATACTGATTGTACTAGATCTATCAGCAGCCTCTGAAACCCTTCACCATATAGAGCGGTTTATTTTTCTCTGGGACAATGGAGGGCTGAACGAGGGTCCTTGCAGTGATTTTGTTTTTTCCCATCTCAGACCTTTTTTCCTGCGAAGGTTCTGGATTTCCCTCTGTCACCCCCCTTGTGCCTACAACGGCTGTGGGAGACTGAGACACAGGCTGGAGTTGAGTATCAGTTATTCATTTGCTTACTGTACACGACTAAAGCTCAGAGAAGCTGCAAAGGGAGCTCTAGAGCACAACCTCGGCCCTCTCTGTTGCATGGACTCCTGTGTTGGACAGGAGGAGTCTTTTGGCAGAGGACACAGAGCAGCACTTCCCCTCCACCTCTCTGTACTAACCAAGGCTGGATTTAATCCTTACTTTGTAACTTGATTTTAAAATGCAGGGTGCCCAGTTGCTATAGTGATGAGCATAACAAAAGAACATAAAGTGCATAATGCATGGAATAACATCCAGACCTGAGTTTATACAGACTTTTTTTTTAAAATGATGCCAAGGTTTGCAGACAATAGCTCTGACCTTTATTAAATGAACCAATCAAACTTCCTTCCCTCCCACACAAAGCTCCTTAAACTAGACACTTTTTATTTCTTTTAACAAAGCCATTCTCACTTGAGGGCTTGATCCTGCAAAACTCAGGCCATAACCACACTATAAAGCTGGGTTGTCACACATTATGTTAGTGTACAACCACCGGAGTTTGTATATCACATGGGTGCATGCACACGTGGCTGCTTGTGTTGGCACAGCCTGTACTTATTAGCAGTGCTTGCATTGCTGTATAGTGCGATGCAACATAGGTAAGTATCATAATGTGCCCCATGCTGTCATCCGCTGCCTTTCGAGACGTTTTTACGGGCTTTGCAGGATAGTACTGATTTGTCCAGGGATTTCTGGGTATTAGGAAGTCAAGGTACCACCATGCCACTTTATCCATCCCATTATACTTTCCACATCCTATAATTTTTATGCCGTTTTTAAAACTCCCACAGTGCCACATGGCACTTTTCAGTTTCTGCCATCTCACTGACAGAAGCATTTCCAGCTGGGTACTGGGAGATGAAAAGTCTCAGGGAAAGGCTGTTCCATAGAGCTTTTTTTCCTCACCTGTTTGAGCTTCCTTTACTTCCCTTGATGCTTGATGACTCTCTTTACTGCTTAATGCAAATTAAGCAGAACCCACATTCATTTGTTTGAGACAGACCTGTTTGCCAACCTTAGTTTGAAATGACACCATCCAATGCAATCTTATAACTTCACATACAATGTTGCCACACACATTTTATCAAGACAATACTGATCAGCAAATTATGAGCTTTCAAATGAAACCTAACTTTGTACAGATGCACTCTGTATGAAGATTATTACAGAGATGTGTAAGGTGTGAATACAAGAGTACATTCTGTCATAAAGGTCATATCTGGAAATGAATTGCAATTTAGGAGCCAACAAATGATTCCACCTTCATCTCATAATTGTCCAGGAGGAGTTCAAGTTCCTCTATCCAAGAATGGCAATGCAGCCATGAATGACAGAATTTTAGGTTTTTCCTTTGAAACTAACATTACAAAGGGGAGATAAGAGTAGAGGTTCAGGAGGCTGGGAAATGACTGAAATAATACTGATGAAATGCAATGCAACCACTCAGTATAATAATTTACATATGAGTTCTGACTGGTTACATTGAACCAGATGTCCAGATTACAGATTTCTAAAGAAAATTTTCTGCCTTGTCAAAAGACTAATTCAATGCTAATCCTATACCAGTGCTTTTCTCAGGTATGGAAAACAGTCATTTTTCAGTTATTAACATGTTGTTTCTGTAAAAACAATCTATTTCCCTTGATTTTTTCCCTGGGAAAGCCAGCTGTAGCCTACTCATCCAGGGAGATAATTTGTTCAAATCTGTAGATGAAAACTTTAAACTGGTAATGTTATAAACCTCAAGAATTGTGAAATATGCATTGTAATTTGCAGATTCAAGCTGATTGTACAATGTCAAATAATAATCCCTAACTATAATTCCCCAAATATCTTTCCTTTTACAATACAATTAGTTTTTTTTTTCATGGCTGTCCAGCTAACAATACCCCATCTGGAATAATGAGGAGGGTGTGCAAAAAATTGCTGCTGCTGAGATTGTATTTTAATTATGCTTTTAATATGCAGTCATTTTAAGTGTGAATTGTGTTTTTAATAATAAACTATGGTATAACTAACATCACATTCTTCCCCAAAGTCTGCCCCTTACCAGACAGCTACAGCAAATGGCTAGAGATTGTCTATAAACTCAACAAGAAAAGCCAATCAGTTTCCTTATATTCAGGCTCATTATAGGTGGGTCTGAGTCTAAAGACTGCAGATTGATTGGTAGATTAAATGTTCAGGAGATTTGTTCTTCACCACCTTAATTTGGTTATGTGGGAACATATTATGTTTCTTTATGTCCCCTATCACTTTAGTTCAGTTTCCCAATTGAATTTTATTCCTCTAACGCCCCCTGAAATCGCTGCCTTTAGTTTCAATCATCATATTTATTTCCCTTGCCTGCTGCTTTGTAAACCATTATATTCCACTCACATTTAAGAATTACAGTAAATATTTTTGTTATGGCTAATGGTAATGACAAATATATGTAACATCTGTTCTCTATTAGGATTCCTGAGTACTTTACAACCTTAAGCCCTGATCCTGCAAAAACACACGCTAATATAAAAACAGAGCAGTCTGCTCTAATGTGTCTGTTTTCAGGATTGGGGCCTTAAATAGACAGAATAATTGTATAAAGCAAAGGAGGAATTTTGCACAGCAGTTATTGAACAGTGCACAGTCAAACTACACAACAGTTTAGGCCAACACAAGAATATTGTATCCAGCTGAAATTGCAGGGAAAATTGTAGGTAGGCTGAATGTAGCTACCTATATTAACATTTCAATGGGAAAAACTGTGTTCACATTCCACTTTTGGGGAAGGTTGCATGGAGTCTTTAATGACCATAAGTAGCCAGGACCTCAGTATTAAGGCTCCTCTGAAAGGCTGCATCTCTAGCAGCACAGTATTTCCTTATCAGCGTGTGCAGGGAGGGGGCATTGGGTCAATACTGACTTGGAGAGAAGAGTGCAATCTGCTGAACTACGGCTGCTTTACCAAAGCCACCTAGAAGTTCCTTTGAGGTTACACATTTCATCTGTATTTTGAAATTTCAAGTATTAGTGACAAAAATTTCACACATACAAAAAATAAATTTGAAATAATAAAATTACTTTGATTGGATTTCTCTACTTTCTTCCATTTAAGGATCCAAACGTATGTACTTTTATTAATATATTTTTTAAACACCCAAAGCTGTCAATCTGTGTTAGGGACTATGGGCCCAATCCAATTTCCTCTGATTTCAGTGAGAGGTGGAACAGATCCTAGAAGCCTGTCAAAGTGAATTAGTACAATGAAGCTTTATGAGTTATACAGTCACAAAAATGTATGAAATAATCAACGTATTTTTCTTTATAAACAGCCATATAATTCAATAATGGGCAAGACCATTTCCTTTTCAAATTTGGCAGAAAAATAATCAAACTAATAAACCAAACTAGGTTCATACGCCAAGTTCCAGCAGCACAGAGGGATAGTTTACTATTTATGAACCTTCAACAGAAATTGACCTATCTATAGCTTCACTATCCCGTTGCTGTAGATGGGGAACTTTGTTCTTTTCTGTTCTGGAGGAAAAAATGGTTACGAGCTAAGCTAATAACTCATATTTGATGGCACACACAAACACATAAAGAAAGCATTCATGATAGTGAAATGGCTGTATTATTCACAGATGGTGACTCCATGAGTGACTGATCACAAAAAATGTCTGTAGAAACTAGGATGTAAAAGGCTAAACGTTTTAAGCTAGACAGCTTATTACCATTTAAACTGGGGGCAGGGAGCAGCAGCTGGGCTGGCTCCCCACTGGTGAGAGTAGCTGGATGAGAGTAGCCCTCTTGCCGAGGGAAGCGTAGAGCCCAGCACAGGGGGTAGTCGCAGCTGGGCTCAGCTCCCCGCCAGCGAGGGCAGCTATGGCTGGCTAAGTTGGAATCACATGAAGGCCTCAGAGGGAGAAAAAAGCTATAATAAATACATTTTTGAGCCTGCTAAAGTGTTTCTAAAATAAGTTTTTTGTACACAAAGCAACATTTCATATTTAAGGTCCAATTTTGGGATTACCAGGACTAAAATCTTGCATTGCCATCTCTGATATATTAGATCTTACAGTCACTCCTAAACAGATTTAAATAGGTCAAATGCCAGGCACATGTAATGGTTACTGTCCAGAAGCTTGTTTCCTGGATACAATTCTCTGGAGGCTGGGGCCACCAGACCTAGAACCAAACACACTGAAGTAAACAGAAATTTGCTGAGAGCCAGATTAATTCTCTAGATAGCTTGTACAATACTTTGAATAGCTAAACATTTCTGAACTTTAGGTTAGGGTTTCTGTCCATGACCTTTTTACAAAGTTGACATAGAGCCCAAAAAGGAAAGAGAGATCAAAAAGAGAACGGGATAAAAGGTAACATATTATCAAATGTATGTACAAAATGGCAATGTTACAACCCTGCCCTTTAAAATTAATTTTCCCTTGCTATTCCCATAACGCTTTACTTTATCCCTGCAGTTTCTCATGCTCTTCTGTTGATATCAGCCTAATGCAGGTAGGCGAGTCCTCACAAAAGAAAAAATAAAAAAACAGTCATTTCAAATAGATACCGTTTAAAATTCTAGGAGTCCTTTGCCTTCTTACTGCTAATGAGCAAAACCCTTATTACCCCAATAATGTCCTGATTTTGAGGGTTAGTCTGCTAATCCATAGTGTCATGTTTAGATGATAGCAATACTCGTTTCATTCCTTTAACTCAGCATCAAAAGGGCCCCCATTCCACTAGAACTTGAATAGCTGAAAGAAGTTATCCCCACTGCTATTTTTACCTCATCTCCAAATCCTAGAGGTTGGGGAGAAAATATAGCCAGAGCTATCACTTTCCTGCCTGCTCTCCCTTCAAATACCAGTTTCTCTGGGGCCACGTTTCCATGTGGTACAATCCAAACCAGCTTCACATATATTGGGCCCAGTCCTAAACATTCAGCACTTGGCAGGAGCTTTTCTCAGTTCCCATTGAGTTATATGGCAGTTGAGGGCACTCAGTATTTTGCCGGATTAGCCCTATAATTAGGTATCATTTACTGCAAATTAGGTATCATTACTGCAGCAAATTCATTTGCTGCCATTACATGGCACTAGAACAGCAGCCAACTAATGGGGAAGAAGAGTACTAAATTCAGACATGAATGACAGAGGAAATTTTACTTGGCTCAAAACTCTTGAGGGAGAGGAAATGTTATCTGAGTCTTTGAGGGCAGCTTGTGGCATTCAAAGGGGAATTTGTACAGCTGGAAATTTTAATCCATGCTATATCCTGTTCACTTGAATATGGGAGAATTCAGCCTTTATACCTTCCACGCCTGCTAAGTTTAAAATTAGAATGCTGGTCTTTGAGCTGTATTGGGTCTCACCGCTTTTTTTCAGGGAGAAGTATTTTTAACTTGGGATGCACTTGGAGATAAAAATAAAAAGGGAAGTCAAGCATCTCAAGTTTCTTTCCATCTTAGAAACTTTGCAAATGAAGAAGTTACTAAAGCACACTTCACAAACCTACCTGGAGATTTTAGAATTTTACTACATTATTTAGAAGTTCTCAAGTTAAACATGATCAAGCAGATATACTTGAATCCTAATTAATTTTCCCTTCCTCTAGTTAATTTATGAATATGATTAATGGATCAATGAGAAAAGGATACATCCATTAATAGTGAGGATAAAGAACAATCTATGGCCCAAATCCTGCTTTTCTCACTGGCGCACACAGTCCCATTAACTTCATTCTAATGGCACTAGTGGCTAGATTTTCAAAAGAGCTCAAAATCCAGCTTTTTCCATCAAGAAAGGAAGAGACTGGAGTGTAAGAAATGTGTTTATAAAGAAAATAGGCTTTGGCCCCAGAACAGTTGCTAAGAGAAATTCAGCACAAAATATGCCCAAGCATTTCCCATATACCACTACATTTACATAATACATACCATGGTTCTACAGATTTGTTTTGGCAGCAAGGGAGTGGTGTTTGCTATTAAGTAAAACTGCCTACTTTTCAATGAAGAGAAGCACGGTGGGAGTGTTTGCATGATGCAGCTTTGTTTCTAGACAAACCCAATTGATGGATGAGGAGTGACTATCACTATTGTATGCAGATCACTGCAGCCCATAAGATATTTGAAGGACACTTGCTGGGTATTAGAGCTAGCATAAACAGGTGGCCCACTCCTGAAGAGAGGTGCGCCTGTTTACAGCGAGGTTGAATATGACCTATTTTAGAGGGATGTAATAATATTAGTATTTCTGTAAATGTGTTTGTCATACTGAGTTTTTAAGTCATGTTCATTTTAAAACAAGTTTTTATGCCCATTTTTCTTGTTTGTGTTAGCATCAGTGTAATAGGAAGTGGACAAAATCATAAGTATCAGTTGTATTTTCATAAATTCTCTAAAAAACTAGGCACTGTAGAAAGCCATTCAATATTTTTAGCCTTTAATAATCCACATTAAGAAAGCACATCTGGGGTAAAATATCAGGAGTGCTTAAGTGACCAAGCAGCCTACATCCCATTTTCAAAAGAAACTTGGTGCTTAAGCTCCTAAAGTCTCACTGATACTCCTGAACTAAAAGCCTAAGTCACGTTTGATAATGGGACTTAATTTTTATTCTGATTTAACAATTCCAGTTTAGAAAAAGATACATTTAATCTGTAACTCCTCTTGTGTAGATGCAGTTATACTAATGGAGCAATCCTTATATCAGTAATGCTTATTTTGCATAAGATACTTTCATAGACCATTCAAAGACATGTCTTTTTAAACTAGGTTTACAGCACACTCTAAAAACTCTAAAACACTCTACTCTATTGGTTTGAAGATTTTTACACTGGTAGGGAAATCTAGATATTTTCATTTTTGCCCCAGAACATCTGAAAAAGAATGGTCAAGCCATCACGGATTCTAAAGGACTAAGTGGAAGATGGAACAGGTCCATAAATAGACCTTGTTTTATCTATTCTCTGCAGTTACTTCTTTCTCAATCTTTCATAAACGTGGTTTGTTAAATTAGACTTTGTATTTGTAGAAAGTAATGGGCTTATAAAAGTTTGTCTTTTGTGTAATTAAAATGACAATTTTGTAATTACTTGTGTTCTTAATATCAATTAAAATTTTAATTCGGTTTTGTTACTTCAGTTACTGTACTGCTCACCTTGTGCAATGAATGTCAGTTTCACTTGCAGATTCTTGGTGCACCCATGTTTGTGTTTCAGACACTATATGGGAATGTTTAAAAATGCTGAACACAAAAAACCACCCCAGAAAAAATACTCTGGTTGGCTCTAGGAGGCATAATTTTTTTGTTTCTTTGTCTAAATAATCCACAGTTTTAATTCTGAGCCAAATTTAAATCTACAGTATCTTTTTAACAGCTATGGGGCACAGATAAAACTATTTACTATTTATCTGTGAGAAGAATTTTCATTGACATCAGTGATCTCTTCAGCAGATGGATATCAGGTACAGTCAAACAGACACAACAAATCCCATAATTTGGCAAGCAGTTAACTGGATGACTCTTACGGTTTCTTCTACCTTATGAAATTTCTATGGAATACAGTAAGCATACTAATTTGTAGTATTTCTATACAATAATGATGAGAGTAACCTATAAAATATGGCATAATTATCAACATTTATTAGTTTAAGTTTAGTGTAATGTTCCTTTTACATAAAATCATTTAAATAATTATCGGAAATATTTTATACAAAGGCTCATGAGATGTTCAGACATTAAAAAATATCTACTTTGGTATGCCACTAAGATTCACAGAGAATTGTAACTAAGAGGCAAAAATGCAAAGTTCTATTTTAAGACTTAAGACAATAAATATTTTGCTTTGGCTCCATATGTTCGAAAAGTTGTATATATATATAAAGCAAAGAATGAGTTTATTTTTTCCCTTAGTTAGGTAGCTGCACAATTAAGGCAGTGAGTTTGACTAGTAATCTGCTTTTCCATCTCCCTTCTTCCTTGGAGGAAAGGAATCTACCTGGCCAAGTTAGCAGCAATACCTTTCTATAACAGCCTATTTCTCAAAGGTACACAGAACACCCCCATCTGCCATGGAAGTTAATGAGAGTTGAGGACACTCAGAATCTTGCAGAACTGAGCCTTAAAATAGCAGCCCTACAGCAAGTAAAACCAACATTTAGCCATTCTCTAGCAACTAAACATGTCACCTTAGCAATGCAACTTCTTTCTTCATCTGGAATCCAAGGAACCAATTTGGATACCTGAAGCCCTAACTGTAAATTCACAATTCAACATCAAGCTTATTTGTGTCATATTATGGAGCTAGATTCTACTTTTGTTTTTTCCCTGGAATTTCTATTGTCATAAAATCCTCAGCTAAAGTTACTTCTTGACCATCTAATGCTGATTCTGCTTGTCTCTTTAATTCCGTGACATCAATATCTCCTTCTTCAATTTGAGCAGCTGGTTTATACCTCTGACTGAAGTGAGTCAGGACCAGTTTCTTAACTTTACACAATTTTGCAAACTCAGCTGCCATTCTTGGAGTGCTGTGACCATGCTCTTTGGCCTTGTCCATTTGGGTGTCATCCAATGTGGCTTCATGAACCAACAGATCTGCTTCATAACAGAGTTTCATTGCTCCATCTCCAACAACACCGGAACAGTCACCTAAAATACAAATTTTTCTTCCAGGAATAGGTTCATCCAAGACATCTGAAGGAGAAATGGTTACTCCATTTTCTAAGACAACTGTAACACCATTCTTCAGTTTTCCATATATAGGACCTGGCGGAACTCCTAGAAAGTTAAATCAAAAGTATATGGTGAGTTTGTGTGTTTTGAAAATAAACACTGCTCACATTTCAACGCAGTACCTGACAAATTTTACATTTAACCTACTCTTAAAGTATGGTATTCTGACAAATTAAGTATTAGAGTGCGGCAAAGTGGGAATTTTCTATAATATTTTATGACTCTTATGTGCACCTCAGTTTCCCTCTATCTTTGCATTGCTACTCAGTGGAGCGAAAGGGTTAAACATTGCTCATGCACCAACACAGGAGACATAGGTATGTGTGTCACCTCGCTGTCTGGCTGCTGTGAATAGAGTCATTAAGGAACTGGTTGAAACTGAACCAGATCAACTGAGAGAGTCCAGAGACACAACAGGAAGTCCCAAAGATTGAACAATCTCTTTTCAGCAGGGAAGCTGAGCAGAAACCCAAGCTCTGGCAGTGGGATTATGAATTCAGCATGGCCCTGAGAGGAGAAAAAAGACAGACATGTCCAGCAGGAAAAAAAATATGGGCTTCTGGGTCTGGGAAGCTTGCTCTCAACTGGGGAACTTACTAAGGAAGTGAGAGAAAGGCAGTGCCTGAAAATGAGAGTTCACTACAGCATGGCTGGTGAATTGTGGATTGACCAGAATGGAGTATGCTTTAACATTTATTTCTCTGTGCTAAACTAAGAACTTCCAATGTTGTGTTCCAGTTGACTAATAAATCCTACTCTGTTTTGAAAACACTGTGTGGGGTGCAAATATCAGCTGGGGTTCATTAGTCCCTGAACAGTGTACAAGTCTCTAAACAGGAGCCTATCTCAGTTGGAATCACTGCGCAGAACTCAACAGTGTGAAGCAAGAGTGAAGAAGCCCTAGAAGTTCATCAAGGAGGTTGCACAGATTATGGTGAAGGAAGAGACAGACCTCTTGGTGTCTAGCACAAAAGTTGACAGTGTAGCACCAATCCTATGGATCCATGACATAAAAAAACTAATGTTTCACTTATTTCAGACTCAAAAAGAAATGTTAATTTTAGTAAAAGGTTCTACTAAGATTTTAAGTTGTGTATTTTGAGGCTGATACAGTCCCACAAATGCACTCTATGTCCTCCAACGCTAAGGCCAGTTTCATGTAAGCCTTTAAGGAATGAGCTAGCAAATGCAGCTTGGTTTTCAGTCCTCCAATGATCAAACCAGTGTGCATTTGTAGGATAAGAAAAAGTTCTAGAACACGGATCTTCCTTTTTCTTATGAAAAATAAAGTGGCCCTTTTCAGAATGTGTTACAGACAGATGCACACTGTTCTGATTCAATAAGCTTCCTTCTAAGAATTTTCAGAAGATACACCAGCCATTAGCGAAGAATATAGTTTTGTTACAATTCCTGGCAATGTGAATAAGCTTTCAGCCTGACCATTGTGTATACTTGAATATCCATCACCTATTTGATGGATCCATTTTAACAGTTAAATTGTAACATTTATGGTTACACACTATCAGAATGGGTGCCTTAGAAATTCAAATAAGACATTTGGCAGTTAATGTTAGCATATAAAAGTATAGGTAATCATATGGTTCTACTATGATTTTAATCGTAAGGACATTCATGAATAGATTTTATGAAACAAAGTGATATCCACACATCGTAAGAATTACAGGAAAAAATAAATGAATCTAGCTACCAAGGTCTTTTAGCTTCTGTGCATTGAGTTTACCAGTCCGCTGCTTCTCCTCCACTAAAAATCCAAAGGAAGGAATGCGGTGAAATAAACGAAATGCTTTCATTACAAACTGCTGACTGTTAACCAGTGTGTATGAATTTTCTACAGGATCCAGATGAAGTGTTCTCCCTTGCACTTCTTTGGAAGAGACTTCATCTCTGTCAACATAAGATAGTTCATTAAATTCTTCTGCAGGGCACTGATCTGGTGTAGGTACCAATTCATGAACAACATATGGAAAAAGAAGTTGCGAGTGGGAGAGTTCCAGAGTTCTCCAAATGAAGTTTCGTAATCCTAATGGTCCATAGATATCAACAGGTTGCTTGCTTGCAGTAGAACTACTCTGAAGACTAATTGTGCACAGCAGACCAGGAAGTCCAAAAAAATGGTCCCCATGAAGATGAGTTATGAATATCTTAGTAATTCTACCTATGATTGAAACAAAGAGACACTATAGTAAGTGCAATGAATGACAATTACACTCATAGAAGCACAATTAGAGCCGGCTGAAAAATGCCAATTATTTTGTGAGAAATCTACAAAAAAATTAGTTCCCAGTTTTTTTAAACCAAAAACCAAACCAAGAAGTGAAGTTTTTTAACTGAAATTTTTTTTACTTTTCATTTTTTCAATGAAAATTTGAAAAATCTGAACCAAAATTAAATTTGTCACTGTTTTTGTTTTGGTTAGCAAGCTATATTTTGTCAAAAGTTTATGGGGTTGAAAGTTTAGATCAAAATGCCTTTTAAGAGCCTTTTAAGCTTTTATGGTGACATTTGCTGCATTAGAATGCAAACAAATTCTCAATGAAGGTTGCACTTTGTCACACCGCATGAAGACTGTAGGCCAGTGAGAACCACTGGGTGAATTTCTGCCTTCGTTTTAGTTTCATTCCAAACATGCAAAGAGGCCCTCCCACAAGCCAAATAAACACAATTTACAACTAAAACTTCATGTATTCTGCAGCAATCTGGCAGTGCATTCTGATATAGGACTCTGAATTTTCTCCAACATTTGAATTTCAATTAAGGCAGTTTAACCAGCTGAATAATCACAATTTAAGATCAAAAGAAACCATTAAGTTATCTACTCGGATCTTCTGTTACTAGTTACACAGGAATTGAGCCCAATAACTTGTGTTTGACTAATGCGTATCTTCCAGAAAGATTTAGAATCTTAATCTGAAGACTTTGAGAGATGTGGAATCCACCAATTCCCTTGGTGGTTTGTTCAAATGATTAATCACCCTCGCAGTTAATTGTGCCTTATTTCTAATTTGGCATCAAATTCCAGGCATTAGTTCTTGTTATATCTTTCTTTGCTAGAGTAAAAGGCACTTTTGAACTTGGTTTTTTTCCCCTAGTGTCTTCTTTTAGATAAACTATACAGCTTTTAGATCTCAATGAAAAGCATTTTCAGTAGCCCTTGAATCATTTTTGTGAGTCTTCTGCAACCTCTGCAATTTTTCAACATCTTTTATTTTCTTAAAGTGTCAGTATCAGAATTGGACATAATATTCTAGCACTGCTCTCACTAATGCCATATACAGAGATTAAAAATATTGCATCCCTGCTCCTACTCATTACTTCCATTTATACATCCAAGAATTGCATTAGCCCTTTCTCCACAGAATTGGGCTGGGATCTTACGTTGAGTTACTTGTCTATTATGACCGCTAACTCATTTTCAGAATCACTGGCTCTCAAGGATACAGTCCCCCTTCTGCAGGTATGTCCCAGATGTATAATTTCATATTTGGCTTATTAAAATGCATTTTGTCTGAATGGACCCATTTTACCAACCAATCCAGATTGCTCTCTCTGACTGCCCTGTTCTCATCATTAACCACTCTATTAGAATTTGCAGTGTCTCAGCAGTCATTTTATATATTCTTTCAGATTATTGATGAAAGCCTCGAATATCATTGGGCTTAGTACTCATCCCTGTGAGACCCCACTAAAATACCCACTTTCAATGATGATTCCCCATTGACAGCTACTTTTTTAAATCTGTCATCTTGGGTGTTCTTAATCCACTTAATGTGTGCTCTATTGATATCGTATATTACTAGTTATTTTTAATTAGAACATAAGTATAAGTATATTACATATATGCAGTTGCCTTTGTCAACCAAACCTACAATTTCAGAGAATATCATCAGATTGTTTGAAAAGAGCTAATTTACATAAAACCATCTTGAATGGCATTAATTATAGTCCCATCCTTGAACTCTTTATTCATTGAATCGTCTATCAACTTTTTTATTATTTTCCCTGAGATTGATATTGGACTTATCAGCCTATAGTTATCCAAGTTGTCCCACTTGCCCTTTTTGAATACTGGCACAATATGAGCACGTCTCAAGCCTTCTGGAATTGCCCTCATGTTCCTAGATTTATTAAAAATTAATATCATTGGGAAATAGATCCTCAGCCAAATCTTTTAGGACTCTTGGATGCAAGTTATCCAGGCCTGCTGATTTTAAAATGTTTATCCCTAGTAGATAATGTCCATCTTATTCATTAGTTACTAATGGACTGAAAGTACTTCATTTTTATGTGATAGGAATTTGCTTCTTTCCAAATACAGAATAGAAATATTTATAGAAAACTTTTCTGCATCATTAGTAATTTTACTATCTCCATCTAGTGATAAGCCTATACAATTCTTAAGATTTCTTTTGTTTTTACTTAAGCAAACATGAAAACAAATAATGCACAATCAGCAGCACACTCAATGTTTATTTGTTTGGATATTAAATTAAGGTCCATACTGTCTCCATATTCAGTTTTTGATATGCCGTAGTTTTTGGTATGGACAACACAACTGCACTGTAAAAATTATAGGAGAAAGGTGAACATTTTGGCAGCCAGGTAGATGGCAGTTAGGGTTTTTGGAATTTGCAGAAGTACTGGAAGTGGTTTGGGATAAACAGATATAACAGCAAATATATTTAAGTGATCAGTCATGAAATAATTCAAGTTAATGTTGACATATCCATCATCACCTGTAGCTTTCTGAACATCCCATTACAGTGAATGGGACCATTCACATGTCAAGCTATTGTTTCAAGCTGCTTGCAAACTCAGAATACAGCACTGCATAAGTTTAAATTGAGTTCATCTTTGGAACTTATAATCATGAGGGCTAGAAAGCTTATGTTCTTGATCACAATTCAGCAACAAAGGGTGATAAAATAGGATTCCATAGCAAGTTCAAGAGGTCCCACTTAAATACAGTAACTGGAGATGCTCACTCATATTTACAGAGATCTTCAGACATCATGAACCAGAATAGAAAAAGGTATTTCATTTGGACTGTATGAAGTAAGATTTTTCTCTCTCCAGATAACAACTTTCAATTGCACTGACCTGCTTTAAGATGGCTTTTCATAAATTGTGTTTGAGTTCCCTCTCCACAATCAAATAGCCAACATTCTCCTTCACTACGAATGACTAAGGCTGAAGCTCCTCTTGTTGGAGATGGATATGCTGAGCCTGTCCCCAGAAAAGTTATATCCATGGACATTTTATCCAAGTCAGTGTACCACCTAAAAGAAACATATCATTGTAAGTCGATTTCACACGTTTATTCTGCAGAGGCATAAAACCCCAACAAAAACAAATAGTCGTGACTTTGCTTTAAATAAGGGATGTCAAAGTCATTCAACTAAACGGGTCAAATTCCATTTTAAAATATAGTCCATGGACTGGAGTATGAATTTATGACTGCCTACTACCCTTCAATTCACAGAATATAGTCTCATAGAAGATTAGGGTTGGAAGGAACCTCAGGAGGTCATCTAGTCCAACCTCCTGCTCAAAGAAGGACCAACCCCAAGTAAATCATCCCAGCTAAGGCTTTGTCAAGCCACACCTTAAAAGCCTCTAAGGATGGAGATTCTACCACCTCCCTAGATAACCCATTCCAGTGCTTCACCACCCTCCTAGTGAAAAAGATTTTCCTAATATCTAACCTAGAGCTCCGCACTGCAACTTGAGACCATTGCTCCTAGTTCTGCCATCTACTACCACTGAAACCCCCCTTTCAGATAGTTAAAGGCTGCAATCAAATCCCCCCATTCTTCTCTTCTGCAGACTAATCAAGCCAAATTCCTGCAGCCTCTCCTCATAAGTCATGTGCTCCAGCTCCCTAATCATTTTTGTTGCCCTCCACTGGACTCTTTCCAATCTGTCCACATCCTTTCTGTAGTGGGAGACCCAAAACTGGACCCAGTACTCCAAATGAGGCCTCACCAGTGCTGAACAGTGGGGAATAATCACTTCCCATGATCTGCTGGCAATGTACCTCCTAGTGCAGCCCAATATGCCAGTAACGTTCTTGGCAATAAGGGTACACTGTTGACTCATCTCTGGCTTCTTGTCCATTGTAACCCCAAGGTCCTTTTCTGCCAAACTGCTGCCTAGCCTGTCGGTCCCCAGTCCACAGCAGTACATGGCATTCTTCCGTCCTAAGTGCAGGACTCTGCACTTGTCCTTATTGAACCTCATCAGATTTCTTTTGGCCCAGTCCTCTAATTTGTCTAGATCACTTTGTATCCTGCCCTCCAGCGTATCTACCACTCCCCTCACCTTAGTGTCATCTGCAAACTTGCTGAGGGTACAATCTACCCCTTCCTCTAGATCACTAATGAAGATGTTGAACAAAACTGGCCTCAGCATCAACCCTTGGGCCACTCCGCTTGTTACTGGCTGCCAACTAGACATTGAGCCATTGTCCGCCTTATAGTCCATTCATCCAACCCATACTTCAACTTGCTGATAAGAATACTGTGGGAGACCATAACAAAAACTTTGCTAAAGTCTTTTTTTTTTGCTAATGTTTTTTGCTTTTGATTTTGCTACATCTCCCAGTGATGTCAATGAGAGGTTTGCACAAGATTCAAGGGTAAAATATGGCTTTATTTAGTAAAGAACTTTATTGTCCCCTTCAATATCAATTACAAGGATATTCTCATCTTTAAGGTAATTGCTATTCCTGCCTTTTGTTTGTCTTCCTTTCCCATTCTCCATGAGTCTCTTCCTCTTTGGTGTCTATTTATATTAATATTTCCTTTCAGCAACTTCTGGTTCCCAGTGTCATGGGCTTCTTTCTCTCTCTCTCCCCCCCCCCCACCTTCCTAACTAAATATACTAAAATGATCAGCAATTAAGTAATTAATGCTTACATTTAAGACACATCACTGTCTTCAATCAAAATACTAACACAGTTAAAGGGAACAAGGGATTTCATACCTCTTAAAGTCGTTATCAGAAAGAAAGCACTACATTGGTTTATGCTCACTTTGCATTTGGAAGAGAAGAATCTCTTAGCAACAATGACAGCTAGAAATTTATTTGGGCCTGGTCTACTGTACAAAGTTAAGTCAATGTCAGTCAGGGGTTTGCAAACTCCACACCCTTGCACAGTTTAGATAAACTGACCTAACCCCCAGGGCTAGTTTAACAGGCTTGTTTACACTTAAAATGCTACAGCAGCACAGCTGCGCCACTGTAGCACTTCAGGCTATGTCTACAGTACAACCTAGGTTGGCAAAAACTTACGTTGCTTAGGGGTGTGACTATTTTACCCCCCAAGCAACGTAAGTTACACCAACACAAGTGTTAGTGTGCACTGTGCTATGTCGGCAGGAGAGCTTCTCCCACCGACACAGCTTCTGCCACTTGTGGAGGTGGGTTTTTTATGCCAATGGGAGAGCTCTCACCCTTCGGCATAGAGCATTTTCACCGGATGCGCTACAGCTGTATCAGTACAGCTGTGCCGCTGCAGCACTGTATGTCTAAACATTGCCTGTGTAGACACTACCTATACCAATGAGAGGGATTCTCCCTTCTGTGTATGCAATACACCTCCACAAGAGGCAGTAGCTAGGTCAACGGGGACTTAGGGAAATTTAACAACACTTCTCAGGGCTGTGGAATTTTCACGCCCTGACCAATGCAGTTAAATTGACTTAATTTGTAATGTAGACTAGGCTCTAGCTACCACCACCCCGGGAGGTGGATTACCTATGCCAATGGAAGAATCCCTCCTGTCAGTGCAGGCAGTGTCTACACTGAAGTGCTACAGCAGTACAGCTGTGCCACTGAACCATTTCAAGTGTAGATGTTGGTTTTAAAATGAAATCAGTGATTCTACAAAATCTTTATATGGCATGCAAGCCATGTGACTATGTTGAGTGGGTCAGCTCTTTGACATCTATTTTAGGGGCAATATTTTGTACAAATAGCTGTCATAAATTAGTTTTGTTTCTCCTCTGCATTGGCAGAATGAAAAAGTTGTCTTATGTTTATATATGTGATTAGCATGTATGTGCCATTTGCATGTTCCATTAAAAGCAGTCAGGAGACTGTTAACATAATACAACTTTAGAATATTCAGCTATTTGCAGTCTCTTAAAAAGTTAATAATTTAAAAACGTAATTTTCAAAATTCATTTTCAGACATTTTCACAGTCTTATAAACAATGCGAATTTTGGGCATTTCAACAATGAAGTCTTTGCCCTAGGAATTGGTGGGGGAAAGAGAGGAAATCTGATTACTATTAAAGCTACTTCAAAAGGTATTAAAATAAAAACATTACACAGCCAACCACATTTCGTTATATCAAAAAAGATGAACCATTATTTCCTAAATGGCTATAAAGAGTCTCTTCATCTGAGTTTAATAGTCCATTACTATTGGACTCTCTTTAGGATTCTCTTCAGGATGCTGAAAGATAGTGTAATCAGGTTCAGATTAATAACAAGCTATCAGATACCTTGTTGAAATAAAAATGCTGTAACTCCAGAGAAGTTAGAAATAAAAATTTTGCTTTGTATATATTAGCAGCTATAAATACATAAAGGGCTACATTCTTTTATAATAATGTAGGCATATGCTAACTGACCAGTAACTTCTATGTTGAGGTAAGAGCCCAATACAGCTGTTGAAGTTCAAATGGGTTTTGGCATTGACTGCAATGGGAACAATTTGCCTCTCACTTCAAGGTACTACCCCAGTTACATGTTCAGTAATTATGTTCTTAGGATTCTAAATCAGTCCAAAATTGCACAGCACATATTTTCAGATAAAATATAAAACCAGAGTTCTAGTAACCTGTAATCATTGGAGATCTCATGTCACTTTTGGGAAAGGGGACGTTCAAGCTGGACTATAAACCGACCATGAATAAGCTTAGGCTGGAAATGAAAAAAATTTCTAACCATCAGAGGAGTGAGGGTCTGGAACTACCTTCCAATAGGCACAAAGAGGCAAATAAACTAACTAGTTTTAAGATGAAGCTTGATCAGTTTATGAGTGGGAATCGCCTGTGATAGCCAGTGACTGGACTTGATGACCTAGGAGGTCCCTTCCAGTTTCACGTTCCTATGACTTATGGGAATCTACTGCCTAAATTCTCCCTACAGTTTCAATTCTTCATTTCCTACAGCAAGCAGCTTTGGTGGCGCATGGAACCTTTTTCAGAGGCGGCTGCATTTCAGTGGTGTGGAAGTGATCCCTACTCAGCCTGTATACTATTACAAGTCCAAGACTTTCTCCCTCACATCTTTACAAGCACACTTCTGAGTCCTTCTAAAAATGGAGCAAGTCTGACTGTGCCCCAGATAATGGCAGCGTCCAGGAGAAGCGCTGCTCCAGGCAAGAGCTTTCCCAGGGCCAGCACAAACCTAAGGGTTGGGGCTTATTTCCACCTCCAACTACTCCTCTTCTGATGGCACAGCTGTGAGCGAAGACAGCCACAGGGGACAGGCATGCAAGTCCAGGGACCGGCCTGCTTCTTCCAAGGGCTTTTACTGCTTTAAGGGGAGCACACGGCTCTCGGCTCTCCCCGCACCCTGCTGTGGGTAGAAGGAGCCGCACCCAGCAGACACAGCGCACAGGGGGAAGCACCAGATTCGGTTCGCCAGCGGGCCCGCCTCGCCTCACGCCTGGCCGCGGGCCGCCCCGGGGACCCAGCCCGCCGCGGGCGGGCCTGCTCCCGCCACAGCCGGCGGCTCCCCCGGGCGAAGGGGCCGGGGCG
>ML675629.1:13377616-13573222 GCA_007922155.1 Mesoclemmys tuberculata | reverse complement strand
CCCGCCACAGCCGGCGGCTCCCCCGGGCGAAGGGGCCGGGGCGGGGGCCCGCCCGCGGGAAGCGGCGGGGGGCCCTGCCCCCGCGCCCCGGGCCTCCTACCTGCGCGCTCCGCCGCCAGCCGGCCCGGGGCGGGGCGGGGCGCGCTCGGGACTCGGAGCGGCAGCGCCCCCTGCCCGAGCGCCTCCGCCAGCGGCCGGCGGGGGTGTCGGTGTGGGAGGGGCTCAGCGAATGGGTGGGGGCGGCGGGGGGGCCGGGCCCGGTTCTGACACTGAAATAAGCTTCCCCACAGGGTGTGAACCCCCGAGCCCCCCTCTTCACTGACGGGAACTGGGGGCTCATCGCCTGCCCCCCCGCCCGCTGCCCACACCAGGCCCCCCTGCTCCCGGGAAATCTGTAATGACCAGCGGGAAGCCCTCGGCCAACCCCGAGGGGAGCAGCAGCGCGGTGTAGTCCTGTGTGGAGAGCAGCCTTGTGCTGGCCCCACAGGAGCCCCCCTGCAGGAGTCGCTGCCCCCACAGCCTTGTCTTTCAGACCTTGTCGGTACTGGCAAAAGCTGGAGAGTTTACCCTCATGTAACTAACCAGTTAGTGATTTTGCTGAAAATCCTCCTGGAGGTGAGACACCTGTTGGGTGTGCCAAGAGTCCACTTCCCCTAGCTGGCTCCCTCACCTGTGGGTGACCTCACTAGGTTATTGATATTATGATTATTTGTATTATCATAGCCTCTAGGAGCACCAGTCATAGGCCAGGACATCATTGTGCAAGGCACTGTATAATAGCAGAAATAAAAGACAGTCCTTGCTCTCAAAAATCTAATTATTGTGGTTTACCGTAGGGTAAAACTACAGGTGCATTATCTCCACTAGGATTTTATAGCAGGATAGCCCCATGATAACACTTTTTAAATTTGTTTTAGCAGTGATGACATCTGTTATGCTATACACCATGGCCACTCAACTTCGTGGCGACATTGGCAATAGAACTAAGATGCTTGTTGCTCCGAAAACACAGGACCTTCACTATTGGGCTCCATTATCTGTAAGCGAGCTATTGTGATTTCATCCAATAGAGTGCAGTGATAAACATACACAGTCAGTTCATTGCATAGTGCTGGGGTCTTTGGCTGTGTGTGCATTCGGCATTGGTGCTGGCAATTTCTATACATCACTTCTGTTTTGAGATAATGCCAGCTAGAAATAAAACTAGGAATGCCACTTATGCTATGCACTAGGTTTTCACAAATTATAACAGTATGCAGAAAGGGTATACTTTAATATTTCCCAAATGCCTCTTTCTTGCTTTATAGATAAACTGTTAAATGGAGTTTTTGAAAGATATCTCACAGATATTGACTTCCAAATCAGTAGGATTCTAAATACAGCCAGTTTATAAAACCAGTAAAGAACACTGATGCTACAGTCACTGCTTCAAAACTTTTAAAAATACTTTTTATGTATAATTGCACCCTGAGATGAATACATTAGTGCAGTCAAGGCAAGGTGGGCAGCAGCTGAATTACAGTATTTGAAAAACAATGGTGTTACAGATTTGAGCAAGCTTGCTGCTGTCTAATTTTTCAAAGCTGAGCAGGTTTTGACCTGTGTAATATTTGGATAGATATCCAGCAGTAAATACATGATGTTTAGCTGTGCTGATGTGGTTAACTTTAATGATTATACACATTAAATACTTTAAAAAATTTTACACATTGAATTGAGTTGCATGGCTCATTATTGGTGTGCTGGGTTGGTCCCAGGATAAGAATTGGTTAACTAAGGGGCAAAGATGGAAGTGAGCACCAAGTGTGATCCAGAGAAACCTGAGTGGAACAAATGATACTATCCTGTCACTGATCCCATCAAAATGTTTCTGAGAAGAACAATTATTATGTAGTTAAAGCACATGACTAAATCAACATTCTAGTCTCAGCTGTGCCACAAATACTGTATGGCTCAGGACAAGCCACTTAACTCTTCTTCTGTTTCCCTGGTTGTACAATAAGGTTAATAGTTCTCTATGTCACTGGTGTATTGTGAGGGTTTTCAGAGGTACAGAGCACCTGTAGCTCTAATTTAAGTTAATTCATGGTTTGAGTGTCCAGCACTCTCACACTGAGGATCTATTTATTCCTTATAAATCCTTTAGAAACATTTTGTTGGAAGGCATATAGAAGCATAAAGTATTAATCTAGTTTCTTCCTCCCCTTGGATTTTTATGTGTTCATCTATGCTGTTTCTTATCCTCATTCTTTCTTTGTATAATTTCCCCATAAAATGCATTCCTGCTGTTCAGCTTTTCACTGATACCCATATAGGCAGTATTTTAAAAGTACTGAATCCTCAACCTTTGTGCCTTTTGTGTCTGAATTTGTCTTCTGTGTTGATTATACTAAAGCTAATTGGGGCAGGGACTGTGTAATTTGTAAGAAAAGCACCATGTATGTCCATGAATAATAAAATGATTATATATTTGGGAATATGTCAAAAACCCAAACTGTATTTTTAAAATATAACTATATGAAAAATGATTCTCTGAGATGCAGTGAAAGAAGGACAATGACCTATTAGCAAGCAACTGTAAAAAAACAAACAAACAAACCCCCAAACATTTGTAAAATCATAATCCTGCCCCATACTCCTTTTGGAAGGAAGAAAGCCTGGAAGGGATTAGAAACACAGTAAGTCTACTGCAAGTCTGGGACTACAGGCTAGGAAAGAAAACAAAGGCAGCAAAGATGTCATGCTGAACTCTACACCTCAAAACTGCTACACAGTAGAATTCCACAATGCCATGCTTGAGCTACATGGAGCCCCATGTTAGAGGAGGCCTGAATGATTCCACAGCTGATGGAAAAGAATATTCTGCATGTTAGCCTTTAAAAAGGCTGGAAATTGAGCATCCCACTACCCAGGGCCGGTGCAATCACTAGGCAAACTGGGTGGTTGCCTAGAGTGGCAAAATTGGGGGGAGTGAGAGGGGATGGCAAAAAATGGAATTAACCGTGAAACTGCATAAGTAAACAGGCTTCAGCAGAGGCAATGAAAGGTCAATGAGAATGTACAACCAGTATCAAAATAATCTCTTTCATGTAATAGTTTCATGCCTAATAGTCTTGCACCGGCTCTACCGCCACCCCATTACATGTCCCTCAATTTACTGAGTTTGTCATCTCGTTACTTGGGCTTTGCATGGGGTACTAGGAATTAGCCCTAATAGAACTCTGACCCGTTATTTGCTGTAGTGGAACACTACTACAGAAGTTGGCCCTTAAAATGTTAAGCTGCCTACATTTTCATTAGGATTTCTTCCAGGTTTTCCCTTCTTAAAAGGATTGCTTCTTACATATGGTTATCCTGGAGTCTGCTGCAGACCTGACCTTTCAGTTGTGTGACTCTTGGTAATGTTTTTTTTACTGTATATTGAAAACAAACAGTATTGATTGTATAAATCTACAAGGTCTGGAATTTTATCTGTTCTTTTCAAAGGAAAACTCACAAAGGTCTTTTCCTCTGTAAACTGTTTTTAAACTATGAAGACCTTATAGCTTCTAACATTTATTGAGTTTAATTTCCTAGTGAAGTCCTTTCTCCTAATCTTAGGCCTGGTCTACACTTACCTTTGCGATTCAGCGGCAGTCGATGGGTGATATGCAAGTGACATAAATCACTTGCGTATCTCCTGTCGACTTTGCAGCTTCTCCTCTGTGTGCTGTCCATACTGCGCTGCATCAAAGGGAACAGCGCTCCCTTCGACGCAGCGCTACGCCACTTACCGGGGTGGTTTTCCTGCATCGCCTGCTGGATCAACTGAGCATGTCTACGCAGACCGCTCAGTCGATCCACAGCAATCGATGTGATGGCGGCGAATTTGCCACCATCAGTGTAGACCCAGCCTTAGGATTCAGAGGTTGCAGAATTCTGCAGCGGTAGATATAGCAACATAACTTGTTGCCATAACTTCTGAGAAGCAAATGGCTGTGGCCCACTGAACCAAGTCCTGGAACAAACTCAAGAGACTTGGATTGTGTTCTTGGCTCTGCCACTGACCTGCTGGATGACCTTAGGCAAAGTCACTTCTCTTGCTCATCACATCTGTAAAGGGGAATAATGATACTGATGTCCTTTGTAATGTTACTTGAGATCTATAGCTCGAAAGTGTATGGAAGAGCAGGTCTTGTTATGCCTGCTGGAATACATTTAAGGTCAAACTTTACCAACTTACTTTAAAGCTTGGGGGCATGAGCCAGTTCACCACTGGGGCAGCCAACTGACCCTTTCTCTTTCTAGCTCTTCGGTCATTTTTAAAAAATGGGGAACGAACATTGATTTAATGGAGAAGATAGGAATGGAATACCATTTTCTGAAGTGCTGCTGAGGGTTTTGCACACTCTTCCATTAATGCCTCACAAGGGACAAAGTTCTCTTCTGACCCATGTTGCAAATCCTTTGCATTTTCTACATTTGTTCCACACAAAGCCTTTCCACTGACCACACTGGGAGTTCTGAGTGTGAAGAGAATGCAGACGAAGCAATAAAGCCACAGTGTGCATCAGAGAACAGAATTTTAGCATAAAATAAATTATCTTTTAGCATAAAAAATATGCAGAGGTGTAAGTGTTCATTTATATTAGGCATATACGCAAACAACTATTGCTTGTGTACACTCAGCCACTCAGATTGCCCCTCTGGAAATCTGTGGATTCTAATTCCATTTTAGGCTAGTGTGAAGATGAATCTGGAGATACCGTGCTATGCCCGCTATTTGCATATGTTACAATACACAGTTGTCACAGCTGGGGAGTCCCTTCTTAGGAGTCACCTCGGCCTGGAAAAAAAGAAATACAGGCCAGGTCTCAGGGGCACTAACATAGCTGTTTGGGAGATATTTGCACCTGCTTTAGGACAATGTTATTTGTTGGTCAAATTGGCACTGAAACCCATTAGAACAAAGTAAAAATGCATGACTCAAGCAATTTAGTGTCAGTTTTGAAAAGTGCTGCATAATAAGCAGATGAATTATTTAAAAAATAAAACAGAATCAAACATAATTTAAGCAAAGGAAAATGCATTTTATTAAGAAAATAGAAGACCAGAACACACATCTCACTACAGGTACAATATTTGAAAAGGAAGAAAAAAAAATCACATTTCAACAGTTTTTGTTTCAACTGGCCACTGACCCTCTTGAAATAAATCAAATCCTAGATAGAATTTGACATCCTAAGGATTCCCTTTGCCTAGATGAGAATTGTTCTCACAAGCACTCCTAATATAGAGCAATTTCTTTATACTGTTTGCAGCATGTTTAACATAGCAGTTAATTTTGCCATTTATTTTATTCCTGAAAAGCAGGCAAATCGACTGTGTGTAATCTGGGTAGGGATACCATATTAGAGGACACTGCCAGGGGAATGGAAAGTCTGAGGTGGAAGAGGTACAATTTTTTTCTGCTTTGAATAACTCCCATAAGTAAGTGTAATGGCCTTAAAAATAAATGTAAATCAAATTTAAATGGACATTTTTACATATAGTCAGTCCTTTCTTACTGTGCTGCTTCTTCTTGTGCCCATGCATATTTCTCTGTAAAGCATATCTTTCTCAGCCGTGGTTGATTGCGCATCATGAAGGTCTTTGCAAGAGGTGCCTGAATTGTGCTATACAAGCAGGATCCCTTTCAGCGACTCCAAAGTCAATACCATGCCACCCATCTGCACTGCTGCTGCCTTCAGAGCTGGGTGCCTGGCCAGCAGCCACTGCTCTCCAGCTGCCCAGCTCTGAAGGCAGTGCCACTGCCACCAGAAGCGCAGAAGTAAGGGTGGCAAATTAGTAAACATGCAAGCTGCTATTAAGGCATGTCAAGAATTGCAGTTCTACCAGAATAGATGTTGGAAAAAAGACAAGCAAGGAAAAATCACAGGCATTTGTTCATATTTCAGAAATCCTCCTTAACTGAGGTTGGAGGACCAAAAAAAGAGCTCATGTCTGGGAAAACCCAGACGCACAGTGACCCTAGTCTGGAGCGTAATTTTAATTTACATTTTTGTAACTAAAGACAGATGAGCCAAATTCTGAAAAAATTGTTGAGTGCCAATTTAACAAGTGATTTCTGTTCCATGAGAAGCCATGATCCCTGCTTCCATTGAAACCCATGGTAAAACTCCTACTGACATCAAAACACCAGAGAAATCAGGAAGATTATGCAGGCAAACAACTTACTGAAGTCCATGGGAGTTTTGCTTTAATAAGAACTGCTGCGTTTGCCTGAATCTTGTAATGTTAAAAAGTGTTTTAACTGCCTCCGTTTATTTTATTGGTCAGTTTTTATAAGAAGATAATTTCCAATGTAATCGATACTTCTTCCCCACCCCTCAAGACTAAAATGGAAGGGATTTTTCTCATTCTGAAAGAGCACTATGAATGCACGTTCATACAAATTGCTCCTTAAAGTGCACTTCTAGTCTGAAAAGCAATGAAGACTGAAATTTTTAGAAATGTTCACTCATTTGTGTCTTTGAATGTTTGGGGTGCACAACTTCGGACACCTTGTGCCTAATTTTATAAGTGCTGGAGTCATGCTACTGCCCCTAAAGTCTGAAAAAATTGTTTAATGTAAAAATGACATTTTCTTACTCATCAAATCCAATCCCTGTGTATATTCAGCAGACCTGACTCTGAATAGTAACATTTTATTTTTTTGAAAGGTCTTTGCTCCTTCTAGTCCACCAGGGCCACTGCAACTAGGAGAAAATGAGCAACAATGTATCAGCAATACAACTGGTACAAAGTCAGCTACACTTGTACAAGTCTGTTAAAGGCAATCCGAGTTCACAGTTGTTCGTGAAGACATAATTAACCCTGCAGAAGTTTATTAGCGTTCAAGACCACACACAAGAAGAGATGACTCACCTCCCAGGCTGTGTGTGTCTGGGTTGGTAGTCAGAAAAAACAGCTTTCTACCTGTACACTGAGCACATTTGTTCTGGTGCCACTGAGGTAAAAGGGAGTCCCCTGATGCCATTCTTTGTCACTTTTCAGAACAGAACTGCTTGTAAAGACATCTGTACACAGCGTGCTAAATTCCCTCCAGTGCTTATATAGGTGCATAGAGTCTGGACTGCTAGTGAGTCAAACAGCTCACATGAACAGAGGTTTTAAATGAGTTCCAGCGATGTTCTATTGCATCAGAAGATACTAGCCCATATTCCTCAATAATAATCACTACTAGGCTTCATCAGCACCAAACACTGTGCTTCACAAGCTAACAGCTGCAAGAAGAGGCCTATAGCATGCTGGGTTGGTCCCATATGTGCCACCCTGCCCATGTGTAGGCACTCAGATACTATGGAGACCTGCAAATTAATAGTACCTAGATAGGGCAAGATGGACAAACACATAGATATAGACAGATGACTCTTCTATCAGAGGCACATTTACAACAGCATTCAGCTAGAGATGCTACACTGGTTTCACATTAATGCTCAGATGTGTCCTTGTATGTTCAATCAATAATTATTCGCTAGTTAGATGTTTTCCCTTTCTCCAGCATTCATCATACAACAGCATATATATGATGTGCAGGATTGATGTTGTGAAAATTCTTATACAGCCATTTGTGGCATCTGTGGGCATTATATATAAAAATGGAGAGCAACAGGATTTGCCAACAAGTATATCATTTAGAATCATGACACTATTAAAGTCTGAATTTTTTTTACTCTCACATTTCAGACCTAAAAAACTATTAGATGACAAAATAAAATTATATTAAGAGCTTGATCCTGCACCAATAAAGTAAATGGGAGCAGGACCGGGCCCTACAAGAAAGGAAATAGTTGCCTCTTTCTGCCTACTTAAAATCCAGTCTGAACTAAGATACTTGGTTATATCTGTATGACAGCAATGATGCCACCGTTACCTTGGGAATAATCCAATTCTCTCACAGTAATACTCATGAAAGAACAAGACTACTGCTTAGTAAAAAGAAGCACTTGTCTTTTATCCCTTCATTACATTTTTTCACCATAAGAGTTTGAGATTAAGTCACTTCATCACTCCCTCCTCACAGAAAAATCTGCCGGAAAAAGTACTAAGAACAAACTCATCTACTTGGAGCCAACAAATTAAATATAAATGTGGGTGAAATGTTACTTCATCCATAAAATTTTCCCATTAAAACTTGCAAAATGCGCAGAATATCATGCAACCCATTGTATGTCCAGAAGGACACATGTGGCAAGTTACACTTTTTCATATACTGGATACATTTGGCTTTAACACAATATAGAGTATAGGAATATATAAAGCTTTCGAGCTCTGTGTAAACTCAAAAGCTTCTCTTTTTCACCAGCAGAAGTTGGTCCAATAAAAGATATTACCTCACCCACCTTGTCTCTTTAATATCCTGGGACAAACTCAACTACAAACACCGCTGCGAACAACATGTATATTTTGTGCAGTTAGGCCATGTGTCCTTAGTAATTTTTTAAGTACACATTCCTTTCACTTGTAACACAGGTGTTTTCCTCCTTTGTTCTCTAAAGGCCTCATCTCAGTAACTACTGAGGTTACTGGGAACACAACTGGGACCAATCCTGGAAGAAGTTCAGCACCCTCAACTCTATGGCCTTTACTGGAAGTTTAGAATCCTCAGCACCTTGTGAGAAATGCTCGACAGGGAGTGGAGGAGTGTTAAAACATTTGTTCTGTGTGCACAAGTCTTTGGGAGTGTGTGCAGACTGAGGACAGGATCAGGCCCTAAGCAAAGCTTTGTACGCAATGTAAGGCTCTTGGCTCCTACAAAGGAAGGACAGCAAGAAACCAGTGCCAGGAACGGAATGGAGTATACTTTGTGAAAACAGAAATCCTGGAAGCCTTTGCCAATTTTTTTCTGTGTTTTGGCTGACAGTATCAGTTGCCACCCTTCCAGCCTATGGCAGTAGCCTACTGTGGCCTGTCTTGAAGGGCCTAATTTTCAGAAGTGTTGAGTAGCTACAGTGCCCATTGGCTTTGAATTGTGGCTGCTCAGCTCTTCTGAGAAATAAGGCCCTACATGAATCTATGTATCGGTCTATTAATCACAAGTTGCAAGATCACTCGGTCTCTGCAATTGCAGCTCACACAGTCTCTGTAATCACTGCGGACCCAGGCTATAAAAGACTCATCTTCAAGGCATGCCATGCTATGCCATGCGGGCATGTCATGTGGGCAACATATGGAGTGCTTATTTTTTAATTTGTTAAATTCACATTTTCACTGGAAGGAGTGGGAAAATGTTTGCTGCATGTTTACTTTAATACAGCGATGCAGAATTACACTTACACAATTCTCAATTCATGCTTTGGTGAGATTTGAGTTTTCAGAAGGTCTGGTAGTTATATTCCGTACTAAATAAATAATGATTTCAGAATAAGATTCAAGTTTACATTAATTTATAAATACACTAAAAACCAAGCATCGCAAAAATAGATGAAAAGGCATTCTTTGTAAAAACAGTGTGTGCTAGTCTTTTTAACAGATATGTAAATTGCAATCCACATAATTCACAAAACATAAGGTAGGATTTAGAGCCGCCACCACACTCTGAATTTTACCAAAACCTCAGCAAATTGTCAAATAATTTTTCCATCATTGTTTTTTCCAAATATCTCAGCCTTCTCTCCTCCCCAATGCAAGCTCTACTTTTCCTCCTCTCACCTTTTGCTCTTAAAAAGTTGGTTTTAATCAAGCCATATTTACTTTAAAACCATATCAGAGTGAACAATAAAAAGGACAGGAGGCATGGTGTATGTGCTCCCGGCTGTGCATACATTTTCAGTGGACATAACCTGAGCAAGTTTATTTATGTCTTTGGATCTTTGCTTCCAGTCTGTCAGTTCAGCCAGAAGAGCTATTTATTTCTCCCACTGGTTCTTGGTACAGCAAAACTCCAGTAAAACACACACACAGTCCTTTGTCTAATCTTAAATCACCCCTTCTCTGTAGGGGATGGTTTTAACCAAGTCACAAACAACCGGCAACCATTCTATGTCTACTAATATAGAAAATGTATTTCACTCAGACAGGAGATTTTGGAAGTGGGGGAATAAGACTGAATCCAAACAGTAATATCCATGTCAAATACAGTGTCTTCAATGCAACAGAAGGCTATCCTTGAATGAATCTATGAGAAAAAAAGAAGTAACCTAGCTATGATCTGGTCAGACTTTTCAAGTCTTTTATTCACACTGAACAACTGGGAGTCTATCAAGCGAAGACTGCAGGAAACAAGTAGTCATACCACTGGAAATGTGCATGTCAACAGCTCTCTGCAACATCCACTATTCCAGCTTTATCAGCATCAAGAGAAGAAGAAAGGGGGCAAACAATCTTTGTTCGGGGTGCAATGTGAGTATATCTGTTTCGGAGTTACTTCCGGTCAATGCTGTGTCACCTGGCTCAACAAACTAACTCCTCATCTGAAAACAGGAATGTAAAAAAGTCAATGAAGAACACATGCTTTGCTTAGGTTTGCTTAAAGTAACAGAACCTTAAAAAGAAAAAAGAAATCAAACCAATCTCTCTTGGCAGATAATTTCTGAGTTCTGCAGCTAAACCGAACCACTTGTAGCTCCCACACCTCTCAATAAAGCATTCTGTAGACTATCTGGTAAACTGCATCCCAAAGAGTAGAATAATCTGCAATAGTTTGCCTTCCTTTGCTTATATAAAAATACTATAATGTGATTGTTATTCTCAGACTTTCCAAGGATAACTTTTTTCTAACCGATTCACCATTTTTTTCTAATAATAAATTCCGTATAATGATTAAATTGCAGAGTACAAATATGGCTGCAAATTTTCTAAATGTGGACACAACACTGGCGTCCTCCTAGCCAAGAATTTCCAAAGCACGACCACAGAACAGAGTGGCTGAATAAAGCAAGAAAACCTGAAGCTTTGTCCTGCAGACAGAACAGAAAACCTGCTATTTGGGCACACCTGGCCTTTTTTCTTGATAGATTCTTTCTGTGATGTCACAATTCATTGTTTGTGATGACAATGAAGGAACTAGACAGAAGACTGATTATTATAAAGGAAAAGCAAATATCTTAGCAATCAGCAACAATCAGACGGAGATACAGTTCATCATCATTAATCTATGGCTAACATGTCATTTAAAAACTTACTATCTGGTGTGATGAAGGCTCTAAACTAGAGTTACAACATTATGGTCGTTTAAATTAGTTTTGGACAGCTACATCATCAATACAGTTTATCAAATTCTTATAGGAAAATCTGTCACGCAAAAAAATGAAGGGGTGGGGGGCAGACAACAAAATGAGGGATAATAAGTTACAAGTTGCAAAAGTTATGATCTTAAATTGGTCTTAAAAGGATTCCCTGCAGAGTAGAAGACAGCACCTGAGGAATGTGACCTTTTGGTATGTCAGTGCATTTCAGATGGCTTTGCCGTAAACTCAGGCCAGTCATACACGTCGGGCATGAAGGATTCATATTCATAGCTCCAAACCTTTGATTGTATATATTGTTTCTTGTCTGCAGGTTCAGGGTAATGGAAAGCCATGTTGTTTGCATACAAAAATTCCATAACCTGAAAAGTTAAATCATTGTAGTTTGTGCCTTTTAATACTTTTTTGGACAATATACAAGGAAAGCAATATAACTTCACCTAAGATAGTGAAATCAGATGTATTAAAAAGGGCTTGGTCGAGGGTAGTACATAATGTCAAATTAAAAATCACACTTCTGATTTTTTTTTACTTCCTATTACTACAAGTATTCCCTACATAAGGAAAAGGGCAGGGTCTTGCTCTACTGCTCAAAAGAGAGTACAAAAAGGAGGCCTTGGGTATCAAGCAGAGTGCCCCAGGGGTCGGTCCTGGGGATGGTTTTCGTCAATATCTTCATTAACGATCTGGAGGATGGGGTGGATTGCGCCCTCAGCAAGTTTGCAGATGACACTAAACTGGGGGGAGCGGTAGATATGCTGGAGGGTAGGGATATGATACACAGTGACCTAGATAAATTGGAGGATTGGGCCAAAAGAAATCTGATGAGGTTCAGCAAGGACAAGTGTAGAGTCTTGCACTTAGAATGGAAGAATCCCATGCACAAGCTACATATCAGGGACCAACTGGCTAAGCAGCAGCTCTGCAGAAAAGGACTGAGGATTACAGTGGACAAGAAGCTGGATATCAGTCAACAGTGTGCCTGTGTTGCCAAGAAGGCTAACGGCATATTGGGCTGCATTAGTAGGATCACTGCCAGCAGCTCGAGGGAAGTGACTGTTCCCCTCTATTTGGCACTGATGAGGCCATATTTGGAGTACTGTGTCTGGTTTTGGGCCCCCCACTACAAGAAAGATGTAGAAAAACTGGAGATAGTCTAGCGGAGGGTAATGAAAATGATTAGGGGGCTGGAGCATGAGGAAGGGCTAAGAGAACTAGGCTTGTTTAGTCTACAGAAGAGAAGAGTGTGTGGTTGGGGGAAGGGGGAGTTGATAGGCCTTTAACTACCTGAAGGAGGGTTCCAGGGAAGATGGAGCTAGTCTGTTCTCAGTGGTGGCAGATGACAGAACAAGGAGTAAAGGTTTCTTGTTGCAGTGAAGGAGGTCTAGGTTGGATATTATGAAAAATGTTTTCACTATGAAGGTAGTGAAGCACTGGAATGGGTTTCCTAGAGAGGTGAAGGAATCTCTATCCTGAGAGGATTGTAAGGCCTGGCTTGACAAAACCTAGTGGGATGATTTAGTCAGGGTTGATCCTGCTTTGAGCAGGGGTTGAACTAGATGACCTTCTGAAGTCCCTTCCAACCCATATCTTCTGTGATTCATATAGCAAAATCTAACATTCAGATAAAGTATCATTATGCACACTTCTATGGAACCCATGAAGGTACAAGCAACATAACCTGAGGATAAACAAGAGTCCTGTAGCACCTTAAAGACTAACACATTTCTGCAGCCCATGAAAGCTTATGCCCGCAGAAATTTGTTAGTCTCTAAGGTGCTACAGGCTCTTGTTTTTGCTGTATACAGACTAACACGGCTGCCCTCTGGAACTTATAACCTGAGAAAACTATCAACCCCATCTAGGGGAGCAACAAACCATCCTCTCTGTCTCAGATTGAAGCCAGTTACTTATGGGAGTATTCTGTAACCCATAAATTAGGCAAAGGCATGCTGAAAGAAAATCTTGCTATATGTCCTAAAAGGTGTATGGCTTGGGGTCATTTTGACTTCTGGTGTCAATGAGTTCCATAGGTGGTGGCCCTCAACTGAGAGTACTCTGTTCCCACGAGTTCAAATCTAGGCTCCAAAAGCTAGAGAATCCCTTATGTGTAGAATTACAATAGGTTACGGTACAGGAAGAAACATTTTAGTCTTTTTAGGAATTTATAGATAAGGTCCAGAACCTTTTCAGGGACCTAGAACTGTAAGGATGTCAAAGAAATCCAAGGAGCAAAGTCAATACCAGAATGAAGCATATAACTAAACTAGTATTTCACAAATCTCCCTAATTATATCAGAATCATAAAAATGTAGGGCTAGGAGGGACATCAAGAGGTCATCTAGTCCATCATGGGGCAGGTTTAAGTATACTTAAAGCTATCTCTAACAAGTGTTTGTCTCACCAGTTCTTAAAAACTTCCAATGAGGAGGATTAAAAAATCTCCCTACATAACCTGTTCCATTGCTTAACTATCCCAATAATTAGAAGGTTTTTACTAATATGCATAAATTAAATCTCACTTGCTGCAAACTAAACCGATAACTTTTTGTCCTACCGTTGGTGGATGTGGAGAACAATTGATCACTGTCCTCTTTATAACAACCTGTTACATATTTGAAGACTTTTCAGGTTCCCCACTCAGCCTTCTCAGTTCTTTCAATCTTTCCTCCTAGGTCAGGTTTTCTAAATCCCCACTCTGTTGTTCTCATCTGTAGTCTTTTCATTTGTTCACATTTTTTTAAAAGTGCAGTGCCCAAATCTGGCATAATACTCCAGATGAGGCCTCACCAGTGCAGAGTGGAGCAGGACAACTATCTCTTATGTCTCATCTACAACACTCTGTTTACTACATTCCAGAATGACAATTTTTGTAACAGCATCACACTGTTGGCTCATATTCAATTTGTGATCCTCAATAACCCCCAGATCCGTTTCAGCAATACTGCTGCCTATTCACTTATTTCCCATTTTATATTTGTGCAGTTGTTTTTTCCTTCCTAAGTGTAATACTTCGCACTTTTATCAATACATTGAACATTGGTCTGTTCTTTTTTGTCCCAAATATCATGCTATAGAGCTTGGGAAGTTTATATAATATATAGGGTACCTTTTAGCATAGGACAATTTGTATGCTATCCACTTACTTTAACAGCAATGCAAATAGAAACTTCCTTGATGTTGGACAGTGGTGGATAAAGCCTTCCTTGCGCAAGCTCTTCGTTAGTCAACTGGTCTGTCAATGCCTGTATTAAAAACAAATATTAGCAATGTATTGACCCCTTGCCAGGAGGTGATGCAATGCCAAACTGAAAAAAAAAAGGAACATGTTCATGAGTTTTTACTGGTACAGTTTACCTGAAATACATATAAAAGTGCTTGATATAAATCAGTCAAAGCCTCAACAATTACCATAAAGATGCACGCTGCAATCTGTGTCCAAATCAATAAGCCTCTCTCTTATTATTAGGTTTTTAGCATCTAAGCTGAAGTCACATGTTTCTTTGCTGAAGTGCCAACATTTCAGTGCTAATGACAGTAAATAAATAAGTTACAAGGGAGCCACTCCACTGTGGGGCTGGTCCAACTGTTGAGCCATTTAACATGGACACACAAAATGTTGGATCCCATCATTCCACTCACCTCCAAATAAAATAAATGAGTAAATAAAAAAAGAAGAGGGGGAGATGGAAAGAGGAACAGGCAGAGACCAAAAGAGGCTGCAAAAGGTGATGGAAGAACAAAACAGAAATTACAACAGGGATTGGACAGCACCCGTTTGCCCTTATGTTTGCAATAAAAAAGAAAAAGCACACAATAAACAATTCATGCATACTCTATTTCAAGGGTTTTTTTAAGACATTTTTTCTTTCTACATTTGTTCTGTCTAGGAGCTGCTCTCCCCTCAGGCAACCCTAAAGAGCCCTGGCTATAAATTCTCCCAGTAAAGTCACCTGCCCAGCTTTTGGATGACTTTTTCCCTGGAGTGTGGAGGCTTCTGCTGGTGAATCAAGTCCATAAAGTTGGATTACACAGGGCAACATGGGGAGAGAAAAGAACATCAGCCCTAGAGCTAATCAACAAATGGGGTACTCCCCTAGCTCTGTGAAAAATCTATTTGGTTTGTTGGAAATTCGAGACCCAAAACATTTTGGCCAAAAAGTTAAATATTTTGATTTGGATATGGTGCTGTGGTGCCTCATAGCAGTTATATGGGTACTCCATTGCCTGTTCTCCAAACGCCAAGCTCCCTCACTGAACTCCCATAATACACCAAGGTCTTCTCCCCTCTTGGAGAAGGGAAGTGGTGCATCACAGGAGACGTAACCCAGCCGGGAAGCACAGCCCATAGAGAATGGGGACACAAGGTAATCAAACTATAATTCCCATGAGGCACTGCAACTGCATTTACAAATGTCATGTTTCAGGGACTGTTTTAAACAAAAAGATTAAAATTTTTTATATAAGTAGACACGTTCCACAAAAAATATTGATAAACAAAACCCAGTTTTCTACTGAAAAACTGTTTCAGTGGAAAAATTTTGACCATTCCCACTCAGCCCAACATATCAAATGAACTGACTTCACTTTTCAAAAACCATAATCTATGTTTGAACACATACCTTGGCAGCCTCAAGGAAGACCTTATCACTAATATGCCGAACCCCACTGAGGATTACAGCCAAAGCCACACCTATAATACAATTATTGATAAAATTATGATAAAATCTTTTCTTAATCTGCAGCCCTGCCATTGACAGAGTAGCAGGAATGCAGACAAGACCTAAAAAAAGGATTTCAAATTTATGGATATGAGTTTTTAACCTCCTCTGGCAAGTGCCAATAGATTCACAGCAAAGGAGAGGGAGAAGTGCGAATTTTGCTGCATAAGCAAAGAACACAACATATGTTGGAACACTCAAGTGCCGCACTGGGTTTATTTTGGTTAATGAGCAAAACTCTTGGTTCATACAGTCACTTGAATTGAACATTAAACACAAAAGTTCTCGAGACTAGTCACTGTTGTCCTAGTAATATATCAGAAATTGAATGTGCAACTTTTTTGGGGGGGGAGCGACAGTTTTTTGTTAAACAAAATTACACCACGATGCCTCATGCACCATTATCTGTGCAAAAGTAATTAAAAGAACAGCATCTTTACACAAGCTTTTCCCCCCAGCCAAGAAACAACACCCTCTTAGGCAGATAGCCATTAGGAAGCAGTGTCTTCAATAATATGCCTTGATTATTTATATTTTTAAAATGTAATCAAATTGAATCTGCTAACAGTGCACACAGCCAGGCCATGTAAGCACGTATTCTGATCACTCATCGTTGTCATGTCATGTCTCCTTAACGCCCTCTATTTATTTATTGTACTCACTTATTAAGTCTTGTCTTAAACTACGTTAAGCTCGTCAGGGCTGGGAAGTACTTTTACTATGTGCCTGTACAATGGAGCCCTGGTCCTAACAGGGGTCTCTACGCAATGCTGAAATATTAGTAAAAACTTTGAAATAATCTCATCTGAAAGTGGAAGGACAGAATTCTTTATCCTACCTGGAAAAATATAGGCATTGTTTCCTTGACCCGGTCTGAAGGATCGTCCATCTTTCAAAACCACACGCTCGAATGGACTGCCACTGGCAAACAAACAACGCCCCTGTTAAACAAGAGGGAGTAATTCACAGAGCCTGTGTTACATAAAAATAAAGTGATTATGAAGAAGAAATTCACCACATCACAGTCACCTAGACACCAAGATACTTAAGCATGGGCCTAATTTTTTCACATGCTCTAAATCGGGCCCATGCTTAAGTGTCTTGCTGAATCAAAGCTCCATAGTCCATCATCACGAAAACCAAAACTCACACCAAACAGCCTGGAAGATACAAAAATATTAGCAAGGTTTCCTTCTGATTTGCAAACATCAGGAAATTAAAAATAAAAAGCATACCTGTCAAACGATGCAGGTTTCTAAGGAGTGGAAGATTTCTACTTGTTTAAAAGATATTAATTCCTCTTACTAGCACACAGTTCTCTTGGAAAGTAAAGCCTTCTGTGGGACTACTCACGGGATTAAAGTACATTACTATGATTAATTATTATGTGTATTGTGGCAGCACTTAGGTGCATTAGTCATAGAATCACAGAAACGTAGGCCTGGAAGGGACCTCGAGAGCTCATCTAGGCCCTCCCCCGCGCCCCCGTACTACAATTGCACCATGCTGCTGACTCACATTCATTCAATTTATGATCCTTTTCAGAAGTACTACCACCACGCTAGTTTTGTACATTTTATAGTTGTACATTTGATTTTTCCTTCTTAAGTGAAGTACTTTGACTTTTCTTCATTGAATTTCATCTTGCTGATCTCAGACCAATTTTTCAAGATCATTTTGAATTCTAATCCTGTCCTCCTAAATCTTTCCACGCTTGGAGTCACCCACAAATTTTATAAGCATACTCTCCATTTCATTACTCAAGTCACTAATGAAAATACTGAATAATACTGTCTCAGGACAGATACTATTCAATATCTTCCATCAATGCTTGACCAGGCCCCCCCCGTTGTGCTAAATGCTACACAAACACAGGACAAAAAGATGGTCGTTGCCACAAGGAGTTTACAATGTCAAATATAATTTAAGAAACAACAGGCATACAGACAGAAAGATGGGAGCGCAAGGAAATAATGAGACAATATAGGTCAATATAACAGGCTGTGGTCTGAGTATGCGATTAAGTGCTCTGCTAAATCAGAGCCTCTAGAAGGAATATATCATGCAATTGATCCTCTGTTGCTATGACAATGTTTTTAATCATTACGAAATATTAAAAGTAGCCCAGAGGTTTGATTATGAAATCTGCTTGACCTACACTCAAGCAATCACTTCCTCATCTAGTTGATATCTGAAAACTAAATGACAGCAAATCATGAAAATAATAAAATTTCAACATTTACGGCTCCATATCAATCTCACATGTGAGAACACACCACCTTCTATACCAAAAGTTCTGATACTGTGTTTGACCATGCAGACCTGCACATGTGAAGTCAGAATAAAAAAATGCTATAAATGAAAAGAAAAAAAATTCTTGCAAAACAGCAGAGGGCACCAAACCACCACCATGCTCTTCTAAGGGCTAGCCAGTGGAAAAAGAATAATTAGTAAGACTTTATTGGTGGTTTGTTTCTCCATGCTCTTAGAGGTTTGTCTATGGACTCTCTTATTAAGTATTATCTTAAAGTTTCCCATTTAGAATGGTTAAGCCATTTCCAAAGTCAAGAAACCCACAGGGCTGGTTGTGGAGGATTACTCAGTGTTCTCCTTGTCATCTATCAATGAGTGTCGCAATTTATCATTAATATTATATGATCAGTCTGTTTCTTATCTCTGCCATTTGGAGAACACTATGTCAATCTCCCAAGACACTCTGTAGCTGACTTGAAAGTTGCCATACTTCTACAAAAAAACTTCAAAAACAGACTTCAGCGAGGAATTGCAGAGCTGGAACCTATATGCAAATTTGACACTATCAAACTGGGTCTGAATAGGGATTTGGAATGGTTATCTCATTACAAGAAGTAATTGTCATGTTCACACCTTCTTACTGTCTAATCAATGGTTGTGAATAGGCCTCACCTACTCTAACTGAATATATTTTGCTAACACCTACCGTCCCCATTGTTGTTCCTTACCCTTGGATGTACATATATACCCCCTATCTGATTTCTGTTCATTGCATCTGATGAAGTGGGCTACAGCCCACGAAAGCTCATGCCTGCAGAAATTAAATTTGTTAGTCTTTAAAGTGCTACAGGACTCTCATTGTTTTAGCTGGATACAGACTAACATGGCTACCCCTCTGGAACATGTCAGCTTGTGAATTTCATGATGCTGAAACAGTTCTTCTGATGATTAGATCATTCATATTACAGAGATCAACAAGCCTCTCTCCGTTTTCATTCATAGTAACACACCCATGTTTTCCCATTGCTCTGTCATTAATTGTGTTATCCTTACCGACCTTAGCATTCAGGTCTCCCATGACGATAGTTAAGTCATGGCAGGGTACTCTCTCCAACTCTGCCTGTAGTGTAATATATAATTTGTCTTTTGCTTCTTCATCACTATCATTTGTCATAGCATAGCACTGAATCAGAGTGATATTACTGTGTTTCCCTTTCAACCTGACTCTCATAAATTTGCTGCTGATGGGCTTCCACTCAAATAGGGAGGGCTCCACTCCCTTCTTCAGAAGGATGGCCAGACCCTCATAATGTTGTTCATCATCACGTCAGGAATACAGCAAAGTTTCTCCAAAGGCTGTTGTTAATCTTTCTGATCCTATCCATCTACTTTCACTGACACCCAGAATGTGTAATCTATAGCGTCTCATCTCTGCTGTGACCTGACCCAAACTTCCCTGTTTTGTACATTATTCATACGTTCCAAAAACCAACTTTGGTTTTTGTCTTAGTGTTGAACACTTCAGTCTTCATGGCAGTGGCTTCCTTTTGGCTTTCACCACTGGCAGTCATACAGGTCATTGACTCCTGAAGGCCATCGCACACAATAATGGTTGATTTCTTCACCACTGTCTCCATAACATATTTTGTTTTTTACAAGACAGGTTTGTTAGCCCTGTGCCTAACCTCCAACCTGGAGGACCAGGGTGTCTGTTTTTGTCTGGCCCTTCCCCACAGGCCAATTCGCATGGTTGACCCCACCAGGAGCAAAAAAAGCCCCCCGCCGACACAGATTCTGGGGATCATTATGGCACGCAAGCTCACACATCAAGGGACAGCTCAACATTATAATACAACCATTTTACACATGCATGTGAATGATAGATTATGGGAAATAATTAACAGAAATTAAGGCAGCTGCTATACTGGAGAAAAATAAAGATTCCCTCCCCAGCTACCAAGGAATTATTGTTTTGAGTACCACCCTGCCTCTTTATAGTGGTGTTTAGCTAAGTGAAAACACTTTAAATTGTCCTACCACACCTGGATGTAACCAACACTATCTTGTGTTGGAAACTGACAGTGATAAATGTTCCAGGGAGTGTACTTCAGCATTCTCTATACACACATGGCGGATTCAGTGGAGACAGCTGTTGTTGTTTCTCACTTTAGAGAAGGTCTACACAAAATTGGAGTTGACTCTCTTCAGATCATATGTGGGTAAGTTCCCCCTATAGACATCAATGGAGCTACATTGATTTATAGCAGCTAAAGACCTGGCCCTATCATCTATTCCTGTTTACCTTCATTCCAAAGTGCTGAACTATGAATTTCGAGTTTTATATTTTATTATAGTTTATAAAATATTACCTAATAAACACCTGGGGAATAGCCAGTATACAAAGAATTAATTGCCTTAAGGGACTAAACACCTTGCATATGAGCTCCCTTGTGTCGTAGAACACTGGAATAGAATAGCTAAACTCTAGATTTGGTCCAGAAGCTTTTTATCTCTGACTAGAGCAGGCCTTTGCTCCTGAAAAGCCTCTGCTACAAGCCCACTAATCTGGGGGAGAATTAGCAACAAGTATGAGAATCTCAGCTTTCATTGGGAAGGCAAATTTCAAGCCCTTTACTTTGCAAAGATAGCCTTAAAATGCGCATTGGTCAATAGCACTGTAAAGTGCTCACTAACGCTGAAGACAGCAAACCACAAATACACATTTCTGCAGCAAGAAGCACTTAAAGATTCCTGCCCACACACTTTTACATAAGTGAAAGTTTAAGTTTGGGATGTACTCCAAAGAATCATTTCACTAACCAGCTTTCACCCCCACCCCTCCAAAAAAAAAAAAAAGTCTTCATGATAGCTCTGTGGAGCGTGGTGAGATAACACAGGACAAGAGTGAGAAAGGTTTAAGAGGAAAGCATGGCAAAAAATTGTTTTGCAGGCCAGGTCTGAACAGCTAAGGTGAGCTCTGCCTCTGCACTGTGCTTTTTTTCCTCCCCTAGCTCTTCCCTCTTTGCTCCTCGCCTCAAACAAAAATCAGCTTTGTGTGCACACTGCGTAAAAACTGTGCAGAAGGATAAAGGTTCTATTGGGTTCTCTTTTAGTAAATGCAAACGCTGGATCTGAACTCGCTCACACGGGGCTAAGTTAACTGCAATACCACTGAAATCAGTGGAATTACATTGGTACGTAAATCCAGAGTGAGAGATCAGAATCAGTCCGCTGTGCTTAATTTTAAGTGTTCTGACCAACTCAAGCATTAGGAAATTAAGTGCAGAGTATGAGCTTTGGGCTGTACAAAGACATTCCCTGTTCCGAGGGCCTGATTCAACGTTAAGTAAAGAGCGCGCTAATTAACTATTTCCAGGTTACAGCTGGTTTCTGTCATGACCATTAAAAATAAAATAACTGTTTCTTTAAAACCAAAAGCTAAAAATAGTTTCAGAAACAATGTCAGTCAAGGTCTGAAACACAAGTTTCTCTCAGTAACCAATAATTACACTTCGATATTATCGTCAAAATAGAAACAAGATTTAGACCTCATTACAAAGCAATCACCTGCCAAATGTAATAATTTAAAATCAGAGTTGCTTTTTAATTTATACCAAGAAAAATATGCATTTGAAATTGGAAGGCAATGAGCAGTTGTACTCTTTACATGCAGAAATTCCAAGTTTAAATGCTTGAATGTTTGCACTGTCACATTACAGACAGCAAAACAATGCATGTTCACTGATATTTTTCATCATTATGTACCTCTGTTAATGTATAAGCTTCCTCAGCAGTGCATTCAGCCTTCACTGTAGGGTTACTTAATGCAAATATTATAGGTCTTTCATTGATGGAAGCCATTGCTTTGATCACATCATGGGAAAAAAGTCGGCCAGCCCCTGAAACTCCTGAAATAAATTGAAAGATACAAAAATTAGCTACACCTGTAAAACTGGACATTGACTGCAAGAACTTTACACTGTATGTATTGATTTCTGATGTGAATCAAGATTACTTATTGCTAAAATGGCCATCACACTCAGGAAAACCAATAAAAGGCTTTGAACAAATATTCACCATTCATTAAAACAAGTTATATCTAGAAAATGAGCTCTGGAAACAAACAAAATCTTACACTGTCAGGAGATGGACGAGATAACCCAAAAGGTTTTTCGAATCTCTAATCTGAAATGCTTTATAAACTTAAATCCTACATTATTCAACCTAGCAAAGACAGTACAAATCAGAAAGAACTAATTCTAGGCTAAGCTTGAATTTTCAAAGCTGAGACATTTTTTAGTTACTGATGAGGGGGAAAATGGGCTTTAAGAATACGGGATTCCTCCTCCCCAATCATTGTATAACTCTAAAAAGGTGTAATGTAATTGACATACAGATGCACAAATACATAACATTGAATATGTGCACGCCTACATGCACACACTCGGGGCAGACACTTAGTCCAAAACCATTTTTTAAAGAAGTTTTGTGCAGGAAGAAAACATGGGGTTGTAACAGAAGCCATTTTGCAGCCTTAATTATAGCAGTGGCTACTAGTGGGTGTTATAATTAACTCATACATACATATACTGATGCAATGAATATTCTGAAGGATGGACTGAGGTGCCAAGCAGCTGCTTTGCATCAAACTGCTGGCAGATCCTAGCTCAAAAGTCAGTGTGCCCAGGCACAGGAAAATCACTTCAGCATTGGGGGTATCCTGACGACAAAGGGTATGCAAAGCAGCTCCTATACTGTCTCTCTCCCAGCTGCTGGAGGAGGAATGTGACAGGAGAAAGGGGGGGGTGGCTGGGTCCTCTTTATTTCTCACTGATCTGCAGCTGTCCAGGATTGGAGTGGGCAGCAAAACAGGTCACACCCGAGTTGCACTTTGGTCAGCTCGGCCATAGCTAAGGAGCTGAGGCCGTATGTATTACACACGTGATACATGTAAAATGCCTTTGGGGCGCAGTGTATTTTAAAACAGTGGACCAAATTCTACCATCACTTACCCCAGTGCACATGCAGAGGAGCCCCATCGACTTGTGCCGGGCTATGCTGCATATTCCCTGGTAAGGTGAAAGCAGCAAGTGGCCCAATGACAACAATACAGATTAATGACATACGTTACCTAAGGAGTCTGAAATAAGCGTACTGACCAATAATAGCTGATGGCTGAAGTACATTCACCGCATCTACAAATGTCTTTGGCACCTGGTCTGGAGGTTGGTGCGTAAAAGGTTCTTGATTGGCATCTACCTTTTCCTCTCGGCCCTGAAGATTTAAGTTGATTCCAATTGTGAGAAGGAAAGGAAAGAGAATGGCAATGTGTATGATGTTATTCCAAAGGCCTGGTAGACGCTCACCTGAACCAACAGGCCATATTTATCAAACATCCATATTTTCTTATATGCTTCTTCTGTAGAAATACCGCTTTCCATCATAGCCATAACGATGAGGTTTGCAATTCCAAGAGCAGCCTGACAAATAAAGAACACGTATTTGAAAATAAAGGAAACATCCACCAACTCAACTTACTAAGAAAACCATGGGGCATTTCTTTCCAATAGGGTAAAAATTAACATACTTTCTACATACTAACATAAAATACTTCCTCTCTCACACAGATGTTGGCCCTTAACAGAGCCTTGCTCTCTCCCCCCCCTTCCTTTCTACCAAGAGGCACCTCAGCCTGATACATTACCCTTATAAATATTAATTCAAATCTGTCTGTACTTGGTATAATTTTGAGATTGTTTGTAAATGTCTGTACTATGTCCATTGGCCAGTTTATCTGTTAAGTTTCCCTGCTTCCAATACATATATATATTTGTAAAAATCCTATTTTAAGTACAAAAAGCCACACTGTGCAATGTAATGTTTGTATCTAATTGTAAAAGACACTGTCAAAATGAATATGTGAAATCTTCAGCTAGGAGTTGGCACTGAGTGATTGAAGTGTGACTGGCTGAGCAATTGAGGTGGGTGCGGACAGAGAGAGCAACTGAACAACTGATCTCAGTAAGGGATGTCAAACAGACAAGAAAACACCAGCCTCACCTAAAAACGGTTTGAAGGAAAGAAGAAAGGAGCAAAGATGATCAAATGGGGCGAAGAGGGACCCACCCTAATGACTTTGGAGCCAGCCCATTTCAAAGGATAAAATCTAATCAGGCTTGCAACAATGTGGGTGATTAAGGATCACACCAAAGATGCAGTTGCAGCATGACAGTGCAAAACCCATAGAGTTACATGGGGTCCTCGCCCTATGAAATGGGACAGAAAGATGAAGGCTGGAGTTTCGGGTCTACAACATCACACCAGCCAGGAGTACCGATGCGCATTGGCTGAACCTTGCTCCTCACTCTCGTGCTACAGTCACCTGGCCAGTGACTATCACGAGCACCTAGAGGCTGGTAACTATAACATCTGTGAGACCCCATTTATGTTTGTCTGTCTCCCTGTCTGTGTATGCCTGTCAGTGTGTATGAGTGTGAATGAAAATACCAACTGGACATGTGTCAACAAAGTCTATTCTATTACTAACAATTATGGTAATTATAACAATTATAATCAACTGTAATTATGGTATTGATACAATGTTAATACTGTTTTCCTAGTGATTACATCATTGATACTATTTCATTAAGTAAAGCACAATATTGGTATTGCTATAGTGTTGATACTATTTTCTTGGTATTTGAATCAATACTATGAAGAAATTTCTGTATTCACAATAAACGTGGCTTGTTGTCTTAATCTCTGAAAAAGATCCTGTGATATTTGTTATTTGGGTAACACAGAATCATAATTTTGGGGGCTAAACCCTGCCATTGGTTTCATGCAAGCATCTGGCTTTAAGAAGTCTGTAGGGATCAAGTGAGAATCTGGCCCTTGAAATTTATCCTTTTGTAAATGTGAAACCCAAACTCCAATCTAAATAGTAATCTTCTGTAAAGAAGCATTTCCTTTATGCGAATATGTTTCAGTAGGCCTCCCACATACAGAGTTCTGTAAGAAAAGACATAGTACACACACGCCCCTTTTTACAGTTCTGTGGGATTTAACTTTTATTGCTCTGGAGACCATTGCAGAACTCACCTCTCCTGCTCCCAGAAACAAAACTTTATGCTCTGTGATTGCTTTCCCAACAACTTTCTGTGCTGCCAGCATTCCCGCTAAGGCCACTGCAGCGGTCCCTAAAAAGGAAATGAAACTCTCAGGAGAACTGAATAGATTGACATGATAGAATTTTTTTTATTGGGGAAGGTTTTCACATATGTAACAAGAGTCAAAAGTGAACATTTTACCCTGAATATCATCATTGAAGGTGCAATATCTCTCTCTGTATTTCCTCAAAAAACGGAAAGCATTATGATTCCCAAAGTCTTCAAACTGAATAAGCGTGTTATGGCCGTACCTAAAGAACACAGCAAACTATTTTATCAGTTGACACACTAATAAATAAAAAATTCCTATATATATACACAGAGGGCCAGAAGCAGTCCTCGGATTCTTCATGGAAATGGATAAATGCCATCTCTAGCCTATACATGTTTAACACAGAGGACAGGAGATGTGCCCAAAGTCAAATAAAAAGTCACTGGCAGAGCCAGGACTAGAATTTAGGTCTCCTGATTCATAGTCCTGTATGCTAGTCACTTGACTGCATTCTCTCCCTATATGACATTTTAAAAGGAAGTCGTGTGATGTTTTCCATGGCCCCTATTCGACACATTTCTGAGTAACTAATTCAGTACCATACCTGTCTGTAATGGCTTCCATAAATTCATCAATCAGGTCATCATAAAGCTGTGAACGGTCTCTTTTTTGGTACAGGCCCATGTAAAATGGATCTTTTAATAGCGTCTATAAAATAAACCGAAGATGTCAGCAGAATGAAACCACTCACTCAGTACGCTCTCTCCAAAGTTCTAAGTAACATATTTCTAGTCATACCCAGAGATAAGATATTGAGAAGGATTTCAGCTGCCTTTCCTTCTGTGAATATTTTCACAGTTGAATTTCTAGCTAGCCATAGTCAGGGAGCCATGAATTCTTTTTCTGTAGCCATTTGGAGAAAATGCTGCAGAAATCCTAGGTTTTGGTGGCAATTCTCTGGATTTTGTGGCAGTCATTCACCATTTTTTTGCTCCCTTTTTATCTCTCTCTCTGGTTTCTCCCCCACTCTATCACATTCACATACTTGAACTCTAGCTGCCTTAAATGAGACAGCTGCATGTCTAGTTGAGTTTGCAACCTAAATGGAAATCAAAACAACAGGCATGAGTCTAAAGTGTTTATGAAAATAAACTTTTTGGAGGCACGGGTGAAAATTGGGAAACTGGTTAAAATGAAAAATACAGAAATAGGGAAGAAATTTTCTTCTAAAAAAAGAGAATCGAGAAATAAAATTAGCTGAAAAGAATAAGAGGGGACATTTTAAAGGCACAAAGGTTAGTTAGCTCTTATTTGTGCCTTTGACAGTCTCCCTTCAGATGCTTAATTGGGAAAGATGTTTCAGCATCATCTTAAATCCTCTCTTTTCATTAGTTTTGTTAGTAGTTAAGTACAAATTTTTTTGCTAAGACATTGGAGTATTGTTTGAATTGGTCTATAGTGAATCCAGCCTCCTGAAACATAAAAGGTCTAACAGGGTCTAACTGGAAACCCTTCAGGCTAGGGATTGTGTCTTCCTATATGTTTACACAACGGTTAGCACCAAGGTCCCTGCTAGCCATTTCTGCAATATAAATAAAAATAGACTGGGAACAAACATAAAAAGGAACAAGTTATGAGGCTGGGCAAATATCGACTGGTACCTGAAAACATAACATCACTGTCCTTACAATGGGATAAATCAACGTTCAGAGTAACAGAGCTTTAATAAATCTGGTTCAATCTTCCATCAGATTAAAAATCAGGTCACCTTTCCCCATTGCTTTGCATTTGAGACTATCATTCAAATAACAGTCCAAATGCACCACTTCACTTTCTATACATAGCTGGGGATTCTCAGATATTAATATTCAGCTTTAAAATAATTCCAAACAATTGAACATTACACGAGATAATTCAATTGCATCTTATAAAGAGTACTCACTCAGATACAGGCATCCTCTTATAGTGGTATTTCACCACAAACCACTATCAAAAGGTGATTTCTTTATGGCATGCAGAATACAGTTTAACTTACTAGATTATCAGTTCCAACGTCGATACATACAGGGAGGCATTTATCTGGCCGTATTCCAGCACATGCTGTATACAAACACAGCTTTCCTACAGGAATTCCCATTCCATAGACACCCAGATCTCCCAGACCCAATATCCTCTCTCCATCAGTTACTACGACAGCCTTAAAATTACACAAAGATTAAAGGTAAACTTTGGTAATCCTGGACAAAGGATAAAGCAATATTGCACAAACGTTTCTTGGCAAAATTAACCATTAAAACAAATTAAGGATAGCTTGCAAAGAATATTATCTGTAGTGGCAACACTTAAACACTTGGGAATTTTACTTAAGAGGAAAAAGACAAAGTTACCTCAGTATCTGAAGCGTTCTCCTATACTTGCCTATCGTTACTACAGGAATCACCTATCTAGCTGCAAACAACTACTTCGTTATCTAAGGCAGCTGACAAGTTTTTAAGTACCATCATTTTTAAGGATACGATTTCATCACAGCGGTCACGGATTCTGTGACTTTAAGAGTCCTCGGTGACTTCTTCGGCTTTAGCCATGTGCACCGGGGTGGCAGAGGCCCCTGAGGGTGTCAACCACTGCAGGTTGTGAGGGGGAAGGGGAACTCGTGTAGCAGCAGTGAATTCAGAGAAACACAAGCATGTTAAGAAACAAACCCCAAAACCTGCTTCAAATGTAACTGTGAAGAAAAACGTGTTTTGTAAATTTGATCCTATATGGTGATGATCACAACTAGCAGAGAATACTGCTACATAGATCTGCAGCTTTCACGCTGTCGGTCTTGAACTATAAGCTTGGATTTAGAGTACAACCCCACACATGTGGATGTGCAGTACCCTTATAAACTCTATTTGCTGTCATCATCACACAATTGCCATGCATTCATTATTTAGCATCACCAGGACTCTCAATAAAACTATCCCCTTTTTTAAAAGATGAGCTGGGATTCAAAAAAGAAAAGACAATTAGAAAAAGGACTGCTGTGGCAGTCATACCTTGACATCAGTTTCCGGCCAGTTGTCCACAATTGACCTAATATGACCTCTGTCTGAGATAGAAATAAATAATCCTCTGAAACAAAATCAAAAGAGAAATATTTTTATACGTGGTGATTAAATCTTCCACTCTGCTTTGCAAAAGAAGATTTTAAGGACTACATTTTCGGTGCTCATTCATTATAAGATTTGCAATTGTTTAAACAAAAGAATATTAAAGAAACAATGAAGTACAATTATAATTAAATCCATACAACCAAGATACCACATTAGATTAAAAAGATAAATGTAGAGTAATAAAGTTGTTCACAACAAGACCTGGATTCCGTACTGCCATGAGTCAGTCTGAGTCGCACAAACAGGGCAAAGCGGCCCTAAAGCTAGTGTCAGCAGACATGGCAGGACCATCCCATCCCCTATAGGGATGACGGATCAGTATAGAACTGGTGCCTGTAGGGGTGTGGCCAGAGCTTCTTTATGCCCCACGGATCTCTGGCTGCCATATCAGCCACTGGAAGGTGGCATAACTCAGACCTGTTTTTAGGTTGCTCTAAGTTATACTGGGGGACTGGCACAGCCTAACAAACATCTGGCCCAGGATCAGAGAAGTGGAAAGGTGAGCTTTATGCTCTCTTTGCTGAACTGTGCTGTGCACTCCTTAGCCACAGCCAAGAATTTAGCCAAAATCTGCAAGTGAAAGTGTTCCATATACATTCTGAATTACAGTATAAAACAAACCATAGTTAAGAAAATTACGTGCAATTCTTTCAAAAATAAAATTATTGTCCTTACTTTGGTCTCCTAAAGATATGTCCATACTGGGTACAGGCTAGACCTACTGTCGGTGTATATACTATTGGCATTAATCTCTCGATATCATCTTGTAATATTCTGTAGAATAACTTTTCATTTCTCTCTTGGATTCCCATTATGTAGATATACCTGTAATCAAACAGGAAAACAAGGCAAAATAAGAATTAAGTTAAAATGATTTGCATCCATCTATTTAGAAACATACAGTGTGAAATGTCAAGGCACAAACCAATTTGCTTTAGATTTTAGTTTTTGTATTTCATGTATTTCCTTCCCCGACTCAACCCTGACCCTGAAAAACTGATGCAAGATGGAGAATATAGACATAAGCAACCATAAAGTCTAAGTAGCAATACTGGATATACTGTACTGTGTATGGTAACAAATCAACTGATGCATGTACACTAGGACGGAGATCATCTCCCCCTCCCCCTCTCCGTTGTCACAACTGATTTGCAGTGTAAAGGTTGATTCATTTTCTTGAGGTTCTTAATGTTAGCATTTCCTAACCTTGACTTTTTCTAAATGAAAAGTTCTCACACTGAGAAGTTTTGAACCAGAATCTCATCTGTGTCCTATGATAAACAAATGAGTGGACTGACATTTAATTGTGCAAAAGAAACATTTCATTTTTTCTGATATGATGACTGAAAATACATTCTAGATTTAAGATATTAATGGGAATGTTCATAGTTGAGAATAGAAACAAAAGAACATTCCCCAGATATCTTTCTACAGCCTTCTGATGTCAAAATGGAAGTTATAATGCAAAAATATAAAATTAACGCAGTTAATTAGGGACTTGAATTCTGCAAACACCACAGATCTTAAATATTAAAAAATAAACTCTTGAACCTTTGTTTCCTCTCTTACAATTCAGATTCAAAAGAGATTCAATAAGAGTTCATTTTGAGCAATTGGTTTACATTAGAACAGTCCCAGAAGCATTCATAATGGACACTATTTCGTTACTCTATTCCAACAGGCTGTGAGATGCTGATTCAAGCTACCTTGTTCTATCATCACTGGACTGCAGTAGAAATGTTGATGTGGTCCTAATATAAATCGGTGATAAACTCCAAATCATTCTAGTTTTTCACTGGCTTTAGGAGACAACATAACATAAATCAACTGTGATTTGATAAAAACGTCAAGCTACTACAGCCAACTGGAGTATCCTTGTTAAAAAAAATATTTTCTAGGCTTAGAATTCAAAATAAGAAAAAACACTAAAGGATTACTCATGACGTGCCTGTGAAATGCTAAAACGTCTTTTATATCTCTCTAGATGTAGGTTAATACACATAAAATAAAATTAAACATTTTATTACTGTTCCTGTCTGATTTTTAAGTCCTAAATTGATGCTCTTTCCCCACATTTTTCTGAAAATTGCTACAAAAATCTGAAAAATTATATATCTAGGTTCTGAGAATCTGCCACCCAACTCATCCATAATATAAGTTCCTAAAACGTAACAGAAAGGCTGCCAGAAACAGAACAGTAATGTTTCCACCAAGATGCTATAATGCTGTGACCTGCTCCTGTAAGCCTAACTCAGACAAAACTCCTACTGAAGTTAACAGAAGTTTTGCCCGAGAAAATACTGCAAGACTGGACCTTTAATTTATATATATTCTTCACATCATAACTACGGAGTAACACAAATGTCCACCTTTAAATCAACACGAAACCTGCATAGCTGCAGAAGTCTGAGTTATAAATACAGTTTGCATTAATTTAAAAAAAGGAAATCTGCCAGTTATAAAACCCTCTGGATGCAAAAGATCTGCCTGGATATTATAATAAAATAGATTTTCCCAGAGTCTTTTAAGCTTGCACTACACATAGGTAAGGAAAATACTGATTAATTCTTACTTTTCCAAGGAGTCACTCATTTTTGCCAAATTCTTATGGAAGCGTAAGGCTTGAATGTCTTGTGTCTCTATTTTAGGAGGTAAAAGCCCTTGAAGCCCAAGCATTTGTCTTTCCTGTAACGTAAAGGCCATGCCCTGGGGGAAAAAAAAGGGGGAAAAAAGTTAGTTCATTGTATTATTTATTTAATTTTTTTCCAGCTAAAGTAGTTGTTTCGTTTAAAATTTAAATGTATCTATATTTATGACTATCCACATTTCTATAATGCCCATCACTACAGTTTCTACGCACCTCACAAATATTAATGACTTAAGACTCACTACTCTGGGAAGAAGGAATTCTACCACCACTCTACGGGGGTGTGGGGGGGTGGACGACTAAAGCACAGAGAAGTAGTCATGTTCTTGGGCAAATCATTTAAAACAGTGGCACAAACAGACACTGAACCTAGGCCTCCTAACTTCCAGTCCTGTGCTTTAATCATCAGCACATACATCCTACTCCACAGCACATTTCTCCCTTTAAAACTGGATTACATCCAGATGGAGATTCCTTTTGCAGACATACTAGGTTTTAAGACTCAAGTGATATTTGCTTCTTGAAATGTTCCTTTTGAATATCCCTGTTTGGAACATTTCTCTACACACTTCTGATAATCTATCCAGCCAAAAAAGTTATCTGCAGCACTCTCAGACCTCTGTTGGGATAGCATCTCAACCTGAAACCTTCCTTTTAGTTAAAAATGTTCTCAATCTCTTCAGTTGTAATCTCCTACTACAAAAAAAGCTTTAGCCTCCTCTATCAGTTGTAATAAATTAAGTTTCTGAAGGGTAAAAAAAATAATAAAAGATCCCAAATATCCGTAGTTGTACTAATCTCAGATGTATACTAATGTCTGAATCCTCAAATATTTCACTTCTTTGTAAGTAACTGATCTCCTTGATATTTTGTTGAGAAAATCCTTACTAGTAAATTTTAAGTATCTACCCAGCAGTATAGATGGTTGGTTGTTGTTGTTTGGTAGGACTTAACCTTCAGGCTGGTAGATTTATTGATAGTAAATTATCTAATGAATTTAACCTTTTTTCAGTTTGACAGTCATTTACAAACAGATGCTCATTTCAGCAAATGTACTAGTAATTCTCAAGTATTCAAATATTTTATGCAAACAAATTTCAGCCTCTAGTTTACCTGTGAATTCTTCACTTTGACTAGTCATCACTTTGTTTGTTTGTTTTTTAAACTAAATTCAGAATTTTTTCTTTTTACTTCCTATGTAATACTTTCAAGGCACTCCACAGAGGTAAATGTATCCTGGAAAGTTATGTGAAAATGAACTGTGCCAGCATATATATCAGATAACTCCTGTTTTTTCTGAACTGTCCTAATAATGAATTACTGTGCAGCAGTTCATGCCCTTTTACATGACCATCCCTCAAACTCCACATTTATCGTCAATGAAAAAGGTGCAGCATCTGAAATTAACAACTGGTAAACAGTAACAATATTTTCACCATATTTTAAGCACTACAAAAGCAAAAGCAACTTGAAGATTCTTGATGTCAAGGAATAAAACACAACATATCACTTCAGAACGTATATAAAATATAGATCAATAACGTCTATCCAATTTTTAAAATACACTGTAACCCTAGAGTACCTTTAGCAGTTCCTTGGTAGTCCAAGCTAACATTTTATCCATAACCATATGCAAGTATCCCACCAATGAAAACTGCATTATCTCTGTCGAAGTTCTTGGTTAGGTCCCTTAAAAAGATTTACTTAATAACCACTGAGCTATAAGTACTTAGGCGTAACGTTCTCTTCATTTCCCTGTGTAAATGAAACAGTGACCACAAGTCTTCTGGTGCATTAATAAAAAAGCCCAGGGCTTGTTTGATATATTTTGTTAACAATTACCCACCTTTGTTTATGTGACATTCACCTTTCCCCCCCAGTCCACACACATCCTAGAGCAGTGGTTCCCAAACTTTTCTCTGCCATGGCACACCTTGATACCTTTTAATTATTTTGAGGCACACCACCATATAGTCTCCAAATGAACTCATGCATATTCATGAGCCAACGCAGAACTCTTCAAGTAGTTTTTCAAGAAATTCCATGGCACACCTGCTCCGGCCTGATGGCACAGCAGGAAACATTGTCCTAGAGCAGGGGTCGGCAACCTTTACTATCAAAAAAGCCATTTTGCCCCCTCTTCCACTGACTAAAGAAAAATAGTCTGGAGTCGCAAAACATAGCTTACCGCAGCTGAAGAGCCGCATGCAGCTCCGGAGCCGCGGGTTGCCGACCCCTGTCCTAGAGGTTCAGTGTTGCTTGAGTCAACGTAGTGTTAACGCGTTGGAATTTTTTTTAAATGGCACTAAAGTTTTCCACACTATATATCTGGACAACTCAAGTCTTCACATTCAGATATACATCTTAATTACTGATCAATCCCTGAAGCCAACACCACAATACTTTAATTATGTCCACTCTATTCGCACCTTCTCCCCTTCCCCAACCCCCCAAAATTAGGACAGGACAGCACTATCCAGATCCTCCAGGGACTTGCCATCACTTGGTTTCTCTCATATAGTATGCTTTTGGCCTACCCTTTCCCCTTCCTTTCCTAATCTCACCCTCTCCTCCTTCCCAATCCAGCAGCATGCTGCTTACCTCCTCAGAGCTGATGATCACCCTCAGCTCACAATGACTTTAATAGGAGCTGAGCGACCTAAGCACCTCTTAGAACATTTCAGCACTAGACCCCTAAGGGTCACTTTCTTTAATTGACCCCAGCCTCTCTTCTCCTCTCCAGCTCCTGGTGTTCTTCTCAATTACTCTCTGCCCTGACTTTCACCTAGATTAGAGTCCTAAACCTCTTTCCAGTTCAGAGCTCCAAGGAGGAGAGGTGTCCTTTTTAGACTGGGGCAGGGACCATCTCTTCCTGTATACTGGAAATCACCCAGCACAGTGGGGGAGGAGAGGGGGCGGGGGTACCACAATCTAAATAGTAGTCAGCAAATATTAACTGCGCTTCTGTCTGTCATTACAATAAAGATCACATCCTGCTTCAGACTCAAAATGGCACTTTTTTCTCTTGCTGACACCCTTCTAGTGAAGCCACAGGCATGTCTCTGCATTCTGTACTGTGCTTTCAGCCCAAAAACTCTTTGGCACTGACACCTACCTGTTCTTATTCTGGCCCTCCTGGCTGACTAACTACTACACTAACCAAATGGTGCTACAAAAATCTGACTTCTAACATTGAACTCATCCGCTAACATGAAGGTGACCAGGTGAGAAGAATTCTACGAGACTGATTTTTCTCATACCTTTAGGTAAGAAGGCTTGGCATTTTTGAGGGGAAAAATGGAGAAAACTGACATGTGAGAATATATCAATGGCTTTTAAAATTATTACCAGTGGTAGGGGTTGGGATGGATACATTTTGTACCAGAGCTGATAAATGCTCATGACCATTTTGCAAAGCTAGTATAAATGATTATTCTTAATTATAATTCATTCAAAGTGTCTGATCATATGTAAATACAGGATAGGCCAGAGCTTTTTTAACTCTCTTTTTCCAAGCCTTGTATTTCTTCAAAAAAATAAAAGCCCCCTTAGATTGAATAGCAGAATACAATAGTGAGCTCTCCTTTTAATATTACATCACTTCCATAAAATATTTTACATCACATTAGTATATTGTAAAGTAATCTCATTAAAAATAAAAATAAAATTCAGCCACACATGTCAAAATATATGAATAAAGTACATTTTGCAATGGATGGTGTATTTTTGTGTTTTGTGTGTGATCTGTTCCTCAGTTCCCCATCTATAACATGCAGGTAACAGCACTTCTCTACCTTACAGGCATATTGTAAGCATAAATACCTTAAAGATTATGAAGCGTTTTGAGATCTACTGATGCGAAGAGCTATAGAAGAGCTGGGTATTATTTGTTTTAATTGTGCTTGATTGCTTATTTGCTAATTCACAAAGTTCACTGTTCCACAACATGTCTCCAGTCATCAGTGCAAATTAACAATGTTCACCTACATGAATGAAATGTTTATATTTTGTCTCACATAACATTTATAATCAAAGTTAACTGGTCGGATAAGCACAGCACAGACAATATGTTGTGATTTCCTTCCTTTTTAACTTAATTTAGTGCTTGTGGAAGGTGCAGGATTGTCACAGAAGATATAAAACACAGACAAACACCAGTGTAAGCTTTCCAGAATTTTTCCTCAATGTGTCTCACACCCTGACGTGACGCTACTAGGTAATTTGGTCTCTGTGCCCAATGCTTAACCTCTCTGATGAGACTTGCACTACTGCAAGGATGCCAACTGTTATTGTTAAATATCTGTCTGCTTGGAACGAGGTGGAAATCACACATTTACTTCACAAAGGCCACCAAACAGCCATAAGATAGCCAGTGGTAACTCCCACTCATTAATGATCTAGGCTGACTATGAACCAGTCACTAAGATGCTAATGTTTCTGCATACCAGCACTGACCACCTGAGCCATCCAACTCCTTTCAAACCTCCTTCCAAGCACACACTGATTTGACAAAGCTGAAAATTGCAAAGCTGAAGTCACTAGCATGATGGATTGTAACTGTTCAACTACCATTTCATCTTGACTGTATACTGTCACTAAAGACTCAACTGGAGATCTTTTTTTAAATTGTTGCTCTTCTAATTGAACCATCTTGGTTGGTCTTATTTCCCCCTAAAACAAGGCATCTGGCCTACAAAAAGTTCAGCAACTTTGAGGTGGATGACTGCACTAAGGTAAATGAACTGTAAGTCTGAAGCTACCGACATTTTTTGTCATGTCTAACACCTTCTCAAATAGCTAATGAGAACTAGCTGCAAATTAAATAGTTTATTGCCTCTTCACATTTCCATCCCTTCATGAATGGATAAATCCTCAGCACAACGGAGGCAATCTTTAAATGTTACAGACCTACAGTATGTTTTTGATCTCAGGAATAATCTAACCCCCTGCTAAACAATTATTTTCCTTCTTATCATGGTTTCCTTGTCGTCCTCAATCTCTCATTCTGTATCCATCTGTTGCCTCTTCAGTTATACTTAGATGGTAAGCTCTTTGGGGCAGGGACCATCATTTTGTTCTGCTTTTGCACATTGCCTAGCATAAGGAGGTCCTGGTCCATGACTGATGCTGCAAGACACTACCACAATACAAATAGTAAAATAGTAAACAACATTTATAGTTGCCTACCATAAACAAATGTATTTGGTTAACTATATTCCAAGGAGCAAACAATTTTACAGAGTAATTTTGGCATAGCAGTTAACGCTGACATAAAAAAAGACCTTTAAGTTAATTAATTGTAATTTGAGTCCTTATCATAGAGCAGTTCTGCAAAGTCAAACACCATGGAAGAATGTAAGGATATGTTTGTGCAGTTACAGTATGTTCTGCTATTGTTTGGCTAATGTGACACAGTCATTACCAATACAGCTCTTGACCTTTCCTGGGCTGCTCTGACAACAGAACTCGAAAGCTGGACTTGAAACAAACAAATTCAGTTAATTTATGCATTTGGCACCTGTGAGAACCAGTTCATGCGGGAAAAGGTCAGAGCAAATAACTTCTTGGGTTTGCCAAGCAGTCAAGCTGGCTCAAGAGTTCTGGGGTGGAAAGTTTAATGCTAACAAAAGGTAGGGGTGTTGGGATGTGGGTCCACAAATTTCCATAATGACATCAGTTGGCATCTTACAGCTTTTAATATGACATTTAGTCCCCATTACTATGGGTCCCAATTCCCACATGTTAAGGGAGACAAAATACTAAGTAAAGTAAGTGAAAGACTAAAACACAACCAGACCTGCCAACAAAAGGTAATACAATGAGATGACAATCTCAGCTGTTTCACAGCAATGGATATTGAAGTCTGTTATTTATCCAAATATCAGGTGCTGCAGTGCCATTTTTCCTCACACCACCCCAGAGGCCTCATCTCCAATACGGCAAGACAGTCTACAATTGAAAGGGTAAACCAATTTCCATCCCCAGTCAGATATTAATTTCTCTGCTGAGACGCTGAACAAGGGACCCCATTTAGTATTTCTACTTGTGCTAGCAGACAAATGGCATCACCTAGTCGTTTCACAGAACCACTCAAACAGGTACCAGAAGGTTATTCTTCTTCACAGATTATGCAAAGCAGCACTGAACTAGCAGCCAGAAGGCTCTTTGCTTCATTGTCATTTGTCTGAGTCATTACAAAAATTGATAGTGTGAATAAGCGTGGGAATATAATTCTTCCCTTCAAATACTTCATTTTGCTCATTTATCATAAAACTACATCTTTCAAACATAAAATTTAGAAGCTAACGCCACAAGCATATGATTGCTCTCTGTAAATACATCAGAGGATAAATACCAGGGAGGGAGAGGAGTTATTTAAATTCAGCACCAATGTGGACACAAGGATAAATGGATATAAACTGGCCATCAGGAAGTTTAGACTTGAAATTAGATGAAGATTTCTAACCATCAGGGGAGAGAAGTTCTGGAACAGACTTCCAAGGGGAGCAGTGGGGGAAGAAACCTAACCAGCTTCAAGGTAAAGTTTATGGAGGGGATGGTATGATGGGACAGCCTAATTTGGCAATTGACTGATATTTGACATAAATATGCCCAATGGCCTGTGAGGGGATGTTAGATGAACTGGGTTCTGAGTTACTACAGAGAATTTCTTCTGTGTGTCTGGCTGGTGGGTTTTGCCCTCATGCTCAGGGTTTAACTGATTGTCATATTTGGGGTTGGGAAGGAATTTTGATATAGGCCCGGGGGGGCGGGGGGGTTGGGGTTGGGTTCCATCTTCCTCTGCCACATGGGGCACGGGTCACTTGCTGGTGGATTCTCTGTACCCTGAAGTCTTTAATCATTATTTGAGGACTTCAGTAACTCAGTCTTAGGTTAGGGGTTTATTACAGGAATGGGCGGGAGAGGTTCTGTGGCCCATGTTGTGCAGGAGGTCAGGCTAAATGATCATAATGGTCCCTTCTGACCTTATAGTCTATGAGTCTAAGCAATAGTGTATTGTTTTCCTTTCTGACCACTGGTGCACAACCAGCGCTTGGAAAAGCTTGAGGGCCTTGAAATAATTTCCACTGATCTGCCAAGAGCTTTTAGCTCTGAGAAGTCACAAGATTTTGTACCTGGACAAATCACCTAATTCTCCTCACACTCCACTCCCACTTCACTTTCTACATGAGTTTAGCGGTCACTAAGTTTCAAAGCACTACAGATGTCTGTCTGTCTAGGAGCTTATACACCACTCACCCCTGTGGTATCTGAGCACCCTGCCAAATTATATAAATCCATGTAAGTGGTCTGAAAACAGAAATATGTTTGGTCTTCCCTCCTTCCTTTCAGGGGTACTTAGGAGTCACTTTTTTTAGATCACTATTCTTTTCTCCACCGTTCCAGGAGCAGCAGCGTAATTAATTCTTTTCTCATATTATGGGTAGGAAACAACAAAGAAAAGGTGTTACATTTTACCCTGTAAAAGCCAATCAGGTTAGTGCTCTTCCTCATCTCTTACAGAAGGGAGCTCACAGCCTTAGACCTGCTGTAAAAAGACTGTCTTTAGCTCCTAGTACCCCGTCTTAACTCTTGAGAATTTCATTGTCCCCATGGATTGCAGCTGCCCTTGAAAATCTCCTTCTGCAGTCAAGAGGCTGTTTTTTTAGGGTGAAATTCCTGCCCAATGCAGGGAGCTTGCACAATGTCCATGCACAACTTAAGCCCCATTCAAACCCAGTTTCTAAGTTGAATATAGACCATTTTGCTGACCCTCTTCGCACGGGGTGTTTCACACTGAACTGGCTTGGTTCCATCCCACAGAGAGCTATGAAGGACAGAGTTAGAGATTAACACTTCCTACCCCTTGAAAGGTGAGATTCAAAGTTACCATTACAGATATGAAATATTGGTCTTGAGCTTCAGTGTTTCTTGAAATAGTGGCTACTAAAACCAAGCTGGAATCAAATTAGACAAAAGCAAGACGGTAATCAAAAAGATGGGATTTTTAATTAATGATGGGGGAGGAAATATAAATGAATATGTTATTATGCCATTGGAAATCAGGGATTTTCAGGAGAGGTAATGACAGAAAGCCTTTGTTTCTAGCCCTGATATCATAGATCTCAGATACTAAACTTTTAATCACCACTGGATCCTCAGTTGTGTATATCTTTTTTGGCACTGATCCAGCCCTGAACAGAACACGTCCCTGACCTCACATCAGTATAATTTTCGATTCCGGAACAAGGTCCACAAAACTGTTACTAACTGGAGATAAGATATTTGATAAAAACATACTACCAACCTTGTTTGTTCTCGGGTTTAACATCAGCGGCTTGCCTTTTTCTTTTGTGTGTACGGTGCGACATACCAGTGCACAGGGAGTGGCAACTACTCTTAACCGGGAGAGCATTTCTTATAGTTCACCTAAGAAAAGGGTAATAAAAAAAAAATCAGATATAAAAATAGTTAAACACATGTACACATTTTTATGCCTGCTAACATGAGAGGGAGAAACAGATACACATCAGATAGTGCTAGACTGGGGAGTCCTAGGCTTATAACTAATACTATTTCGTGGAAGCCAGTGAGAAGAAAGTGGAGAGTATCTCTGTAGAAGAGAGAGAGAAGGTATGTCTACATTGCATTGTAAGTCTGTGGGACGGTCTGTGGGACCCACGCTTGTGGGCTCAGCATTTCCAAGTCCACACTTCATTATAAACCTGGGTTTACAATTGCTGGAGTCGAGTCTCAAAGCCGTGCTGATGGGTCTGTACTGCACTACATAGACCTTGGACCTAAGACTCAGTGGGAGTCAGACTTTGACATCCCTCCCTCCCCCCCATCAGGGTCCTACGATCAAGTCCAAAGTATTTGCTGACATAACTCAGACTGATTTGTGTGTGGATAAAAGTGGTGCTTGGGCTCAAACCTGAGTCAGAGCCCAGACCTAGGTAGACATGCCCCATCTGGACAGAACACTGGAAAACTCGTACATTTATCATTGTACAGGGACTGTATTCAGTCAGCATGTGCCAAGAATTACCTGTTATTTGCACCCTATACTCAGAACAGAAATAGCTACTGGCCAATGTTGGCCTTTTAATGGTGACCAATGAGCCTGACACCACCGTTAATACCAAGGAGAAGACAATTATGTAGGATAGTACAGAAAAAAGGACAATGTAGGCTGAATGTCAAGAAAAACTTCCAGAGGGAGAAATATTCTCCCTGCACAGAAAAACCTGTGTAATAGTCTCCTAAGGGAAGTAAAAGAAACCCTATTACTTAGCACATTTACAACTAGAGAAGAGAAAAACTAATATATATGAAATAGGGAATAAAGAAGATAAATTAACAGAGCTCTTCCACGTCTAGGTTCTTTTATTTCAGTCCTAAAAAAATGGAGCTCTACTGGGACAACTGCTGGGTACAATTTTCCAGAGCCTCTTTGAAAGATCCTATTAGTGTTGCCTTCCAAACCTAGAGACTAATCCTGTGAAGTGCTGAATGTCCTTGGATCCCACTAGGTTCAATTATCATTATTTGGACTGTGGTTAGACTGTAAAATCTTTGGGGCAGGGATTACCATTTACATATGTTTGTACAACACCTATGACAATTATAGGCCTCTCAGTGCCACCATAATATAAATGTTGAATAATAATTGCAGCCCCAGAGACCCAAAATAAGTTTGTGGCCCCATTGTGCTAGGAACTGTACAAATACACAGAAAGATAGTCTAAAGAGCTTACTGTCTAAAAAGACAACAGATGAAGGATGCTGTGTTAATAATCCTGAAGAACTTCACAGTACCAGGCCAATAGGTAGCAGATTTTTGTTATATTTTAATGCTTTGCTCCTATATTACATCAAAGCCAGACTTTCCAAATCAAACACAGAGCTGGGGTTAGCCTTCCCATCATACAGCACACACAATTGTTTAAGCTAGCAATGATACTCTCCCAAGATTAAAACTGAATAATAGGTTGCAAAGGGCACTACCCCCCCCCCAGTAACTACTGGTCCTCCATGATTCCCTGACCTACCTACATGCTCAAATCCTAAACAAATGTAAGACTATCAAAAGGAGTATAAGCAGGTTTTGAATAGCAAAATGCTACCTGGTTTGATTTTTTAAAATTGCTTACAAATGGATCATAAATTACATTAGGGAATGACACTATCTTAATCAAACATAACTTCAATATTTGTAGCAGCAGTTATGATGTCTTTTAAATGGTCTAATCAGCTGTTAAACGCCATATGATGGAATGGAGGTACCATAAAGAATAATCTGATGATAACAATTTCCTTGAAAAATGTTCAAAAGTAGCTAACGAAATTCCTAGGAAAATTATCTCCCTCCCTGCCCCCTCAACATATTTTCATTTCTGCACGGCCCACTGCAAGTTATAATGGAAAGCTATGTCCATATACACTGCAGCTATACTCCGTTTCTCAATCACTGCTCCTTTGTTTGCCTTTAAGAAAGTTTGATTTGAAGCATATATGTGCAGTGGGTTTATTGTAAAGTATGTTAGTTTAATGTTTTCAGACAGAAATAATGGAAGTCTTGTTAGCATTAAAAACAAATGTTGCTTTTAACAGAGTAGTTCCACATTAAACTAGGTGGTGGTGGACTAAACACAGCTGGCCTGTCAGAATTAATCAACAGAGCTGACAAAAATAACTTGGTAAAGAACAGGATATGATAAAACAAAGTTAAATTCATGCTACAAAATGGTCATCCTTTGTGCATGGCAAAGTCAATTTTGAGTACAGTTTAAATTCTGGTCACTTGTTTGCCATTATTATACAATTTTCAAATCAGTGCTCTCTACGTAGGAAGCTAAAAATGATTCGAGATTGCTATGCAAAAGTAACACTTTATACACATCTCATCAGCATTGTCTGACGCTGGTTTCAATCTGTCAATATTAAATATCTTAAACAAGGAAGTAAAATTAAGCCAAACAAAACACCCACTCTCTTGTCTGTAACTGAATTCAATTACCTCACCGCAATGAATGAACACTTGTGAACAAAACAGTACTCCCTTCCCTCTTTCGAATGCAGGAGATTTACTTCCAGGTACTGTATATCCCAGTAAAATCTGACTAGACACTCTTTTTTGTCCTGAACTCTCCTCCCTCAGGCCTATTACTTATTAATTTCTTTTTCATCCCATCTCTCTTCGCATTCCCATGAACTGGCCTCCCTTGCACTATTCTCTTCAATTCATTTCATCCTTTACAACTCACAGAGAATTTGCATTTTAAAATCAAAGGCCTAAATATTGTCCCACAAAACTCTTTGACTTCAGTGGGAGTTGCAGATATATTCAAAGGCAAAATTAAACCTTAAGATTTGAAAAATATAAGTAAGAACCATCATTATTTACTTTTTTATAAAGGAGTTTGTTAAGACAAACAGGCCCATGTGGGCATACCCTCCAACTGTGCCAACTGCAGGTATTGGGCCTCTATAAAATTACTTTTTGGATTTGCAGCACAACAGCCGTTCAGATGAAGAAAAATCACCACGCAGTGCTAATATATTTTAGATAGTTTGTAGGTTGGTGCTGGAAAGTTTTGTAGAAGAGTGAGTTTTTAAAGAGGGATCTGACTTGAGGGAGTGATGTTTTGGTACATAAGAAAACCAGGCGGAGGAGGAAAGTCAATTCTGAGAAAAAACATATAAAAGGAAGTTTAGAAAGATGTGAAAGCAGAGATGTAAGCAGAAGTGGAGCTGTGCACAGAGATTAGAAGAGAGAACACAGGAACTGAAAAAGGAATAAAAATTCTGTCTAAAACCGACGTCAGCATAATCAAAACAAGACTTTTTTCCTTTCACTTTCAGTAACTAATAGTGTAGTGAGCAACAGCCCTCAACTGAATTGTGTTATACAATCAAATTTGAGTCAATATAGCCAGCAATTTTTGGCATAATATTGTTTACATTTTGGGTCAACGCTTAACTGACAAGGCTTAACTCTTCAGCGTATTGGATGACTGTTTTCTGAAGTGGAGTATCTTATCAGGAGGCATCAGGCCAGTTCAAACTAATGATTAGCATTATACAAGTGCACTTATCTAGAAGCCAATGTTTTTGTTAGGTCAATTATGGATTCCTTAAATTTCAAAGGCTATTTTTAGGGGAAAATATTCATTATACTTTTAAAGGTACAATTACATTCCCAAATGAGTCATGTAGTTCACAGAGCCAATTAAAGCAAAGTCTATTTCAATTAACATTGAAGCTATCTGGGTCGGGATTTACAGCTTTAATACTTAGTAATATGTTTCCGCAGAGTTGCAATTCATGTTCTAAGGCTTTGCAACCATTCCTCAGTTTCACTAATCATAAAAATAATATTTCAAGTATTTCTTCCTATACAACCTTTCAGAGTGATGGGATGAGCAAATGAGCACAATTTTCCCTTTAATATACAGAAAGGGCTTATCAATCACTGGAACTAGTAAACATTTATTTTAAACATAGGGTGCAACTCTTAATTTAAAGGACTGAACAGGCCTAGCTGAGATTCCTGACTTTCTATAGGAAAGCAATATTTTATGCCACACAACCACCTTTGGCCCAACCAGCGTTATGTCACATACATCAGTAGCAATTGTTCTGTGAATCTGTACAGACCTGAACCACGGAACAGGTATGGAGACTGGAGTGTAAGTATGACATACTCTCTCTCACACACACTTTATCACATTAGCAGACATAAAGCAGGCTACAATTATGAAATTGGGCAAGTTGCAGGTCGGAATACCCTCCCCTTTAGAGGACTATTAAAAAAACAAACAAAGAAAAAAAACTGCCATCCACCTAGGAGATTCCATCAGGACTACTTGACTTGGAGAAAAGTGCTTTGCTGAGAGCGAGAGATGGGGAAATTCCCATTTGATTGCAGGGTAGCCCTAAATTAGATACATGTATGTACGTATAAGGAAGGGAGCCCAGCGTTCATGTTTGGGTGTCAAGTGTTCTGGATCCTATTCCATGCTCTATCTCTGATTCACTCTGTGACACTAAGCTAGTCAATTCAATGCTGTGTGCCTCAATTTCCCCAACTACAGAATGGGGATATTTAGGTACCTGTCGCAGGAGTTACAACACAATTGTAAATGTCACCTGTAAAGTGCCTTGAGATTCTCAGATGAAAGAAAGCACTATTTAGAAGGTATTATACAATGCATTTGCAGATGGGGACTGTCTCAAACAGCAATTGTAAGCAGGCTATCTGAGACATAGGTGTATGTTAGACCTCTTTTCCCTTTATCATTGCATGGTGCAATGAATCCAACAACAGGTCCTGAACCTGCAACAAAGGAGAAGAAAAGCAAAATTGAAAGTATCTATGTGGGGAACATCCCTCTGACCTATACAGTTTGAGACATTCAGCACAGGAAATACAACCAGTTCAATGTTTTTAAAATGACTGAAGGATACATGGAGACTTACCTACTTTTGACATAAGGTATAAGCTAGAGTTTGCACAGTCCAAACAGAAAGAAGTACTAGATCATTTAGTCTAGAGATATCGAAAGGCTCATAAAAGTTCTTATCTCACCACACAATATGAGAAAAATCTTTAATAGAGTAACTGATCTGGCAGTTGCTGCTCTGTGGTTCTTAATGCAATGAACTTATTAGGTGCTAAAACAGTCTTGTCTTGTATCAGCAGTGCTATTTTGTAGAAGGTGCTGTTCTGTTTTAAGGTTCAGTTCTGCATAGGCTTATGCATGTGCTTAACTCTACTACCCAAGTAGTTCCACTGATTTCAACTGGAAGACTCATGGTAGGAAAGTTAGCACTTGGCATAAGCATGTGAAGGATTGGTGCCCTGGTCTGAAGAATTCTCATAAAGACAGTGGTTTCCTCCAAGCGCGAAGGGCCTTAAACTCAGCAGAATCAGCATGGTTTCACTGCAAAAATGGAACTGGGTAGAGACAGCAAGTTTCAGAACAAAGTTCTGGGGTATTCCCTGGGGAATCCAAGCACTGCAACAGACAAGGACATTTTGGAGAGACGGGTGGAGGAACCAGACAAAACTAGAGGATCCATGATTATTCCCCTCCTGTTCCTGTAGCAGTTCCACTGCAATTCCATGCTTGGAAGAGAAGATACTTTCCTGAAGAGAAGCCCAGAACAGAGCCTAACTATTTGGGTTGCATGCTACAATTAGAAGCAGCCTAAATAGCAGCAACATGGGAAGGATTCAAAGCATAAGCAAGGCTCAGTCATTCCAATCATACTAAACAGCCAAATGCCTTTTTTAAAAAAGTGTTTCCTCCTGAATAACAAAAAGACTCCGAAAATACCCACTCAAAATTAGATACCAGCTCAGGCAACAGCTGGAAATGGTTCCTTCCATTGTTACTGTTGCAATGGAAACCTCTGTTGCTATCTAAAAGAGAATTTTAATGAACATCCACCGAAGCACAGCATACCATATATACAATGACAATGGCTTTTTCTTTTATTATTAGTAGTATTATCTTAGAGCTTAAGAGCCCTACACATAAGCTAAGGCCTCGTTTTGCTATACATTGTACAAACATGGAACAAAAAAGACAATCCCTGTCCCAAAGAGCTTACAATCGACAGTTTCATCACGTTCTTGGTTTATATCAGACAAGCTTCTATTTTCTTGTCAAGTCTCAACCAGCTGACTCATATTACACTAACATATGTTATTTCCGAGGTGTCATGATGAGCGTAGAAAGCCCTTATATATTAAAAAGCTGGGCATACCAAGCTCATGATAACACACATATGTACATACGCACATAAAGCAGATATTCAGTTGTCAGTAATCTTATGGTGACTTTTTTTGGAACAAAGAATAGTTCTTCTACCATAGCTTCATCCATATATTAAATGCAGTAGAGTTTCCTTTAACTAACGGCAGGTGAATGCTACTTGACTCTATCAGTTCTACTCATGCAGAACACAAGCATCTAAACTGACAATGTAATAATAAGATGAAATCTAATAAGAATGCAACAGTGGCATTTCAAATAATCACTGGCATTTCTTTTACCAGACAGACAACAACAGGTCAAACCAAGGTTTGCAAAAGCTAGTTCTAAAAATATCAACCAGCCTAATATTTCCTACTCAAATGCTATGTCAGCATTTCCGCTAATTATGAACTTTTACTTTCAGGGCTTTATGGCTCTACCATAAAAATTCACTCCAGGCTGAATGTCAGCACATAATCTGTCAGCTCAGGGGCAGGGTTTCAGACATTTTAAAACTATCTAAGCCATGTACTTTATCAGTTTAATGTATCTTTTCACCCTGGCCTGACTCAAGAGGTTTCTACTTACAGCAGCAAAGTCTTGCAACTGAGTAGTTTGTCATTTTCATCCTCACTTTTGATATTTGGGGGGGGAAGAACATGAATAACCAATCCATTTTACTTTGTAAACAACATCTTGTTCCCTTTCATAAAAAGATTAAGTTGTTTCCTGTCCAGGGGACCCACCTGAGACGCACACATTCCCTTCCTCACTGAGCAGAGGGAGTATCAGATACCAGCAAGAGGTACAGAAGACTGCAGACAGCTCTCACAGTTACTCAAACAGCTTCATCTCAAGAAGCAGCATTTGAATGGAGTAGTTTGCAGGAAGCGGAGCTAGAACAAAAAGCCTTTGTGGACAGGAGGAACGGAGCGGATGGTACCCATGCAAAGAGAGAAATAATTTTCAGTGTACTCTAACCTATTTGCTCCCCTTAGGCATCTTGTGAGTCAGCGGATTAAGTCATCCTTAGGCAGGGATGGTTTAGCAGTAGCAAGAGACACAACCCTCATCATCCTACATCAGTGTGAACATGGCCTGAACGGGTAGCAGCAGTGTGCCTCTTATAAAAGCGTGGAGCAAGCAGACAAGCAGAGTTTATTGTAACAGAAGTGCCCCCTATGAGGCTGGTCTGTGTGCAGCAGCCTGTGACTGCGATACGGAATAACATCAGCCCAGGGCTTCAGTTTAAATTACAATCTTGACCCTAGCCTGAACCAGACACTGTAGCTCTGGCCCATGCCACACACACAGCAGACAGGATGACCTAGAACAAGCCTTCCAAGGAGGAAGAGATGCAGGAAGGAAATGATCAGGAAACCAAAATGGGGCCAAAATTAAGGCTCTTAACAGTGAAAAGGAAAATAGTTACCAGCGCAGGAGCTGCTCCCTCTTCCTCCTGCCCGCTGTATGATGCTGCCCCAGGACTTGAACCTGCCTCTAGCTTCGCAGCACCAGCCAACAGCTGCCCCAGTCAGACCTCCTTTCCCCCTCGGTGCCCAGCAGGGAATGAAGCAGGCAGAGCAGAACCTGGGAGGGACCCTCCAGGGGGCGGGGCGTTCCCGCTGACTGACAACGCAACTCGACCAATGAGAGGTGGGCCGATGGATGACGCTCTGCTACTCGGCTCCCGCAGTTGCCGGCAAGGCGGTGGGGTTGAGGGAGCCGCGGGCGAAGATGCTAATAAGGCCAGTAGGGACAGCCAATCAGCGTGCGAGATGGACACGGAGGGGGAGGGGGAGAGGAAGAGGCTTTCGAGCCCTGGTCCATGCAGAACAAAGCCAGGGGTGGGGGTGGGCTGGGGGAACTAGTTGCAGGGCCCAGAGGGATGCCAGAGGGATGGAGAGGGGGTGAGGCTGGAAGGAGAGGGGGTGATTATGGGGGGCTGGGGGACTGCCATGGTGGAAGTGGGGCCTGAAGGGGTGCAGGAGACATGAGACTGGGACAGTGGCGTCGAGGGGCCAGGCACCTTGCACCCACAGGGCATTACCCATGTATCACGCTGAGCGGTGGCTCCCGTGCCTTGCTCTCAAGCTGCACAATCCCAAATGTGGAGAACAGGTGCATTGTGAGAGACACAGCAGCATCATTCATGCAGGGACGTTAAAGCGCTGTAGGGTGCCCGCCAGCAGCAAATGCCGCTGTCTCAGTGTCGGGGATCTTTATTTCTGAGGCAAATAATTGTCCGTGGTAGAAGTGAGAGGATACCAAATTGTAAGGAACGGGGACTAAAGCGCAGGGCCTGTGAGAGGTGGGACTGTGAAGCCTCTCTGGGTTCATCCAAAGCAAGCCAGCTTTAAGCATAAGCAATTGTTTGGAGCCCTCCTTTTCTGAGACTAAATGGGCCCTATTTTGTACAACTAGTGATCTGATTCTTTCACACACACAAAACCCTTTTTGTTGCAGGACTTCAGAGGGAATCAGTTTACATGATGTTTTCTCCCCACCCAGCAAATTGGGGTTGCACAGGTGAAAAGGGAAGCCCTATATCCAGAAAGTATTTGAACCTCAGACTATAAACCTAGAGGGAAAATTTTCAGGAGACCTTTCTCCAAGAAACAGCATCTTAAACACAGCCTATTGTTAAGTGAAACTTAATCCTTGCTGTCAAGGGCCCCAGGGCCCAACAAAATTAGATCCATCAGAGGACATGGAAGAAAAAGGGGTTTGGAGAAGAACGGGACCACAAACCAGAGGAGTTGGGGATTCAGGTGGGGGTTGTCCTCTGTTGTTTGCTTCTATTTGAATTTAGCATGCTACTTTACTATACATGAATGATTTGGGACACCTCACAATGCACAGCACAACAGTCTGTTTAATTAAAAACACAAGGCATGGCAAATGACAAAAAGGCAGCACATATGGCAGGCTAAACAAGCTGTCATGGGAGAGAAGGAAAGGTCCTCCGCTGGATCAGTAATTGGTTAAAAGATCAGAAACAAAGAACAGGAATAAATGGTCAGTTTACACAATGGAGAGAGGTAAATATAGGCAGCTTGCAGGGGTCTGTGCAACATATGCCTAAATGATCTGGAAAAAGGGGTAAAGAGTGAGGTGGCAACATTTGCAGATGACACAAAACTTCTCAAGATAGTTAAGTCCAAAGCAGACTGTAAAGAGTTACAAAGGGATCTCACAAAACTGGGAGACTGGGCAACAAAATGGCAGGTGAAATTCAATGATGATAAATGCAAAGTAATGCACATTGGAAAATATAATCCCAACAATATTTAAAAATATTATGGGGTGTAAATTAGTTATCATCACTCAAGAAAGAAATCTTGGAGTCATTGCAGATAGTACTCTGAAAACACCCATATAATGTGCAGCAGCTGTCAAATAAACTAACAGAATGTTGAGAATCATTAGGAAAAGGACAGATAATAAAGCAGAAAATATCTTAGTGTCTCTATATAAATCCATGGTATGTCCACATCTTAAATACTGTACGCAAATCTGGTCACCCCATCTCAGAAAAGATATATTTTGGAATTGGAAAAGGTACAGAAAAGGGCAACCAAAATGATTGGGGGTATTGAACAGCTTCCATGTGAGGAGAAATTAATAAAATGGACTTTTCAGCTTGGAAAAGAGATGACTAAGGGGGGACATGATAGAGGTCTGTATGGTCATGACTGGTGTGGAGAAAGTAAATAAGGACGTGCTGTTTAGTCCTTCTCATGACACAAGAACTAGGGATCACCAAATGAAATTAATAGGCAGCAGGAAGTATTTCTTCACACATGGTCAACCTGTGGAAGTCTTTGCCAGAGGATGTTGTGAAGGCCACCACTATAACAGGGTTCTAAAAAAAAACCCAGGTAAGTTCATGGAGGATAGGTCCATCAATGGCTATTAGCTGGGTTGGGCAGGGATGCAAAACCATTCACTGAAGTGTCCCTAACCTCTGTTTGCCAGAAGCTGGGAATGGATGCCAAGGGATGGTTCACTTGATGATTACCCATTGTATTAATTCCCTATGAAGTACCTGGGGGTTGGCCACTGCTGGAAGACAGGATTCGGGGCTAGATGTTCTTAACATGACCCTGCCCATCGACTGTTCCAATCCCTTACGCAGAAGAGAAAATGTACTTTCCCCTATGCTATGTGAGTGGTGATTGGATTGGAGGCCAGACGCAGTATGAGCCACCACTGCTCAGATCACCTGGAGCCATGTGTTTCTCCTTTCCCTGGGCACCTTTACCTCGCCAGTCTGATTCTGTGAAGCCTTGTTAATGTTAAAAGATGCAAAGCTATTAATTTTGTCATGGTAGCTGTGATGAGTCGGATTGTTAGACATGTGAATGAGCCCTGTGTAGTTAAGTGAAGCAGAGTTGCTATAGAAACAACTATAATGCATATATATGCTACAACCCTCTTCAATCAAAGCTTCCTCTTCTCCTAACCATAATTTTGCACCCTGTTGTGAATTACATACCCTGCTGCTTCCTGCCCCTCTTCATGCATTAATTAATATGGATTTGAGGTCCCTGAAATGTTTCAGATAAGCATGGTATGGAAGATGTAAACCAAAACAGCTTATTATAGTAACATGAAAGTTCAAAGCTGGATGTCAGGCTAAAACAGCTCAGAGGAGAGAGATTTAAAAGCATTGATCTGCAATGGGCATAAATCATGTAGCTCTGTCTAAAACTCACAACAAAAACTATTAATAGAAGAGAGGAGTAAGGGGTGCTGTTCCTTCCTATACTGAAGGATACAGCCAGGCTGCACTGGTAGTGTGCCAAATAACTCATTAAATCATTGCTATGTTTATGTGATTTTCTAAATTGTATACAATGAAAGACAGTCATGGGCCCCCTTTTAAGACCATGTTTGGTGCTTAACACAGAGAATCTGATTTTGGCTCCTGTAATGGTGGTCATTGGCTTTATTTTTGCCAGAAGAATTATTGGACCTTTAGGCATTAATAAATTCTAGAGTCCTTGATCCCAACTGACCAGTCTTCTCAAACCCGTTTGCTCTGCGCAGGACTAGCCCTGCTCAATTTCACAGCTGAGGCACTGTGCTTCAAAGATTCATTCTGAGAATTTAAGGCCAGAAGTCTGACCTCCTCTATCGCAAGCCTAGAACTGCATTCAGTTAACTCTGCACTGAGCTCAGTAACTTATGTTTGACTAAAGCCTAGATTCCAAAAAGGCATCGAGTCTTGATGTGAAGAAATCCAGAGCTGGAAAATCCACCTCTTCCCGTAGTCATTTTCTCCAATGGTCAATCACCCCACTGTTAGAAGTGTGTGCACTAAGGCATTTTCTCTAGTTCTTGAATAATTTTTGTGGCTCTTTTCTGTATCCTTTCCCATTTTTCAACAACCTTTTAAAAATGTGGACACTCGACCCCTATGAAATATTCCAGCATCAGTCTCACCATTAGAACATAAGACTGATCATACCGGATCAGACCAATGGTCCATCCAGTACATCTTGTCTTCCGACTGTTACCTATCAGCTCCGTGTTCTTGGGGAACCAGGGCAGAAGACCCCTACTCTCTCTGGCTCACCTGAATCTCCCCCTGCCACCCCCATCCCAGCCTCTGCTTGAACCAGAAACCAAAAGCAATGAGAAGTCAGTGGGAGACACACCTAAACCCCTCCAAACAAGGGTGATAGGATTAAGGCAATTCCCCTAGCCCAGGGGTCGGCAACCCGCGGCTCCAGAGCCACATGCGGCTCTTCAGCTGCGGTAAGCCGCGGCTCTGGAGCCGCATGCGGCTCTTTTGATAGTAAAGGTTGCCGACCCCTGCCCTAGCCTCATGTACATCAAAGATGTAAAAAGGAGGCATGTCAATTAGCACATGGAATGGAGAATAGAAGCCTCATCTACACCGAAGATGGAACAAGAATTAGCATACTGAATGGAGAACCAAGCTCCAAAGCATGAACTGCACTGAACTCTGGGATTGGCAAAGCAGGGGCACACTGCATGGTAGGGGATCTCTGCTCCTGATGTAAATGAACCCACCCCTGCACACACCCAGTTCCACAGTTATCAGACCATCCGAGTTATTGATCTCCAAAACACTGAATCTGCCTGATTGCATTGTGAGCTCCCTCAAGGAACACTGCCCATAGCCAGGAATGATCAGCTCCTATTGTCCAGCATAAAGAAAACCACTCTCGTATACTCCCATGAATTTTTCTTTACCCATAAACAAACCTAGTGTTCTCCCTTGAACCATTGTTTCTTCCCTACAAAATCCTCTACCCAAGTTCAAACCCCTGTTCTGATGCCTGGATCCAAAGGCTGCATCAGCTCCACTGTAACTTCCCCTTTTCCTGACTGTGTTGGGGGCTCTGCCTGTCTCAAGCGCTCCGGACCCTAAGCTGAACCTGTCTCCTGGGAACCCCTGCTCTGCATGGAGTGGTGAGACCTCCCCATCTTCCCCCAACACTCTCTCTCTCTTTTAGTCCAGGTATAACTTTCTACTTTTGTAATCAAATCTGGGCTAACTTTCTCCAAAACCCCAACTGTAATTGTGTCATATTGTAAGCGTTCGATTGTTTTTCTCTCCTTGTATGGTATTACTATTAGTATCGTAAGTTTTATATACCTGGCAATAAATTAACTCTTATAATCACACTGGTTGCCAGTCTCTCTCTCCAAACTTCATTTATTCTTTTGCAATCTGGGCTTCCCTATCTTGTTCTAGCAGTAACCCCCTTGATGAGCAAACCCCATAGGAGTTTTGGGCACTCCAGAGCTCTTTGGCTTAGGTGAAAGAAGTGTTGCTGCAGAACAATTGTAGAGTGAGGGGGAAGCATCTGAGAAGTGCTGCTCTGCCTAGCCCACGGAATCCAGGGGCATAGAAGGATGGCAGCTGAAAGTGCTGTTTGACCCAGCCTGATTGTGTCCAGGGGCATATAAGGGTGGCCGCTGAAAGTGCTATGTCACCCAGCCTGCTGAGTTCAGGGACTTATAAGGGGTCAGCTGAAAGTGCTGATAGCCCGGTCCGCTCAGATGCACTCAGTTAATCTGGAATGTGTGTGGGGGGGGGGTGGGGAGGGGGCGGGGTTACTTATTTGACTCTGGGGCTGAAGGAACCCAGCCCTGAAAACCTTAGGTCCTATAGGATAGCTCCATTGGGAGGGGACTTACAGCCATATGAACACACACGTAACACAAGCAGCACATTAATAGACTCACACACCCCCTTCCAGGAAAGTAACCCTAATAAATGAGCATACCCCAAGGTGTCAAGCAAATCTGGTAACACGACAGTGGCCAATGCCAGACACTTCAGAAGCAATGAACAGAACAGGTTCATCAAGTGAGCCAACCTCTCTTGCCCATTCCCAGTGTCTGAGAATGGTTTTACATTCTTGCCTATCTTGGCTAATTGTCATTGATGGACCTCTCCTTCATGAACTTACCTAGTTCTTTTATGAACCCTATTTTAATCTTGGCTGTCACAACATCCTTTGGCAAAGAGTACCACAGGTTGACTGTGTGTTGTGCGAAGAACTACTTCGCTTTGTTTGTTTTAAACCTGCTGCCTATTAATTTAATTTAGTGATCCCTAGTTCTTGTGATATGAGAAGGGATAAATAACACTTCCTTATTTATTTTCTCCACACCAACCATGATTTTATAAACCTCTATCATATCTCCCCCTTAGTCATCTCTTTTCCAAGCTGAAAAGTCCCAGTCTTATTAATCTCTCCTCATATGGAAACTGTTCCAGGCCCCTAATCATTTTTGTTGTCCTTTTCTGTATCTTTTCCACTTCCAATATATCAATTTTGAGATGGGGTGACCAGATCTGCACGCAGCATTCAAGATGTAGATGTACCATGGATTTATAAAGAGGCAATATGATACTTTCTATCTTATTATCTGTCCCTTTCCTAATGATTCCCAACATTCTGTTAGTTTATTTGACTGCTGCTACACATTGAGTGGATGTTTTCAGAGAACTATCCACATAGTTTTTCCTTAGTGATAACAGCTATCCACATAGTTTTTCCTTAGTGATAACAGCTTGTTTAGACCCCATCATTTTATATGTAGAGTTGAGATTATGTTTGCTAATGTGCATTACTTAGTATTTATCAACATTGAATTTCATCTTGGGCCATTTTGTGGCCCAATCACTCAGTTTTGTGAGATCCGTTTGTAACTCTTTGCAGTCTGCTTTGGACTTAACTATCATGAGTAGTTTTGTATCATCTGCAAATTTTGTCATCTCACTGTTTACCCCTTTTTCCATATCAGCTATGAATATTTTGAACAGTACCAGACCTAGTACAGAGCCCTGGGGGACACCATTATTTACCTCTCTCCATTCTGAGAATTGATCTACCCTTTGTTTCCTATCTTTTAACCAGTTACTGATCCAGGAGAGACCTTCCCTCTTATCCCATGACAGCTTACTTTGTTTAAGAGCCTTTGATGAGAAAACCTTTTCAAGACTTTCTGAAAATCTAAGTGCACTATATCTACTGGATCACCCTTATGCACATGCCCGTTGACCCTCTCAAAGAATTCTAGTAGATTAGTGAGGCAGGATTTCCCTATACAAAAAACATGTTGACTCTCCCCCAGCAAATCGTGTTGATCTATATGTCTGATAATTTTATTGTTTACTATAGTCTCAACCGATTTGCCTGGCACTGATGTTAGGCTTACCTGCCTGTAATTGCCAGGATCACCTCTGGAGCCTTTTTTAAAAATTGGCATCACATTAGCTATCCTTCAGTCATCCGGTACAGAAGTTGATTTAAATGATAGGTTCCATACCACAGTTAATAGTTCTGCAATTTCACATTTGAGTTCCTTCAGATTTTTTGGGTGCATACCTTCCGGTCCTGGTGAGTTATTACTGTTTAATTTATCAGCTTGTTCCAAAACCTCCTCTAATGACACCTCAATCTGGGACAGTGCCTCAGATTTGTCACCTAAAAAGAATGGCTGGGGTTTGAGAACCTCCCTCATGTTCTCAGCCATGAAGACTGATGCAAAGAATTCATTTAGTTTCTCTGCAACAGCCGTATCTTCCTTGAGTGCTCCTTTAGCACCTCGATCGTCCAGTGGCCCCACTGGTTGTTTAGCAGCTTCCTGCTTCTGATGTACTGTAAAAATTTTGCTGTTACTTTTTGAGTCTTTGGCTAGCTGTTCTTCAAATTCTTTTTTGGCCTTCCTAATTATAGTTTTACACTTCACTTGTCACAGTTTATGCTCCTTTCTATTTTTCTCAGCAGGATTTAACTTCCATTTTTTAAAGGATGCCTTTTTGCAGTGGCACTTTTTGGTCCTCTTACTATGTTTAAGTTGGGGTATACAGTTAAATTGATCCTCTATTATAGTGTCTTTAAAAAGTTTCCATGCAGCTTGCAGGGATTTCACTTTTGACACTGCACGGTTAATTTCTCCTCCCTACCAATCACCTCCCTGCTACTCATTTGAGAGCCAGGGATAGAAGCCAGGCCTCCGGATTCCCAGCCCAGTGCTTTTTCCACTAGGCCATACTGCCTCAATATCCACACTCATACATATCCCTCATCATAGAGAGCCCAATGATTTGTATGTATCCCTACATTTCCAGCTCTGTATCAATATACAGAATCTGGCTCACAGTCTCTCCCTCCACACTGGGTTACAACCAGGCTTTATTCATAAATCATGATTTGAAAGGACAAATCAGAGAAAATTTAAAAAGAATAATACTTCATAGATATTGAAAAAGCTGCAGGAGAAATAGAGACGTGAAGAAGAGACTGTTTTATACACAGATATGTTCACTTTTACTGACATCCAAAGCTAAGGTAGAAATCTTACTGTTTAACTATAGGCAAGTAGAGCATGGACAACAGGTGAGGCTTCTCCTCAGGGATGCTAGCTCCCTGTCCCCCCCTTCTGCCCCAGGCCCCACACACACTCCACCTCCACTTCATCCCAGATCCCCAGGCCCTGCCCCCCGCCCATGTGCTTCCCTGACTGCCTCCCTCCTCTCCTCCCCACTCCCAGCGTGTTTTGAGCTGCTGAGTGCATCCGTGGGTGTCGGGGCGGGAGCTCATAGACTCATAGGTCAGAAGGGACCAATATGATCATCTAGTCTGACCTCCCGCACAAGGCAGGCCACAAAACCCTACCCATACACATTTATAACAACCCCGAGCCCATGACTGAGTTATTGAAATCCTCAAAAGTGAGATTTGAAGACCTCAAGCTGCAGGGAATCCACCAGCAAGCGACCCATGCCCCATGCTGCAGAGGAAGGTGAAAAACCTCCGTGGCCCCTGCCAATCCGCCCCGGAGGAAAATTCCTTCCCGACCCCAAATATGGCGATCAGCTAAACCCTGAGCACGTGGGCAAGACTCACCAGCCAGCACCCTAGGATGCCTCAGCCTGAGAAGCAACCTCCCTACGGCCTGAGCCGATGCTCACACGTGCCTGCCATGGTGCTGGTGTGTGTGCTGCGGCAGCAGCCCCCCTCCGCGCAGCAGGTGTCTGTGCAATGCTATGCCAGCCCTTCTCTCTCCCCCGCCCCGTCTCACATGCACATTCTGCCCCCAAATCCTGGCAAACGCCAGGTCCCCTCACAGCGCTGAGCGCTTCCCAACACACCCGGCCCCCTCCTGCTGAGCGATGGCCAGCCAACCTCCCCAGAAGTGCGACCCCACTACCCCTAAAACCCTTGTCCCTTTCCAACGTGCCCCCAGATTGCTGCCCTTGCCCACAGTCTGCCCATGGCACGGTTCCCAAAAGACCTGGCACCCAGTGCTACCCCGGCTGTTTTGTGTCTCAGTGCTGCTTCGATTCCGCACCGCCCAAGAAACCCCCGTCCCACACTCGGCTGAGAAACAGCTGCCACGCTGCCTCAGGCAGACTCAAAAAACCACCTCCCCTTTCTTTCTCCTCCCCCCCCAACCGCGGGGGGGGGGGGGGGGCACAGGATCCCCCCTCCGCTCCTGCCTCCCCTCCACGCTTGGCATACGCACGCATTCCCTCTCCTGCTTCCCCCCCCACTTGGCACCCCTCCTCTCCACACATCCCCTCTTCCCACTGCTCACACTCTCCACCCCTCCCTCGGGCCATGCGCTCCCCCCACCACTTGAACATGTCAAAACACGTGGGTGGAGCATTCGCTGCCCCTGATTGCTGCCAACCTGCAGCTTACCTCGTGGGAACTCTCCGAAGGGCTCTGGGCCAGGTGGAGGGGGATCCATTCCTTCCGGCCATTTATTGCTTAGCTGCCTGGCCCTGCTCGGCTGGCGCTGGCCCTGAGCACAGCACGGTGGTGCCTGCTTGCCACACACTGAGTGATCCAGCCCTGCTTGGAAGGGAGGGAACGTCCCACCCACTGCACAGAGCATAAGGCTGGCGTGGTGGCATCTTGTCTTGTCTAGCCCTCCCGCCTCCCATTTTGACCAGTGATGGGGGCAGGCCCGGTGGGGCCCTGTCTGTTCCTCCACCCCATTCCTGCAAGTTGCTCCAGCATCGGCAGGAGTCGTTGTCCCATAAAGTCCCAATCTCCGTGACCCAGGAGACGTGCATACCGTACTGCATGAATGAAGCTCCAGGGTTTGGAGAACACTTGCAAAAACACTTAGCAAGTGGTGGAGGGGGAAGGACGGGGGTGTGGAGAGAAGTGAACCACGGGGGCTCAGGGGTGGGGCGGTGCATGGAGGAGAGGAGGGATGCAGGGAGCAGCAGCGGGGGGCAAGTGTGGGAGAAGAGGAGGAACCAATGAGTGACTTCTCGGACCTCTAGACTCAGAGATGGGGGGTAGTGGCAGTGGCGTGCTGAAGAGGAGCAGCTGCCGAGCCAGGAGGGCAGTGCCAGGCGGAGACCACTGCGCTGAGCTTTCGTGGGTACCATGCAGGTCCCTGGGAGGCCATATCCACTACTCAAGTTTCCTGGGTCCATCAGTAATCCCCCTGGGGAGTCCAAGGGACCCAGGGATCTGAGTAACAGATACCACTTCCTCAGCCACCCAGGAACCTGCATGGTGCATAAATAAGCAAAGACTTCCACCCTCGCAGCAGGGAGGGGAAGAGGCAGGGCCACCACAACCCAGGCATCTGGTGGCAAGGTGGCGGCTGCTGTGCCAGGGGAGACTTAGTCTTCCCTGGCCTTTTATACCTGCCGCCTCAGGGCTAAAGGACAAAGAAGCCATTTTCTCTCTCAGAGCAAAGGACAAACGCCAAATGGCGGCACTTACCATCCTCTGGTAACGGTCACATCCTTCACCGTCTCCTCTCAGCCAAATGGGTGAAGGTTTAATCAGTCCCCTGGTTAGACCCTCCCTCAGATTTTAACACCAACATAATCATGCTAGCCAGAGAAGACCCTAGTGACCCTCCTCATGTGTATTGTGGAACTGCAGCAGACTCGTAAAGGTGGTAACTACCTTTTCATTATGTGCCTGAGATTGCCTCACCTCTGCCCTCCTACTTTGTCCAAACAAAATTACTTTGCTTAAAATGCATCATGCGTGATCTTCTGCCCTAGGAGGATATGTTTGGCGCGGGGAGGGGGCAGTTAAATTTGATGGGAATTCAACATGGAGTTCTTGACAGATGAGAGTTTTAAAAAAAAAAATCAGAGCTACGTTTCACGTTGGTGAAAATCCTCTAAACTGGTTTTGGCCTGTTACATCTCAGAACATGTTTGGTTTACAAACTTCAGTTACTTGTTCCCCCCCGCAGTGGCTTTGAGTATTTTGAGAAAGTATGAATGGTTACTATTGGGAGGTCGTGCTGATGCCCTCACCCAATCGCCCATGATTAGGACACTCCCTGGGACATTACAGATCCAGGTTCAAATTTGCACTTTGCCTACGTCAGAGCTGCAACTTGCCCTCACATCTCCCACACAAATGTGCTAAGCACCAGTCGAATGGAAGACTGTCTCCCTCAGCAGCTCCTGTTGAACATGTTCCATGTTGTAATGACCAGGAGGATGGGGTAGATTGCACCTTCAGCAAGTTTGCAGATGACACTAAGCTAGGGGTTTTGGTAGATACCCTAGAAAGGAGGGATAGGATACAGAAGGACCTAAATAAATTGGAGGATTGAGCCAAAATAAATCAGATAAGGTTCAACAAGGATAAGTGCAGAGTCCTGCACTTAGGACGGAAGAATCAGATGCACAGTTACAGACTGGGGACCGATGAGCTAGGCAGCAATTCTGCAGGAAAGGACCTGGGGGTTACAGTGGATAAGAAGCTGGATATCAGTCAGCAGTGTGCCCTGGCTGCCAAGAAGGCTAATGACATATTGGGCTGCATTAATAAGAGCATTGCCAGCAGATCACAGAAGTGATTATTCCCCTCTATTCGGCATTGGTGAGGCCGCATTTGGAGTATTGTGTCCAGTTTTGGGCCCCCCACTACAAAAAGGATGTGGACATGTTGGAGAGAGTCCAGCGGAGGGCAACAAAAATGATAAGGGGGCTGAAGCACAAGACTTATGAGGAGAGGCTGAGGGAAGTAGGCCTGTTTAGTCTGCAGAAGAGAAGAATGAGGGGTGATTTGATAGCAGCCTTTAACTACCTGAAAGGGGGTTCCAGGGAGGATGGAGCTAGGCTGTTCTCAGTGGTGGCAGATGACATATCAAGGAGCAATGGTCTCAAGTGGCAGTGGGTGAGGTCTAGGTTGGACATTAGGAAAAAGTTTTTCACTAGGAGGGTGGTGAAGCTTTGGAATGAGTTACCTAGGGAGGTGGTGGCATCTCCATCTTTAGAGGTTTTTAAGCTGCGGCTTGACAAAACCCTTGGCGAGATGATTTTGCTGAGGACAGCCCTGCTTTGAGCAGGGGGGTGGACTAGATACCTCCTGAGGTCCCTTCCAACTCTAATATTCTACGATTCTATGACCTACTTAAACGTTCATTGGGCCAGCGAGAGAATGGGAACAATAGGCTGGCCCAGGAGTTAGGACACTCACTGGGGAAGTGGGAGACCAGCAGTCAAGTCCCTGCTCTAAATCAGTGAGAGGGATGATCTGAACCCAGATTTCTCACACCTTCTAAGTCCATGTGCTGATCACTGGGCTATTGGGTATAACGGGGAACCCTCCTGCCGTCTGTCTTTGGTGCAGCTGGGCTTGGTGATCGCACACCAACAGGCGAGTTAGGTGGGGGATGCCTAGCTTGAGAGTTCCACTGGGGCTTAGGAGTGAGCTAGATGCCTAGGAGCTGGGTGGTGTCAGGACCTCAGCAGCTCTGCACACATCCACTGGCAGAAATTTAGGGGACTTCATGAGTAGAAACAGCTGCCGAGGGATTTCAGGCACTGACAGAGCTAGGCAGCAGCTGAGTGGCAGGCCTGTGAATGCCAGTGGTGCCTAAATGTAGGCCATAGGCACCTAAAGGGGCTATTAGGCAATTAAATGCCTCTGGTGAATCAATGGGTGTGCTTAATATAATATCTCTTGCCATAAAACAACAATAAATATGGAGTTTTGATTGCTTTGCTTATGTTACATCCCTTTCCCTTCCCTACGTATCATAGTCAAGGAAAGGACTATAGGCAGGCCTGCTTTTCAGAGGCATTGAACACTCATGGCTCTTGTTAACTTCAGCTGAAAGTGGAAGTGCTGAGCAGCTCTTAAAAAAAAATCAGGCCCTGTATATTCATCCGTGTTTGGAAGTGCCCCTGGCCTCTGTTTGCCAGAAGCAGGGCATGGATCACTTAATGCTTGGCTGTTCTGTTCATTCCCTCTGAAGTACCTGGCATGGGCCACTGTCGGAAGACAGGACACTGGGCTAGATGGACCATTGGTCTAACCCAGCATGGCTGTTCTTATGGTAAATGCCTAGAAGCTAGTGAAAGTTGCTGCAATAAAATTAATACTATTAATATTTTGATGATCTGCAGATAGTAACACTTCCTCTGGAGGGCATTCTTCCACCCACTGAAGATATGTAAAGAAAACTGGTTTCTGAGTTAAGTATGTGATTCTTTGACCATTAATTTTACAACATAAAAAAACCCTAGATCAGGCATGTCCAACCCACGGGCTGTGGGCCGCATGCGGTCCAGGTCCGTTATGAATGCGGCCCAACAAAAAATCGTAAACTTACAAACTTTATAAAATTGCGACTACAAATACAATTTTAACATGCTATTGATTTACAAGCGAAGAATTTTTGTATTTAACACGTTCTTTAGCAATAAGAGATTCATAAAATCATTCTCAAATTTTATTTATTTATAATTGCCGCCCGTGTGGCCCAAATTGCCGCCCGTGCGGCCCAAAACAACTCTTCTTTTTCCAATGTGGCCCAGGAAATCTAAAAGATTGGACACCCCTGCCCTAGATGGTATAAAGGTGAATGACTGCCCTCTGCTGGTCATTTGGTGTACCTTAGATTATGATTTGCATTCTTTTACTTCCCATGATTAAAGTAGAAATTAAACCCAGTAGAAATTTGGGACCAAAATTCCAAAATCATATTAATTTACACTCCATTCAATGCTACTGACTTCAGAGCAGTTCCATGAGGTGTAACTCAGGGCAAAGCCTGACACTTTCAATGTCTTTTAATAAAGCAGCATTAGGATTTAAGGCCCAGAAACTAATACATTAGCCCTCTGTATATAGAAGAGGGATGTGCACAGGAACTGCACTGTGGTCATCCTAGGTACCATGACAGCAGAACTCCATCTCAGGGCAGCAGTGATAGGCTCACTAAGAAAAAAGCACTTGGGAGAATATTCACTATTCACAGCTGAGACTAAAGCCTGGGGAGGTGTCATGGGATGGGAAAGGAGCACTTAAATGGCTTAGTTTTCTTAGTTATATCGACCCTTGAACGTAAACAAGCTTGTTAAAAGTCAAAGTCCTTCAGGGTGTAAGATGTCAGACTGTCGAGCAAAAAGAGACTCATTTTATTTGTTGAGCCAAAAGGAAATATCATTGTCTGCCTATCAACTCTGGAAAGACAAGGAAGCCAATCGTGTCCAATGTGGAGCATCTTCACTTCCTATGAAGGGAAGGCACTGTAGCCTTGTGGCGTGCTCACTTGCATAAAACTCCCAAGACCTGGTTTCTAGTCCCAGCACTTCCAAGGGTTTTCTGGATGATACTGGGTTAAACCACTTTGCCTCCCTGTGCCTCAGTTTCTTCATTGGTAGAGGAGGAAACTAACAATACTGACCTATCATGCCATGTACTGAGATTTAAAAGCACCACTTTAAGGCGCCCGTGTATAAAAGGATCAGAGCAGGAAAAAAAAAGTGAAGAGGCAGCATGAAAGTGGAAGAGACTGGACGGAGTGACCCCCCCCCACACACCAAAATAAAAGACTGATAAAAGGGACAGGGGAGGAAAAGAATACTGCTAGAGCAGAACTGGTTTTTCCTTCTTGGGACAATTTGAGGTTTTCAAATTTTTCCCATCTTGAATGGGGACAAAGTATAAATCCTGAAAGTGTCCAGAACCCCAACATCTGAAATAAAATTGAGATTGGGTCAGTTAAAATGTTTGGTTTCAATTTCAAACTAGAAAGTAACTTAAATTTCTAAATGAAAAGTTGTTTCAAACCCACTCCCATCTGAACTTTTCCTGCCTCCACCTGAAAATGGGATGTTCGGACAAATTTGATTTTTTTTTTCTTTTTCAAATTGTGCTTTGGACTTCCTGATTTCACTCCTGCATACTCGAGCAATATGTTTATACTCCTCTCTAGTAATCTATCCAAGCTTCCATTTCTCGTAAGCTTTCTTATGGTCTTTCAGCTCACCGAAGATTTCTCTGTTAAGTCAAGCTGGTCACTAGCCATATTTTCTATTCTTTCTGCACACCAAGTTGGTTTGTTCCTGCGCCCTCAATAAGGTTTCTTTAAAATACAACCAATCTCTTGGGCTGCTTTCCCCCTCAGATTAGCCTCCGAGGGGAGCCTCACTCCTTGCTCTAGGCTCAGAGCAATAGATCACATGCTTCTCTTTATAAAGAAGGCACTTAACAGTGTCAGATGTTTCAGAGTTACTGTGGAAAGGATCACACAGCTTTCCTAGATTTTAAACAGGACAGTGAATTCAGCCAGCATAGGCAAACAGCTGAGTTTCACACAGAAAGAGTTTTTTCATTGCCTTTTCTTGTCAGACAGCTTTACAGAGACACTGTCAGAGAGCTGGGACCAGGCATTTAGGTTTTGTTAAATACAGCAGTTATAAACTCTAGTATTAATATATGCAGGCTTTCCCTTCCTGTTCCAGCTTCACGTTACTCAGCTACTGATCCAGTGCTCCTCAATGCAGCAAGGGACTCACATATACCACTTTAAAAAAAAAATGGAATTACTCCCATGCGTCAGTGGGTCTGCTGACATGCTTAGCATAATACGTATGTGCTTAAGAACATTACTGGATTGGACCTATGGAGATCTGCCTCAGTTATATTTCACTCCCTCTCCCCACTGGGTGAGTCCTGATGTCCCAACACCAACCACATTCTCACCCCGCAGTTCTTCTAAAAGTCACAAGCGATAAATAAATAACAGGAAAAAAATAAAGAGCATTTCCAGGCCTTTGCTCTGAATAGTGAGTGTCACTAAGCATCAGTTTATGTCTCAGGTGGGTTTGGCCTGTAGTTTTTAGTCAAGACAGTGGAATAAAAGTCATAATTTACACCAGATCGCCAGCAGAGGCCAATCTTTCCCCTCCTCACAGCAGCAGCTGCATTACTTAATGCTGGAAAAGTTAAACAGCCTAAATTCACCGCATGTAGTATCAACTGAGAAGCACGGCTCTTCATCCCACCTGCTCAGTGGGTGGAAGAAAATTGCCCTCCAGTGCTGACAGTAATATTTCTTGTAGGTCGCTAAGACAATCCTGCTCTGGAATGATGTGTTGCTGCACCGCCAGCCTCCCAGACACCTTTGTGATTCAATGAGCCGTCAGCACTCAGGCCTACCGCAGAGGCTAGCTGCCCACCACTTTAGACATTCTTGGTTTAAGCTGATACTGCATCATGCACAGCCTCATTGTCTATGTGTACCTCCTGCCCAGGGACAACCCCGTTGCTTCATAAATAAGGGTCACATTTTGAGCGGCTTACAGTAACAGAACACAGATACAGAATTTTTCCCTTCTCAGCAAATTTTCAATTGACAAATATCGTGACTGTTGCCACATATCGTTACCTGGTTGCTGTGTGATAGAAGAACGACATGCACAGTAAATGCAGTGTGCTGCCTGTCAAATACTAACCTGTCTTGCAGTGCTCAGGGTAAGCCCAAAGACGACGACTCCTGTTAAAGCCAGAAGGATGGTCCAGGGGCTTGGGCACTAGCCTAGGAATTAGGAGATGAGTCCATCTGCTCAGCCACAGACTTTTTATGTGACCTTAGCAAGTCCCTTAGCCTCTCTCTGCCCCATCTGTAAGAGTGGGGCTAATAGTACACCCAACATCCCAAGGGTTTTATGAGGATAACTACATTAAAGATTGTCAAGGGCTTTGAAACATCACTAAGCTGGTACTGCATCAAGATGGTTTTCGAGAAGCATGCACAAGAGAGTTGGATGAAATTTGTTGCTTTGGGTCTTTTTGAGCTTGGAAGGTGTAGCTCTGAATGGAATCTCTCTGGGACAGGGACTGCGTCTCCATGGGAACATGGGGAGCCCCTTGCTTGTTGTGGGCACTACCAGAATGCAAATGAGTACTGCTGCTACGAACAGACTGACCCAAACAAAACCCCCAGAGCTGCGTGGCCCTAAACTTGGAGGTTGTTTGCAATCCAAACCTGAATACAAATGTTGCAAGTTGTAAGATTAAACCAAAGCTCCAAATCCACACACTCACGCAATGTGAGGTGTTCAGAACTGGGCCTAAGTTTTTCTGCCTGAGTTTCAGTTTGCATTGGGCTCATTTCCCTGAATGTCACGTGCAAACAGCAAAACGCAGAGCAAAAAGGGCACAGAACCTGACATATTCCACCTGGCTTGGGGGTCAATACTTTGCCCTAATTGGCGGTAGGCTCCCTGCGGGCCTGGGCTCCCCAGGAACCTATCATGCTGAACTCCGCAAGGAGTTTGAGGCTGGTAACAAAGCATTCTCATAGCTTCAATATGACCTGCCAAGATTTTTAGAATAGGCTCCTAAGTCTACAGTTAGGCACCCCAAGTAAGTGGGCTGAGTTCCAATATGTGTTGCTAGGTGCTCCATACCTATGAAATATTGGCGCCAGTCTCCACATACAAACCTCTTTGTGAAAGCAATGGGCATTAGCCAGGTGCAAATGATATAGGTCAGGCTTTTAAAATGCTCAAAATGGTTTTGCTCAAATGAGCCCATTACACCCCTTTGTACACTGTAGTCTCCTGTTCTAGTGTAATGGTATTGTGTAGGCCTGGTAGACACAGGCCGAGTTTTCATTTTCTCTCTTACACCAGAACCATCTCTTACCCAGACATTTTATACAGAAGTTCTTCACTAAGGCTTTGGTGTAGCCTCTCCTGGCCTGTTGCACCAGGTCTGGGCACCTCCTTACCGTAGAGATACTGACAAACTGGAGGAAGCTCAGAAAAGGGCAACAAAGATGATGAAGAGGGCTGGAAAACTTGAGTCAGGAGGGAAAATTAATGGCATATGGCTGATCAGTGAGGGAGGGACACGGTAACAAGGTACATGTATCTGAAAGATGCAAACCCCAAGGAAGAGGAATTATTTAATGTAGGCCCTGGGGAAACCACTCCAAGTTATGGCATGAAATGAAGAATGGGAAAGTTTTCACTGACCATCACTGGAAACTGCCATGCTGTGCGAGGGATTGGGCAGTGGAAGGGCTTCCAATGGAAACCTCATGTAAAAGCAATGATGTACATTTGGCAGGGAGATGGACTAGATGAGCTAAATGGTCTTTCCCATCTCTACTTTAGGTGAACTATTCCACTGAGGCAGCGAGTAAGATTTACAATATTTCTGAACTGTTAAAAGCCACAGGCTAAGAGTAAATGAAACAAATGCTTTCTGTTGTCCCGCCTTATGCTAAATAGATGCCTCCCTGTGACTAAACAGCTTGGTTGCCCAGGGGCTCATAGAATGACATTTTCCACATTTTGCTTCAGTCTTTTTCATGGTGGCCTCAGCTTTGCTATGAACTGAGCAATGATGTCATGCAAACATGCTGTTCTTGCTCATGGTCTGCAGAGACAGTACATCTCCAAATGCCAGTACGCTCATCGGTCTTAGGAAAAAGGCTGGCTCTCTGCTCCTGGAAGGACATAGTAGCAGAAGAGAACTCTAATCCTGACCTCCATCCTCAGGCAAACCCTCCTTTGACTCCAGTGAGAGTCAGGAATGCAGGTGCAGAATATAATGGTGCATTTCTGGAAGCAACGACACCCTAGACTGAGGTGGAGGGTCAGAGCAGGGATTGCCCGGGAGACAGGGACTGCAAGTCATGTAGACTTGGGTTCCATGACCCATTTGCCCACTAAGCTGCCCAAGATCATACTGCAAGTCATCTCCCTCTGCCATTCAGCTACTTTTTCTGTAGAAAGTGGCTAATGAAACTACCTCCACCTCTGTAACCTACTGAGATTTCAGATGGGAAATTGTGACTGGGTGCTCGACTCTGCTGATTGGTGCCTCCTGCAGGTCACCTGGGGATTGTGGGTGCAGGCCTTGCGCTAGTCTGTATACCATCACTCTCTCACCACAGTCCCTATAGGGCTCTCCACACTTGTCCAGAACCGCAGAATCTTCTTCATGACTTGGCCCTTTGGCTGAGGCACAATTCACGTTCCCCCTTCCAGGGGAGGTTTGGCTCCTCAGTAGTCTAGCCACTTTCCCAGGGGCAACAGCCTCTTGGCCTGCCACTCCCACAGTGGTGCCTGCAGTGACTAATCCTGCCACTTCCCAGTGGCGAGGGGGGGGAGAGCGGGAGGGAACTCAGGCCCGCCCAGGGACCCAGTGGGTCTCAGTTTTCTGCTGCACCCCAAGTTCCTCTTCCTGAAGCTGTTTCCCCAGGCCACTGCCCCAGAGCCCTAGCACCTAGTTTACCTGTCCTTAGGGCCAGCCACTACCCACTCTCAGCAGCCTGTCAGGAGCTCCTCTGGCTCCCCTGGTCCCTCCCAGCACTAGCTCTTCTTCAGGTGTTTCAGGCCTCTCAGCCTGCAGGAGACACAGCCTTGCCTCCCCAGTCTCCAGCCCATGTCTGGGCTGCTCTGCCCTGAAGCTCTTCTTATATGGGCCTGCTGAGCCCCGATTGGTTGTCGCTCACAGCCCCTCTCCTATTGGCTGCTTCCTGCACCGCCTCCCCAGGGCTCTGTTAACCCCCTCTCTGCCAGAATGGGGCAGTCGCCTGCCCCATCACAGACGTATTCAGTACTAAAGATAGACGTTCCCAAGTTAGTGCCGCGGTTGCCTTATTTTGCTACAGCTGCAGCCTTTATGGCAGCCAGTCTGGATAAATAGCACAGGGTCATTTTCCCCAGGTTTGCCGCTATCGCATATCCTTAATAAAAAAGTATATATTCCTACCCTCCTTTCCTCCCAGGAAGGACGGATGCAGGCAAGTGAATAAGTGAACCTAGTAGCATCTCTGAGCTACCAACTATGTCTGCTCATTGCATGGGGTGAAGGGATAAGGGCACAAGGAGTCTTCCTCTCCTACCTGCAAGGCACGATTACATCCCTGCATTTAGGGACCCACAAGCACTGCTCCCTCCTGGTGCTCCTGAAGGCACAAGACAGCCCAAAGTAAGAAGGGAGGTGAGGTCATGGCTCTGGTTCCCTCTGCACCAGTCAGTCGAGCTGGCCAGAGCCGAGCAAGGGGCATGCAGCACCATCCTAAGAAACCGAACAGCACGTGCACTCCCCTTGCAGGTCAGCCGCTAGGGGAGAGATAATGCCTGCTAACATTCAGCCTTGGAGCAGGGGAGGGGCACCAGGCCATGGCCTGGCCACTTTTAAGCAGTTAGGTAGAAAATAGGGCTGTTACCTGCCCAGTTTATGATTGACTTGGTGGGTTTTTCTAATCTGTTGCCCGTCAAAGGATGTAATTTACCATTTGGGGTTTTTTTTCTTTTAGTGCTGTGTGCGCAGCTGCCCATGCACCCGTCTTGTAACTGACACATAGCAGCTGGCGCCTGGGTCCCACTGTTGCATGTGCAGCGTGCCAGATCCTCACCTGCCAGCTGCCGAAACCACAGCAGCTCCCAGCTCTGGAAAGCAGGACCTGTCACCTGTGGGCAAGGTTCACCAGCAGGGAAGGGGAAGATAAGGATCAGGGAGGGGGAGGGGGAGACTCCTGGGGGGGAGCGGAGGACAGTGCCGGGGGGATCCCTCAAGGGCTGAGGTTTCTGGAAGGGAACGGGTGTAGGGGCTCCTGGACTGCGCGGGGGAAGGGGCAGTCAGTTGATAAGGCAGATGCAATTCAGTCCTACACAGACAGGAATGCTATGAAGGACTTCTACGATGCTCTGAGGATAATCTATGGCCCACGGTCATCAGGAACCTCTCCAATAGTGAATGCCAAAGGCACCACACTGCTCACTAATATGGAAAAGATATTGCAAAGGTGAGCAGAACACTCTAACAACCCCCTCAATCAACAATCATCTATTAGCAAAGAGGCAATTGATTGACTGCCCCAGACTGATACCAACATATCTCTTGCTGATCCCCCAACGCTGACTGAAACTGCAAAAATGATTGCTCTGCCGTCAAACGGTAAAGCACCTGGAGCAGATGCTATACCAGCAGAAGTCTGTATGGCTGGAGGCTTGCACGTGTCTTTGAAACTGAGTCAATTTTTCCAGTCAATGTGGGCTCCAGGGACTATGCCCCAGAAGTACAAGGATGCATCCATCATTCACTTGTATAAGCAGAAAGGTAACAGAAAAATCCTGCAGCAACCATCTCCTTTTCTGTCAATAGCTGGCAAAATTCTGCTGAATCGTCTTGTGCCACACATGGAACAGGAGCTCCTGTCTGAGAGTCAGTGTGGCTTCAGGAAAGGTCATGGGACCAGACATGGTGTTGGCAGCTCGTCAACTTCAGGAGAGTCGGGAGGGCCTTTGGAAGATCATGACAAAATTTGGTTGCCAAGAGAAATTCATCTCAATGGTTCGGCAATTCCATGATGCCATGCTTGCTCACCCTATGGATGACGGTGAACCATCTGAACCATTCCCAGTCACCAATGGAATCAAACATTGGACTCAAACTGTGTGTTAGCTCCAACCCTCTACAGTATCATGTTTTTTTGTCATGCTTACATATGCCTACCTTTCATGACTGTGGCACTGGGATTGGCATCAGGTACCAGACTGCTGGCAAGCTTTTCAACCTGAGGAGACTACAGGCAAAGATGAAGGTACAGGATGCGACTGTACATGATCTGCTGTTTGCTGATGACTGTTCACTGAATGCCAAATCTGAGTCTGACATGCAGTGGAATATGGACTATTTCTTTTCAGCTTGTGACAATTTTGGTCTCACAATCAACATCAAGAAGGCAGAAGTGATGCTCCGGCCTGCACCAGGGAAGCCTTATGTAGAGCCTACTATCACAGTGACTGGCCAAACCCTCCAGGCAATGGACAAGTTCACCTACCTTGATAGTACACGGTCACATGCCGTTCACATTGATGATGAAACCAATGCCAGAATTGCCAAAGCAAGTGTGGCCTTTGGCAGACAACATGCAAATGCGTGGGAGTGCAGAGGCATTCGTCAACAAACAAAACTGAAGGTCTATAAAGCCATCGTGTTGCCAACGTTGATGTATGCGTGCAAAACCTGGATGGTGTCCAGACACCATGTTATGAACATGAATCACTTTTATATGGGCTGTCTGAGGAAAATGAGGAGGATATGAGAGCAAGACAAGGTTCCAGATACAGGCAGGTATTTGAAACATCCATATTCTCTTGATGACATCACAGATGGGACTGGGTAGGCCATGTCACCAGAATTTCAGATGAATGCCTGCCAGAGAAGATCTTTTATGGTGAACTAAAGGAGAGAAAGTGCCCTCATGGAGGCCAGAATAAACATTTCAAAGACTCTCTCAAGTTTATCCTTGAGGCGTTTCAACGTTGACCCAGAGATTTGGGGTGAGCTCGCTCAAGATCATTCTATCTGGTAAAGTCTCATCCATACTGGAGTCACAGTCTATGAGCAGATGAGACCTACTGAGGCAGGGCAGAAGTACCAGCAGCATAAATCTCAAACAGCAGTGTGTCCGCTGTTAATCAAATAACCCACAGGGCCATCTCTTGTTCAGTGTGCCACAAACAGGCCCAACCTCAAACTGGCCTTATCAGCCACTCACTTCTTCACAGAAACCAAACCAGTGATGTCAGGGTCATCTTCGAACTCAAAGGACGAATAACGAGGAGTGAATCTATCGCCCCCTTCCCTCCCCCTACGCACACACTTTAAATGGCAGTCCGCAGCCCCTGCTCCGGAAGAATTTTGCAGTTCAGAGCAACTGTGCGACTACCAGCTTTCTATATGGTTTGGTTTGCCAGCAGATGGCACACTTTGTACTAACCAGCTACAGCCACACCAGCTAATCATGCGCCTTTCGTGCGAGACCTCTCCTAACATCAATTATACTGTCTGACTGCTGGATTGGCTGATCAAAAGCGTGGTCAGAATAGCTTATCTCTGGCTGTCTTAAATCAGACTCCTCTCATTACTGCTTTGTATGGGAATTACATTCTTCTTGTGTGCTACAGCTCACTCCTGTCAACCTTCCAAGTCAGTAGTTAGTTTATGTTCCCTGCTATTCTCCTTCAGAGCCATTATGTGGCGGTGGAACTCAGCAGTAATGTTGTGTTGGGTCCGTCACGCTTCAATACCACGTGCAGCTGATAAATGTTTTTGTAATTCCCTAGTGCCTGTTAAGCTAGGCGGTACCAAAGCAGTTAACAGTGGCTGTCAGAATGGAATCTTTAATTTGTAAAAGTTTTAAAGGAATTCTTCTTTTATCAAGTTGCCATTAAAAAGCCTATTTCACATCACGCATCTAATGCCAGCTGTCCCATGATCTGAGGTTGGCTTGAGTGACTGAAGTTGATGGAAAGAAGTGTAAGGTGTGTTCTGTCCTCCTGTCACCTATGCTTCTCTGCACTCAGCTGATTATTCTTAATTGGTTTCAGCTCCCAGCAGCATCAGTTCTAGTTAGACCTGGCTGATGATTTTCATTTTTTAATCTATTACATTAATTTTCAGTTCCTACTGAATGCTTATAACATAATTTCAGATAGAAGTAGTTTATAAATTGTAAGGTCTATGTCATCCAATCAAGGAACTGAACAAATGCCAGGTGATTTGGATGACCAATCACACAGTGACATCATGAATAAGTAATAATGGTAATTGTGCAAATAACCTATAGCCTAAAATGTATTCACTAAAATGATTCAAACAATTATGCACAAATTATGCACGTTTGCACAAATCACTACAGTACCTATTTGCGAATAGAAAAAGGGGCTAAAATAGTCAGACATACTATTCTTCCAAATAGTTCACTTTGCTGGGCCCTGACCATGAAGTTGATATATTGCAATCTATTGTAACAACTGCTCTACAGAACATGTAATAACCTAAGTGCAAATGTCTGCGATTCAGATTCATTAGACCATAGTTTCTCAACCTGTGGTACGCGTACCCCCGGGGTACCCGAGACACAGGCAGGGGATACCTGGGGGAAAACAGAGTGAATGGGAGGTGGGCGGCAGTTGCCGACTTCTGGGGAAGCTGGTCCCAGCTCCCAGAGGGGAGCAGTGTGGCAGCCTCCGGTTTCTGGGGAAGGCAGGAGGCAGCCTTCCACTTCCTGCCCAGTCACGGCTCCCAGCTGGGAGGTGGGCGACAGCCGCCACAGTCCCAGGAAGCCAGGCTGCATCCGCCTGCTCCCTACCCTGTCACAGCTCCCAACTGGGAAGCAAGCAACATCCGCCTGCTTCCTGCTGGGTCACGGCTCTCAGTTGGGAGGCGGGCGATAGCCGCTAGCTTTTGGAGGAGGCGGGCAGCAGCCCCCCACTTCCTGCTGGGTCCCAGCTCCCAGGTGGGAGCCCAGTGGCAGCCTCCTGCGTCTCAAGAGCTGGCCTCGCAGTTGGGCGACAGCCACCCATGCTCCAGCTCCAAGCCGAGGGACAGCCTCCTGTGCCCCAGCTTGAAGACAGGCAGCAGCCGCCTGCCCACATCCCTGGGTCCCAGCCGGCGCAGAAGTCTCCTCTGCCCCAGCTCGGATTGGGTGGCAGTCGCCCACCTCCTGGGCTGGCAGCCAGGCGGCAGCTGCCTGCAACTTGCCCAAGTAGCAGCTCCCCTCCCTGGCTCAAAGCCCAGTGCCCAGAAAACTTGTCAAGTTCACTGCTTTAGCTGAGTAGTGAAATCGACAGCTATGACAGGCCCCGATTTCACCAGTTTCCCCTCTTTTCCTGTTTCTCTCTCTCTCGCTCTCCTTCCGTCTCTCTATCACCCCTTCCTCCTCTCAAATCTATGGCATAAAATGTGGGCAGCGCTTTATATTCCCCAGCATTGGCATGCCACTCAAAACCTCCTAGCTTTGGCCAACACCTCTAGTCCAGGTACATACTTGAGTTGCGCACCCCTGGAGTAAAGGTGGTAACCCTACCCCCACTAGATCTGACATCTGTCATATCAGGGCCTTATATGCTCAGCCCTTTTTCCAATGTATGGCTCACATTTGTCTGTAAATATAAAATCCTGTGGAAAATTGAGTGTTGGGGTATTTACTAAATTTTTCAGAAGCTAGGGGGTACTTGTCACTTAAAAGGTTCAGAAACACTGCATTAGACTGAATACCATGAATGACCAAAAAACCCCAACAAATAAAAAGTCAAAAAGCACCAATGGAAATACCAAGAACAGCATGAATGTCACAGCTCAGTGATTATCCTTCATTAAGCTATGGATGAAATGCAACCTTTAATAAAACAATGATTCCACCCAGTAGAAAATAACCATGTTGCCTCACAAAACTTCAAAGAAGTATTCATGATAATTTACTGAATGCATTTAGAACCAAGTTCTGAAATGAGCTTTTCAATTATATCTCAATCCTTATCACAAGAAAAATGAATGAACACTGACAAGCAGGGAAGAATCAGAGCTGATTTATTATTGTTACATATATGAGAAAAAAACTGGTGTGTCATTGGCTGAAAACAATCATGTGACAAGTTAGAGACATTTCCATTGTTTCGCTCCTTACAGGTTGATAATACTGACATTTGGAACAATGTTAACTGATCAGATCACAAATCAAAATGGAAAATCCTGAGTAGCAGCAATGAGTTCCATGAAAAATTATGATTTACTTCTTGTGAGGTAAATAATATGCTTCTATTTCTGGCCCTGAAACTTCGTCTCCCCATTACAATGCTAGTTAAAAGGAAAAACGGTTATGCTTTTGACATTCCTGGCTACAGTGAAGAGATTCCCAATATTTCTGATGAAGACATTCAGATTGTATGTAACAACACACATAAAATGGCTTCTTGTTTCAGCAAACTTGAAGATTTATTGACCCGCTGGGAAAATACTGACATTATTTAATCAACATTGTCATCTCAGGCCAGTAAATCTTGATGTTTAACAGAACAGCAGTAAATATTTGCTTATTCTATCAATATACAGTTTTAAAAGTCACTTCCGACGCTACTTGTTCGATCCTACAATCTGGCTCTTTGTGTCCCAAAGGTTTTCCTCTCATTTGGGGCCTCAAGCTGCAAGGTTTGTGCATCTCCTGCTAGATGTTGGGCATGCTCAACTCCTGACTTTAGTGGCAACTGAGGGCACTCAGCTCACTGCAGGATTGAACCCGTGCAGGGTTTATATTCATATAAGGATACCGTCTCTTTTCTGGCAGCTAGGGAGTGGTACATGGAAACCACAAATTACGTGGTGCTATGAATAATGTTTCAGGACCTCCTGGGTTGCTGAAGGGTATTCGGATAAACTCTGAATAAGGGTGGCGAATCATAAGCTCACTGGGCCAAATTCACCTGGCATAAACAGATGCAGCTCCACTGGAGACGCATCCACTTAGTCTGAATTTGGCTTATCATGAGTAAATGTGGTGAGCTTCTGCTGAGGTATATAAATAATTTGTAACACACCTTAAATGGTCTCTTCCAGTCCTTCCCTCATTTCCCCAGTCAAGGCAATGCATTTAAATTTAAAAGTAGGGCACCCAAACATTCAAGTCTAAGTACATTGCCCTTCTCTCTGCTGTACATCTGGGTGGTCACTTTCTTTGCATTCCAAATGCTTTTACCTCCACTGAACTAAGTTTTCACCTGCACGTCAGTCCATTCAGATGGCAGCCTGAACTGGGCTACTAAGCAACTGGGATAACCATATTTAAAGCATCTTAAGTACAGTAAATTCTTAACAGTAAGAACAGGTAAGATATTCAGCTCTTGAACACCTAGCACAAGTTCTCATAAAGCTGAACCTGTCCCTAAATCCTAACTCCACCCATAGTAGAAATGTTCGTTAGTAGTATTAAATGCTGCATTAGGGTTTCATCCAACCCTCAGATGATTTTCCTTCACTTCCCACAATATTTAATAGATCATTTTTCAAAAGGGTAAAAATAATTTTTAATGTGACAGTAGTGACATATGAGCCTTCAGTAGTTTATCTTTTACAAATAAAATTAATGCCGTCATGCTGGAAAGCAAAATGGCAAAATGACAAGAATAATACATATTTTTTTAATAACACTTACTATTTACATGTTTTCTATTTTTTTTTTAAATGTGATCAGGCTGATTAAATATAAGTATATAACATTTCTTCAATATACAAACTCTAATTCGCTGATTGGTTATTAAGGTGCTCAGAAGTGTGGATGAAAATAGAACCTACAGTAGATCAGTTCTGTTTATAGTTATTTACAAAGCGGCATTGTTTTTCCACTGACTTAGTTCCCTTCCGAGGAAGCTGAAAGCAAAGGACCTTGGAAAGATCTGAATATTTTTTCATATCTCAAGTGTATGTACTTCATATATACACACACTGTATATATACATATGTATACACACGCAGAATATAAGAACCATAAGTATATGTACTTATTTTTATATATATATATGCACACAGTATAAGACTCTAATGCCACCAATAAGAGGATCACCTTTCCCTGCTGGTCCCTGTTGTACACCCTACATAGAGAATCATCTCCAACAGTCAAGCCATTGGTCTAAGTGACCACTTGAATGTATCCTGAAAGTTCCAGTATAATTTTGTTCAGATTTTAGCTAAAGACGACCAATTTCTGTTGGGAAAATGATATAACAATACTTAGCACTTATATAGTATTGTGGCTGCACAAAGTACTGTACAAATGCCAGCTAATTTATCCTCCCAACATCTGTGTGAGCAAGGTGTTATTATACCTGTTTTGCAGATAGGAAAACTGTAGTGGAAAAGTTAAGTGACTTGCCAAAGGCTACGTAGCAAGTAGGTGGCAGAGCCAGGATCATTAACTCAGTATTTCCAGCTTTCTCCTCCTTTCCAGACCACACTGCCAGTATTTGCTGGTCCTTGAGCAGTTGCTTAAGACAGGTTTTGCTGTATTATGTTGTTTTAATTCATCCACCTAGTGTTGGGTCTTCTAAAATTGCAAACTTAAGATCCACATCTAAACTGCAGAAGGAAAGACTTGTTTATGTGAAAAAACAGATTAGAAGAATGTGCTTATTAGTGAAAATTCTCTCTCGCAATCAGAAAAACAAAATGGGCCATAAACCAGGGGTCAAATTCTTACCCCATTAACATTCTTGCAGCCCCATTTTCTGTCCTGATGACCAAATTCTGCCTTTAACCAGGAAATAGGGGTTGGAAGAATGTAACTAAGCGCAGAGGGTTTGAAGAACATAATTAAGGACAGAATTTGGCCAAAGGTGCATATAGGACTACTTACTGAAAGAGATACGCTTACATTACTTCTCTTTGTACAGACAATACTCAGATGGGTTCATTAAAGAAGTCCTCCAGTTCAACATGTTTTGAATCTGTCAAACTGACCATAATAAAGGGACTCCCCTTCATCCTTCTCTTTTTAAGATACTCTATATTAAAAAGGAAGTTGATTCAACTTCTGTTTGTAAACTTGTATAGTCATCTCTCCATTGTATATTGAAGAACCAAACAGGTCCCAGAGGTTACAAGGCAAGATTGTTAAGGCAGCATAAGAAACTCAATATTTAATTCACACCTCTTGACTCCTTTAAGTATATTTCTAAGGTATCAAAAGAGGTTCCTGGTTTGTGCTTGCCTTTTAATAAAAAGGCATTCAATATATTGTAAGAAACTGACATGTTCAATGACAGATCAAACCTTAATTACTGTTCAACATAAGGTAATTGATGCATTATCAAAGATTTACAAAGAGATTAGCAGCGAATATCAGACATTGTTTCTTTACCACCTCTCCTTCTGAAACACCTCTGTTTGTACAATCTCATTTGGGTGTTCTGAAATACAAGCCCCATTGATATCATTGAGCTTATTGTCTGGGAGATCCTCAGGTTTTGTGCAAAGTTTCAGCGCCCTAGAGATGAAGACATCCAAGTCAAACTGAGGGTCTGTTTCACTGTTTACCTCCTTGGATTCTTTATGATGATGATGAGGAGAAGATGGCAGACTCTGTTCTTGAAGCTCTGGAAGAGGACTAGGGCATTCAAGCCCTGACTGTGTGCTCTTCACCCATTGAGCTATCTCTAGAAAGAGGTTGGATGGCTCTTCTTCCAGTGATAACTCTGCAGTGGGCGCTAATGTGGCTGTTTTCCAGTGGGATAAATCTAAAATAAGTTTGGGCTCTGAGTAGTGCTGCGGCTTATTGTCTCTCCACAGCAATTTGTCTAAGTAGGAAGGTGACCCCACTTTGTAATCACATGATCTCCCATAATCAGCATCAAACATTCGGTCCATTGAAGAATGCGATTGCTCCAAGAACCTCTCTGAGCTGCTTTGAGAATATTTGCGTGGATCAACTTGTGCTTCTTCAGCAATGGAGTCAGATCCTGCTCGTGGGTCCCGTTGTACCTCATCCATATCATGGTATTTAGCATGTCGCCACTCCAAATCAGAAGACAGACTTACTTGATACCTGGGAAAGACATTCTGTTATTAGATGGACAATTGTTGGCTTTGTTTCTAAGTCAGGGGAATGTTTAAATAGATGTTCAGATTACTACTTTTACCCTTCCTGCGCTAAAGTGCCTTTTACCCAAAAATTTCAAGGGCCCAGATCCTCAAAGATATTTAACATCTAACTTCCATTGATTACAATGTGTTTTACAAATACTAATTGATTAAGCCTTCAAAAGCTCTTGTGAAATATTATATACGTTTTACATATGTGTTAAAGGCCGAGAGAGTTTAAGTGATTTCCCCAAGGTCATCAATTCAGTCACGGGCAAAGATGGGAATAGAAACTAGTAAACCAAACTTCCAGTTCCTTCATCCAATCACCAGACATATTGTCTCTCCTTCGAACATTAGACTCTTGGGCTAACATTTTTAAAAGTGACTAGTGAACATTAGGTGTCCAACTTGAAACACTTCAAAAAGATTTGTTTTTCAAGGGGTGGATACCTAGTACTTTCTGAAAATCAGATTCGTTTAAGGTGTCCCATGCTGGGCACCCAAAAATCACTAGTGACTTTTGAAAATCTTGCTTTATGCTCTAAAACATACTATTGTATACCCAACATCTCCAGTCAGCTACTGCTTTAATGTATTATACCAGAAACTATAAAAGCAAAGGGATAAAGGAGTGACAAACTGACCCTGAGTTATTGATTGGCTGCTTCAGTGACCATAACTGACAAGGATCTCGGATATGCAGGTTTACACTGAAAGCACGATTAGTGAGGCTCCCAAAATTACAAATGACCTAATTTAGCTAGTTTGCCCCCAAATGCTTGTTCACTCAGACAGGGAAATTAATAATGTTGAACAGGATGGATTTTTTACATTATTATTTTTTGAGTGATGGCGAAATGTGGTGAATTGACAGCTCTGGAGACATGGCTCCCGATCTGATATGGTACAGGTAATAGTACTGCCAGCTTCCACATGCTGCCTGTGGCCAATGCGCTTCAATTCTGACGTGGAGGGGGCACCTGTCAGGATGTGAGTAGAATTAGGTCTCTACGGCCTAGTCTGTCCTTGACCTCTCTGCTTAGATTGCCAACAAAGCTGCCAGTTAGCAAGACTTTTTTTGTGAAGAAGGACACCTGTTCACTGGGAACGGACCCAAGACAACCTGATTCATTTCATATAGGCTGATGAACAGTGACTGTATCAGATGGTAACGGTTCCTAGTCACTCTCCATCTGTGGCTGTGGATTTGAACATGCAGCCTAGATTTCAAAGGTTCCATAGCGCAGGAAAAATCCTCTGAGTCATCGAGGCTCCCCAGAAAGGAAGGAGTTAAAACTGAAACACAGATTTACCTTCTCATTCCCTCCACCTCCTCACAACCACTGCTATTAAAAGTCATCATTTGTCAAGAATTGCCACAAAGTAATAGCTGATATACTGCAAGTATTTCTATTCAATGTACATTGAGAATCTGCAGTATTTCAGACACTGCTGCATGGAAACTCTAGGCAAAGGTTGACTTTTTAATCTCAGCTTTTACCAACTAAAAATCACTGATGTAAGGAAAGACTGTCTTCCAGGGGCAATACCACTTGTCCATATTTATTTTTAAAAATAGTCTTTTTTATTTTCAGTCCAAAGCGTCACTAGCTGAAACTAGTAGCATTTTTTAAACAGCAGAAACAATGACAGAGGGTATTGAATCAGCTGCTGTCTCCATAGCAAATGCGTTTTTGGAAAATATGACCTTTTGAAAGAACCTTGTAATTAAATTCAATTGTCTTGTTCATCTCATCAACTTCTATTTCCCTCAGACAGTAATGGAAGCAATATGATGTCTCTGAAGGAAATCACATCAGCGATGGCTTACAAGTCTGAGCCCCATTTGGATAGCTTTCATATCCTCAAAATGTAAAAGGGTTAATAATAGCCAAAGGACTGAGACATCATTAGCCTTGACAAGCTTTTTCTCCTGGAGAAAGATAGTCTATGAAACTCCATAAAGAAATAATTAATCTTTGAGATAGAATCACAGAGTATTAGAGTTGGAAGGGACCTCAGCAGGTCATCTAGTCCAACCCCCTGCTCAGAAAGATATTCAGCAGCTTAACAGCACCACTTCGCAAAGCAGCAGACACTGTATCAGAAACTGCTAACACACAAAATCAATCTTCTCCAAGCTGTAGGGTTCCTCCTTGGAAATATAGGCTAGACACAGACTGCCCAGTAGGGACAGAGAATCGTGCCTTGTTGGTTGTTGGTTCAAGGAAATTTGTTGGCAGATACATAGAGAAATAGAAAGATGCTCGCCAGCGGAATTGTTTAAACATGGTTATTGCTTGCAGGGTTCTATGCAATTTCTCTAACCTTTGTGGACAGGGATGGTCTGTCTGAGAATCACGTCGGAACCATGATGAAGCTATGCTAACGACTGCCTAAGAGGATCATCTGCAGCATGGTTTGGCTAGCACAATACTCAGAATGAAATATCCCTCCCCTTATGGTTAGAAGAAACCATGCTCAAACCCTGTTAGCTATAACTATGTTAAAATATAATGAAGAAATAAAATAATGTAAAAGACATTCCATCATCCCATTTCCAGTGTGGCTATGACGATGCTGAGTGCACTTATGGGCAAAAACCGGAGATGATTAAATTATACTAGTACACTACACAAACAGAATACACAACGTCACTATGCAGGTCTAAAGAAAGTCATTTTACATATTATTATGGTGTCTTGGCAGTTCGTGTGGTTTTCCAAACAATGACTGCTCCACCTTAACAGTCTACCTTAAAATGGGATGGCAGCAGTTATCTTAAATCTGGTGTTCTGCAGAAAAGTAACTAATAAAGATGCTTTTGTTGCTAATGGGCATTCATAGATTTATGGATTACAAACCAGAAGAGACCATAGCACCATCTAGTCTGAATCCTGCGTAACACAGGCCACGAGACTTCCTTGAATTAATTCCTGTTCGATCAACAGCATCTGTTTTAGAAAAACATCCAATTTTGATTTAAAGATTTCCGGTGAGGGAGAATCCACCACAACCCTTGGTAAATTGTTGCCATGTTTAAGTCCATTCACTATTAAAAATTTGCACCTTAGTTTGTCTAGCTTCAGCTCCCTGCAATTGGATCTTTTTATACCTTTTAAATTGAAAAGCTCTCTATTAATCAAATTTCTATTGCCCATATAGATACTTACTGACTGTGATCAAGTCACACCTTAGTTTTCTCTTTGTTAAACTCCTTGAGTCTTTCACTATAAGGCAGGTTTTCTAATCCTTTAATCATTCTTGGGGTTCTTCTCTGAACAATCCTCAATTTATCAACACCCTTCTTGAATTGTGGACACCAGAACTGGACACAGTATTCTAGCAGCGGTCACATCAGTGTCAAATACAGAGGTTAAATAACCTACTTGATATTCTTCTGTTTTTAAATCCAAGAGTCACACACCCCGCGCACCACAGCTATGTCCTCCTAACCCCCAGTGTGGACACACTTGTTTGACAGAAGACAGCTTTCTTTGACCTAGCTACTGCCGCTTAGGGAGGTAGATGGCCTAGAGCAGCAGAAAAGCCCCTGCCATTGCTGTCGGAAGTGGCCACAGAACGGCACTACAGCAGCACAGCTACGGCACCTTAGGTGCTGCATTCAGAGTACAGCCAGAGCCTAAACCACGGCTTAGCTACCTGCTGACACAATAAGTGCCTAAGCCCCCTAGGCACCTAAGCTCCTGCCCGTGGGCCTTTGCAAAGCCACCTAAGCTCTGGCACCGCACCACAGATAACGTGCTGCTCCGAACCCTAGCTCAAACCAAAGCCCCAGAGGCCCTGGAGCAGGATTCTCGAAGTAGGCAGGGAAACGTCTGTCTCAGCAGCAGGACCCGATCCTGCACGGGTGCTATGAGGGTGCTGAATACCTGAAACCTGTCCGATCCTGCAGCAGGAGGGCTGGATGGAGGCCACCTCTGGGAAATAATGTTCAGCAGATTAGCCACCCTGACCCCAGTCCTTTTCAAAGACACCGCTTCCCAGCACAGAGACTGCCATCATGTAAATCTGGCTACATTCTTTATCCCTAGATGTAGTACTTTCAATCTGGCTATACAAAAACATCTGTTGTTCGCTTGAGCCCAGATTAGCAAGCAATCCAGAACGCTCTATATCAGTGACCTGTCCTCTTCGTTATTTGCCACTCCTCCAGTTTTGGGTCATCTGCAAATTTAATAAGTAATGATTTTGTTTTCTTCAATCTGATGGATAAAAATGGTAATAGTGGAGGGCCAAGACCTGATCCTTGTGGGCCTTCTCAGGAAACAAGATGATGATTCTCCTTTATACTTAAATTTTGAGACCTATATATTAGCCAGTTTTTAATCCATTTAATGTGAACTCGATTTATTTTGTATCATTCTAGTTTCTTAATCAAAATGTAATGTGGTACCAAGCCAAATACCTTACAGAAGTCTAACCCTATTACCTTTGTCAACCACACTTATAATCTCATAAAAAATATCAATTTAGTTTGACAAGATCTATTGTCTATAAACTCAAGCTAATTGACGTTAACTATCACAGAATCATAGAAATGTAGGGCTAGAAGGGACTCAAGAGGTTATCCAGTGTAGTCTCACTTTTAGTCCTCTGAAGTGCTTGCAATCCCTCCCATTTTGGTGTCATCTACAAATTTTATAAGTATATTCTCCACTCCATTATCCAAGTCATTAATTAAAATATGGAGTAGTACCAGACCCAGAACTGACCTCTGCGGGGTCACACTAGATATGGCTCCCCAATTTCACAGCAACCAATTTATAACTACTCTTTGAGTATGATCTTTCAACTAGTTTTGCACCCACCTTTTCAATCTAATTCCTAAAAATGATACTAGCAAATGGCCAAGACCTGACTGAATCTAGACCACATTTCCCTAGTTTGTTTATGAGACTGTCATGTGGGACTGTGTCAAAAGCCTTATTAAAATCAAGATATATCATGTCTACAGCTTCCCAGCATCCACTAGGCCAGTAACCCTGCCAAAGAAGGAAATTAGGTTGGTTTGGCATATTTTGTTCTTGAAAAATCCATGTTGGCTATGACTTATCACTCTATTATCATCTAGGTGCTTACAAATGATTGTTTAATAATGTGTTGCATTATCTTTCCATGTATCAGAGTTTAGCTGACTGGTCTATAAATTCCCTGGGTCCTCTTTATTCCCCTTTCTAATAATAGGTCCTATATTGACCCTTCTTCAGTCCTCTGGAACGTCACTTATCTTCCATGAGTTCCCAAAGATGATCATTAACGGTCCCAAGATTGCTTCAGCTTGTTCTTTAAGTAACCTAGGATAAATTTCATCAGGTCCTGCTGACTTAACATATCTGAATATTCTTTAACTTATTCTTTCCTTATTTTGGCTTGCATTTCTTCCCCCTTATTGTTAATGTTAATTGCGTTAAGTATCTGGTCACAATTTACCTTTTTGGTGAAGACTGAAGTAAAATACCATTAAATATCTCAGCTTTCTTGATGTCGTATGTTATTAGCTCTCTTTGCCCACTAAATAGAGGACCTACACTTTCCTTCATCTTTCTCTTGGTCCTAATGTGTTTATAGAACCTCTTTTTATTGTCTTTTATGTCCCTTCCTATGTGTACCTAATTTTGTGTCTTAGCCTTTCTGATTTTCTCCCTACATGATTCTTTTGTACTCATCCTTAACAATTTGTCCATGTTTCCACTTTTTATATGATTTCTTTCTGATTTACAGGTGTTTAAAGAGCTCATGATGGACCCATATTGACTTTTCACTATTCTTCCTATCTTTCTTTTGCACTGACGTAGTTTGTTGTTACACCTTTAATATTGTGTCTTTGAGAAACTGCCAGCTTTTCTGAACTCCCATTTCCCTTTTGAAGTTGGTTGTCATTCTGCTGTGCTCACTCCTTTCTTTCCTTAGAACCATAAATTCTATCGTTTTCACTCAGATTGTCTTCGACCTTCAGATTCACAATCAATTCCTCCTTATAATCAGAATCAAGTCTAAAATGGCTGTGCCACTGGTTATTTCCTTCACTTTCTGAAACAAAAAATTGTCTCCAATACATTCCAATAACTTATCGTGTTTTGCCATATGACTTTCCCAACAGATGTCTGGGTTTTAAAGACCCCCATTATTGCCAGGTATTGTGTTTTCGATATTTCTGTTATTTGTTCTAGAAATACCTCATCCACCTCCTCTTCCTGATATGATGGCCTATAGTAGACCTACCACAATATCATCCCTGTTTTTTCCCTTTAATTTTCCCCCAGAGGCTTTAAGCGGGTCTGCCTCTCACCTCCTTCTGCACCTAAGAACAAGTGTATGTTGCCTTGATTTACAATGCACCACCTCCTCCCTTTTTTCCCTGCCTGTCCTTCCTGAACAATCTATGCCCCTCTACACCAACATTCCAGTCATGCGAGTTAGCCCACCAAGTCTCACTGTCTGATGCCAATTATGTCATAATTTAGTTTACGCATTAGTACTTCCATCTGCTCCTGTTTATTCCTTATACTTCTTGCATTTGTGTATCAACATCTGTGGTGTTGAGCAGATTCTCCAACTGTTATCCCTCTTATAGCGCCTATGTCCCCATTGCAATTTTCCATTTCCGTTCCCCCAACATTGAGTCCTTTCTGGAGGTTACCTTTTTTTATACCTACATGTCACCTTCCCCCTTTGAACCTAATTTAAAGCCCTCCTTATTAGGTTAGTGAGTCAGTGTGAGACGATGTTCTTCCCGTTCTTGGTTAGGTGGATCCCATCTCTTCCCATCAGTCCTCCTTTCTGGAACAGCAGCCTATGGCCAAGGAAGGCAAAGCCCTCTCTTCAACACCATCTTCACAGCCATGTATTTATCTCCAGGATGCATGAGTCCCTACCTGGGCCTTTACCTTCAACTGGGAGGATGGATGAGAACACAACTTGCACCCCGGATTCCCTCACCTTCGCTCGCAGAGCTCTGTCGTCACTGCTGATCTGATCAGGGTCAGCTCTGGCAGTATCATTAGTGCCGTCAAGAATGAGCAGCATGGGGTAGTGGTCAGAAGGAGAGATGAAACCTTTCTGTGATGTCTTGGATGCAGGCTCCAGGCAGACATCACACTTCCTGAGACACCATGGCAGGTCAGCAATTAGATGCCTCCATCTGTTATATTATCCTATATTAACTATGTTACCATCTGTGACGGGGTACGCTCACTCCGCACTGGACGGGGAAAGGTTAACACCACATCGTGGGCTGAGGCAGCTACACCCCCGAGTGCTCTCGTATAAAAGGAAGCAGCTCAGTTCAGTTGAGGCTGGACACTGAGAAGGAAGGGCCTGCAATGAGGCTCCACCCCGGGAACCACAGGAGCACCAGCCCATGGGAGCTGGAGATGCTGGGACTCTGTCAATCGCCTTGGAGTCAGTGGACACCCGACAGAACCTGGACTTGCAGGGTGCTACACCGGCAGGATTTGGAGAGCCCCGTGATGCCCAGGCACAGCTTCAGAAGTCAGGGTAGGAAGGAGCCTGGGGTAGTTTAGACATCACCCCAAGAGTTGTCAGCGTGTTTCGGCTGGATCCCCACTGACCCAGTGGCAGAGGGTTCTGCCACTGTCAGGGCCCTGGGCAAGGACTCGGTAGAGTTGGGAGGGGCCGGGCCCTCCTATTCCAGTTGCCACCCACTGCTAGGTGGTGGCTTACCCTGTTTTTCTATTCGGCCAAAGAACTCTATGGATCAGGGCCACCATATTGACTCTGGCCACTAGGCCTTACCCCCTGCAGCTAAAGGTGAGCACCACTGACTTTGGCTGTTAAGTCACACTACCCTGGCTGGGGCTGGCCTGGGAGATTTAAGCATGGGCCAACCATGCTGTGCCCCATCAACAAAAGGGAGATGCGGTACACTCACCCCATGACATCATCCTTTAATTCTTTATTAATCTAGTCCTGTATCAACCATTCCATTAGTTTGCCTAGGATTGACTTTCATCTGGTGCGTTCTTAGAGAGCATGCTTCTGCCTAGGGAAGTCATGGAATCTCTGGATCATCACTGGATGTTTTCAGAAGGAAAACCATCTGTTTGGGATAGTTTAGACCCAACAAATGCTGCATCTTGGCAAGGGGTTAGACTAGATGACTCTTGCAGACTCTTATAACTCTGTAGTTCTATGACTCTATGTTCCAAGTGTAAAAGCACCGTATGTCCTCCCTGTGATGGTGTGAAGTAAATAGATGTGTACAGTTTGTTAGGGAGCCGTTAGACAAAAACTGATATTTACATGCATTGGACATGATCTGGACATACTAAGCCTCTAAGGCTGAAAGACCCTTGAAAGCTCCGTAATCATAGCGGAAGCCTGATATTTTTAAGGAGATGTACCCCTCCCCCTGCTCCTAGTACCTCCAGAGTGCTAGATTGTGATCTGTTTCTACCCCTTTCCAAGGGGTGGAACATGAGACTACATGAAAACTGAGTTCTTTGGTAATACACCAGGTAAATCCCCTGATGTGCTCAGAAAGGGCAAGTCAGTTGCTAAGTGAGAAGGTGTCAGTTATCTAGGGAAGAAGTTTTAATTGGCCGCAACTCAAAAGTACTTGGTCTCCCTGGCAGGTAGCTCCATTCTAGGTGTGCTCTAAAGAGAGGAAACGCTCAGCCATCATCCATGTGCCCTTAATATACATGGTCCTCTGTACTTTGGTGAGCAAATTGGGAGGAACCTTATTCCCAGGTACATTTTAAAAATAATGGTCCAGCCAGCCCAGACCTATCCATCCCTCCCTTCCACCCACCCGTGGCAACACAGCCATAGTGCAATAGGCACTTAGTCAGGCTGCGCAGCCCAGGCTTAGGCGGGAGAATGGAGGGTCCCAATGAGTGGGAGTTGCAAAGCACAGGAGACAGAGAGTGCCACATTTCATACCTGCAAAAGTGGGAGCGTGCTGCCATTTTGGGAGCTCTGCAGCAAACCAACCTTTCAGCTTTTTCCATTAACTAGTAGGTCAGGCTACAAGAGGCCCAGTATCTGTGGCCTTATGCAGCTTGAAAGGTGGCAGATATAGTATTCTTAATCAGACCCTTCCTGGTCCCAAAGATTACCTGAATTAGTATGATAGCATTTTGATCAAGACACAGAAAATAGAGAAAAAGAGCCAAATTCTTTAAAATTAAACAGCTGTAGCTGAGCTGAAGTCAATGTAGTTCCACTCCTATAACTGACAGCAGAATACAGCCCAATAATTTACACATGCAGAGTCAAGACTTGTTCCCATTAGAAATCAATGACAAAATTCTCATTGACTTTAGTGGGACCAGATTTGGGTTAGAAAGTCCAGCTGTATAATAACTGATCAGTGACCTTCCTAGAGCATATATTATTGACTCATATAATAATGGATCAGCGAAACTCCAAATGAAGTCAAATGGGAGTTTTGCCTGACTAAGGGGTTCATGACTGCCTAGCTTGTTAAGTCATGGATACTGCACCTGTCCCAGTTGGACATCTGGCTCTGGTTGGCTTCCATCAGTAAAATATCATCAATCTCATCCTCAATCCGGAACGGATGCTGAGAAATTGGTTCATCCTCAGGGCAGGAGTATGGGTTCATGTACGGATGCTGCAGACCCATCTCTGCAGTTAATCGATCCCTGGGGTTAAATGTCAGGATCTTCTCCAGAAAATCAATAGCTGTGTACCGCAGAGAAACAGGTCTGTTAATTCCCCAAAAGCAAACTTGAACAGGCTCCTGAATCTACCGTTGGATTCTGTTTGATGTTAACCATCATTAAAATAAGAAAGGAGTTAAGGTTTAAGTGCTTTGTACATCTAATACTGAGGCATATTTGTTCTTGATGCATATTGGGGGTTATGGGCATACATTGGAATGGTACTGTACCTTTCAGTTCATTTAACAAAACAGAAGTATGGCAGAGAGAGATTACATCTCCAAGAAAATTTTAGAGTCAAGGCTTTGATCCAGCAGGCAGATCTTTGTACCTGAGCACAGATCCAATTTAAAGATAAGGGCCTAAAATGCTATTGTGGCATACTAAGGTCCCAGGCCAGCTTCCACAGAAATCAGTTGGACTTTTTCCATTTATTTTTTGGGTGGCTGGATTAGGTCCATCTCAAGGTTCTATAATTCACTCAGTGCCTCCGAGTAGGAACATGGCTAACAGGGATGTCTGCTGAATTTGAACGTGTGACCAATGTTTGATTCCCTGCTTTCAAATCCATTTTATGGACTCACCTCATCGCTGGAAACAGGGACAGCTGTAAACTGACTGTAACCTTTTTATGTTCATTGGCGGTGGAATTAAATTAGAAGTGCTATTTTTGAAGTGCCTGGCATGATCAAGGCTATGAAATAATTCTGCCCATTACCATTTAAAGAATTCCACATGCATAAAATGTATTTCAGAAAGTACAATACAGTGTGAACTTTTAAAATCTACATAAACACATGTGATGTAAGAGCAGCTACAGTGCAATTAAAGTGCATACGAAATACAGTCTAAACATCTATAAGGCCTGGGTTTTTTTGGGTTTTTTTTTTTGGTCTGTTTATGCTTTCTTTTGCAGAGGGTAGGTGAAAACTTCAACTCCTGTTGTTAAAGACATTTGATTTATTGAGAGGATTCTCAGGCTAGGGCCTTACACTTAAATAATAAACATAGACGTGCATTATTATTCCTGTCAGATCATGTTTTTATCCCTAAATCCAGGAAGTATTAACATACTGTACCTATAACAATGTTGTAAATATCCCAATTCATCTGGAAAAAAATTGATCTGGGGGCTTTTTTGTGCACTCACAAGAAAAGTTAAGTTAATCACCAAGAGGAAGGGAACGGTGATACTTGTTGTACCAGTGTGTAAATATTAACTAATACATGGTTGTCTCTCTGGATGATTTAACTGCATTAATTCATTACGAAGGAATCAATAGTCTTATGAGGTCACTGGCTTGCAACAATCACTCAAGTTCAAGTCATTTAGGCAAGAAAACGTCAATAAATTATATAAGCATGGCCAGTGACATTTCTTCCCACAAATAATGAGAGAGAATAAATCCCTTCAGTACTTACGGTCTGGAACCTGACCTAAACTTGCGATAATGAAGGTTGATGGGTGTCACTGTTGATAAGGACCAATAATGGGCTACTCTAATTAAGAGTCACATTGATCTACACTGTTTTGACTCTTTACTCACATAAAAGCCATTTTTTCCTTGTAGACCTTGCATATGGAATGCCAGCCATACTGACAGTCCCGTGTTCTGAGCAAAGAGAACAGAGAAAGTACACTGCCACATGGCAGCACCAACAGGTTCGGTCAATCATGGATTTCAAATAAGAGCCTAGGGAGTTCCCGTCTTTTTCACCATTCAAGGAACCAGCACAAATATGAATGCAGATTTGGTATTTGGAAGCAAAGAGGCAGCCTTGGCATCTGCCGATGCTCCTGAAGGTGTCCTGCCACCTCTCACCAATTGAAGAACTGCTGGGGGTACCCCTGAAATGCTCAAGCCCTGGGTCCGAAGGCCCATCGCTTGTATCACTCAGGACCAAGATAGAAGTAATTTTTAGCTGGCCCCATAACCATAGAAGGGAATTATTGTGCTGGAAGTGACTGAAGCGCTATCAGTCATTACAGGCCAGGAAGTCTTGAAGGTAAATATTCCTCCCACCCCAATTCCACAAAAAACCAGCCACAGGTTTGGAAAAAGTCCTGCCGCGGGGTATTGTAAAAGGGTATCAGGGATCTCAGATCTACATGGAAGAAATGAATTATTCTCTCACTGTGCACACGTGTATTTGTCCAAAAATAAGGGAAACAAGAAAATTATCCCAGCCTGGGGACAAATTCTGGGTCAATACATTAATAACAACTCCAGAGCCAACACATGAACACAGCCAAAACAGTGTCCACCAGCCACTATGGAGGAGGACGTGATGTACTTTGCCAGTGTGACACCTATGAAAAGCAAGGTGTCCACTCTTACAGTGCTCCCTGATGCCTTATAGCAAGGCTGTTAAAGTAAAACGTCTCACTTAGGACCAAGCACACCTCTCCCGTCCCACCAGCAGGAGTGGGGGGGAAAGGAAGTGATCTGAGCTGAGGCATAATGGAAAGGTGGGTAAGTGCCAGTTCTGTGACATGATCCCCATCTCCACCAGACTCTGGGAAGTCTGTATGTGTGCTCCACATGGAGGGGATAAAGTGTGTGCTAAGGCATGCCAGTCGCCCCCCCTAACATCTCCCGCAAACCTGTAGCAATTCCCCAGCATAACACTGATCCAGGCAGCATTAACTCAAGACATTTTTCCATGCCCTGATGTGATTCCTTCCTTATAATGGGGCTGGGAGTCTAGGGCTAGGGGGTGCACCATAGGAACCTACCTGTCGAGGAGGCGGGTGGGTCAAGATGCATCATAGAGGGAATTTTTCATGGCGAGAGCAGGTCTCCAGCAGCTCTGTGGTGCCATATTTAGGTTTGGGGGACGGTTCCTCTTGTATAGCCCACTGGGCAAGATCTGGTCTTAAAATCGGGAGGATCAGAGAAAGCAGCTCAAAGTGTGATTTAAAGCTACGGTACCTTCACTGTTCACTTCCGGGAGCAGCTTGCGTAAAGGTTTCTTCACTTCCCAGGTGCTGTTGACGAGAGCTGGCATCACTTTGAGCAGCTCCTCTTTGTCCTCTTCATGGACAACAGGAATCGTTTCCAGAATGAGCTGCATCTGTTCCAGCTCATGACTCCCTAGACAAGCAAACAACACGCTGTCAGTGCTGGTGAGATTTCCTTTCGCATCATTGGGCACCTCTACGTTGTCATTTTGGGTTGGGTTTTTTTTTTTCCCCCCAGACAGAAGATTTTTTCTGCTTCTTTTTTTAACCTTAGGAAAATCAAGGATATAACTCTTGAGTTCCTTGAGTTTTTTCCCCTTAGAAGTCTCCCTGTAGGACCAGAGATGTGGGGTGAGAGCTTTTTCAGACCTTAGTTAAAGAGACGGGGGTGTGGAATATTTAACTAACGCTTTCCTCCCAACTGCTTGGTTTGATTCACTCAAACACCTCCCCACCACTTCTAATCAGCCAAAATACATGTCCCTTCCCCATTCAGTTGTGGAGGTTTCACTTCCTTGATACTTGTGATGTTGTTATTGGCAACCTAACTGGCAGTTTCAGTCTGATGGCCCAGACTGGATGGACACAGTCTGAATTTCCCCCTTAGAGACGGGGGCTCTCCCGGCTCGGGTTGTGGCAACCAGGGGGCACTGCAAAAGAAGCTTGCACTGCTACTGTCCATGCTGTGCCTGTTGAATAGTTAAATAGAGTTGCACTTCACTCCCCTGATCCGTCAACTTGGCACATTCCAAGAACACTACACCCACTAAACGAAACGAGAGTCATCAAACTTGGCTTTGGCACCTCCCTCTTGTTGTTGAAGGGGACGGGCCAATGACACAGGCCAGGTCTACTCTGGAAACAATTGCCGGTTTAGCTAGACCAGTGTAGCGATGCCAGCAAACCCTCCTCATGGAGATGCAGCACATAGGGGCCAAAAAGTCCTTTTGCCGCTATAGCTTATACCGGAAATAAGCTATAGCAATAAAAGCACTGTAATGTGGATATAACTGTGTTTACGCTAGGGCTTTTGGACACCACAGAAACAACACAAAATAATTACACCCCTTTCACATTGCTATGCCAGCAAAAGTTACTAGTGTGGACCTGGCCTTAGTCAGCTCCCTAGAGATGGCACATGATAACCTGTGGGATTTCACACGGGATGCCTAAGGAGCCCACAGTGGGATACTGACTTCCTCTGTTCTTTCAGGCTTGCCCAGTTCTATGTGCAGGTCTGGAACTGGGGAGCGGGGCTGAGCTGTTTGGAAGAACTCCTGATTTAAGGCTTCTGTTCTGGAGATTGGTGGATAAGAAATCGATCCTGGATAAAAACATCCGTACATGGGTGGTGTGGATTTACCCAAGGAGCTACAAACGCAGCGCCAGATTGCTCACTGCAGGTGAGGGAGGTCAGGTAGGACAAGAGGCAAGATGCTCCTGCCCTTGTGCTCCCACACGGTACCTGGGCACAGCTGCAGTCCCTGTGCTTTCCCAGGTGTAGGGACCACTCCCTCCTCACAGCCGAGGTGGCTTAGTACACTTCATCGTAGGGAGTGCCGTTCCACTCCAAAGCTTTCCTAGTGACTCAGCCACAAAATCACGGGGGAAAGAAAATAAGGCTTTGCTGATTTTATACCCTGCTGTGACCCCTGCCATTTGCACTCTGGAATCTGTATTTAGGGCCGAGCCCTCTAACACCTTGTAGAAACTAAGGGGGGGGGACAGGGACTGGTCCACAGTACCAAAAGGACAAGTGGCCTTTGCTGTCCCATTTGACCTAATTCAGTTGCCATGTTGTGCCTCTGATTTGACAGCATTGCAGAATCTTTGCTAATCAAACGTCCTCCTTGCCTTATTTCAAATTCTCATGCAAATGAAAAGAAATTGCTCCCGCCACTCTCTATTACGGTGTGGCTAAAGGTCAGCTGAACAGTTGCCGGGGTTCCCAACTCGCAGGCTGGGCACACTCAGAAACCAGCAATGAGAACACCCTGTGAACCTGTAGCTCTGCCTGAACTCTTCATCTGTCTTTTCCAGAAATCAGTCAAACAGCAAGGTATTAAGAAAAGCTCTTAGCGTTTGCGGACCGGGCTTTTTGCCAAAGTTTGGGCCTCACATGGGCTTTTTTCAGGCCAGTATTTTCCTAGCGTGACATCCTATGATTATTAATTTCTATAATGTAGCACGTAAGGGCTGCATCATACCAGGCACTGCCTAAGGTTAGCCTCATAAATCCATACTTAGAAACTTAAATAAAAGTGGCCCGAATTCCAAAGGCGCTGAATCTTTCTAGCTTTCATTGAATCAATGGGCTTTCTGGGTGCTCCGAAGGATAGGCCTCTCATTTAAACAGATATACTGGACAAATCACTCCTCCCACCACAGAACAATCTCTTCCGTTTAACAGGACATAGCTAGACTATATGATAGCTTAGAATGGGTAATGAGGACAAACTGCACCCAAATGAAACTCCGTGGGTGAGTGAGAAGTTGTTACTCTACACTAGCCACCAGTGGGATTTGGGGAAAGCTGGGGACCAACTCTCCCAGTCTTACAAAAAGTGCTATGGCACCTTTAATGATCCTCTAAACTCTACGGATGACCCATGTAGTATGACGTAGTATGACAAAGGATGTCTGGGTTTACCTACAGGTAGAAGGAAATAGCTGCAATCTTTAATGGCAGTATAACATCTGGCAGTTCTCTTTACACTATCCCAGTGCTGGGGGCATTATCTGAAATGACTAACTCAGTCCACACATGGCTATTATTATGCTTAGGATATTTTATCACAGTGTTTCCCTTATCTGTTGTATCTATTTGTTGTCTCTTGTGTTATGTTTAGTATGTAAGCTCCTCCTCTGAGCAGGAACTGTCTTTTTTGTTCCGTATTTGTACAGCGCCTAGCACAATGGTTTATGATTGGTGTCCCCTAGATGCCACCGCAATTCAAATAATATTTAATAGCTTAATAGTGGGAAAAATATCAGTCACTGTAAAATCACGTTTGCTTTACTCATGGTCACACTCCCTTTATGTTCATTACTCACAAACATCTAGCACAGCAGAGTTTTCCTGGCATAAATGTTTGTGAAAGCAAATTTCAGAGGCCCATAATACTCATACACTTCAGATTGCTTTTTGCATGCATCAGTATTGGCTCTAGAAATATTGTGCACTTTTCCAAGCAGAGATCAGAAACACTATCCTGTGACTTATCTGACCATTTGTAGTGAAGCACCACAGCTGGAACAACAAATAGCCACCATCCAGAGAGAACTGAACTGTTTTCAAACAATCATTGTTTAAAAAAACCCTATCAAATAACAAATTCATCAGAACCATGATTGATATTCTGTGCCCACAAAAAGAAAATGAATTTTTCAAATAAGTCCTCATTATAAATTACCTGGCTTTAAAGACTAATATTTAGATCTGGTTCCACCAGGCCTTCTCAGTTGAGCTCAACAATCTTAGTTTTCCAACAACAATCTATCTAGCTGCTTAAGAGTAAAGTAAAGGCAAACTGTGTTGAGACACTAGTGCTTGGAGATTGTATGAAAATTCTTTTTCCTGAAGTGGGAACAGGCATACATAAAAAAAGACTGAAAAAAAACAGTGAGACTTTCTATAAAGAAAACAAATACCTGTATTAAAGGTGTGAAACCAGCACTGGCAGGAGTTAGCACTACCAAGGGAAGAAGTTTATCAGTATAAGCAGTTTTCAGATGTTCTCCCTGGGCAAAATGTACTCCAGTGCAAAGAGGGCTGGAACGAGGCCCTATGTATCATTTAAGCCCCAATGAAATTCTTGATGTGGAACCTGAATTGCTTCTTGGTATGTAATGTGTAGGAGCTTTTATTGACCCTCTGCACTAAGATCAATTTCACCTTGGGGTCAATTTTGCTACATGATTAACTTTACTTTGCACTGGGACAGCACTACTTGAAGTCACTCAGATACTCACCATGCATAAAGTTAAGGATATGCAAAATTTTGCAGGATTGGGACCTAAATTAAATGGTTGCCATACATCCATAGAACTGTCACAGATACTTCTTTTAATATTGGTAAGTTTCTCCATTGCTAGAACTCCCAAGATTTAGCAAATGATGTATTTGTCCAGTTATTACTGAATTTCCATTCAGAGGTGATTATCAATCAGTGGAAAGAAAAAAATGATGGAGGAGGTCATTGTATCATCAGATCTTAATAGAGCAAAGCTGGGGGCAAGGTCAACATTTTAATTAATGTTAATCCTATTCTTTATTGAATTTGGACCAAGAGTTCCCATGATGGTTTTCACTTTCTTATATGTATGGAGAAACAGACCTGCTTAAATACTGAGCTGGGCTATCATCAACCTTCTATCTGCCTGTATCTCTGATCATAAACACCCTGGCACTAGTGCGAAGCCCATTGGGGATGTCTGTAACTGATGAACAAAAGGGGATATTTTGTACCACAAAGTTCCATGAGGGTTGAATGATGTTTTTTTTTTCCAATCTGCTTTTGCACTAAATAGTAGGCTGCAGAGCTGCGGAGAGAGTAATGAGCATTTATCTGTGACATATTTACAGGGCAGCAGTTCTGACCGTGTTGCTAATGATGAATGACCAAGTTAGATAAGAATGAATCAGCCAAGAACGTGGCTACTGAAGAAGAGTTTGTTGGAATCTCATCAGTGTTGGTCTGAATAATTAACACTGCTGTCGAAGTCAAACTCACATCTGCTTTCACTATTTAATAGCGGAAATTACCTGCCTTTATTAACCAGGGATACTAAACAGAGGGGGTGATCACCCCTCCGAAATGTGATGTAAGGAATCATGACAAGCAACAGACAGTCCAAAATCGCCAGCTGAGCCACTGAATTGCAGCATCAGTGATAGAAACGAAGACTTTCAGCTCCAAAACAAACTGGCCTCTTCCACTTCAGTCGCAAGAGAAAGTCCATCAGCTACAGTGGCATCAGTGCTTAGCCCCTGTGAGCATCAGTCGCTAGAGGAAAACATACGGTCAGATCCTGCTTTCAGTTACACCGTAAATCCAGAGAAACTCCACTGAGTTCCACTCCAAGTCAGTGGAATCTCTGCAGATTTACAGCAGTGTAAATCAGATCAGATCCTGGCCCACTGTCACAAACACTTAAACATGCTGGACAATCCTTCTGGAAGAGTGCAATCCACACCCAGTGCCCATGGTGTCTGCCCCTTCTGTGGGTGCCTCGGGAGGGAGGAGACAGGGCCAGGCAGAATTACAATTCCTGAGCTGAAGGAAGATCAGTGACTTTTCTGGACCTTTTTTGTTGGGGGACACACAGAGTGCCAAAGGGGTTGGGAGGGCTAATGGGTAAATGGGATCATGCCTCTACCGCCACACACCAGCAGGTGCAGTGGGAATGGCATGCAGCTGGAAGGATAAGCTGTGCCCTGGAACTGGGTACAGTGACAGGTTTGCCATCTCTGTGTGCTGGGGAGTTCAAAGAGATCCTTTGTCTCCCCAGTGAGCAATGCCTCCCAGGGCTTTCCCTGGAGCAATGCATCTGCCTGATATAGTCCTTACCCAACACGTGACAATGAGTTTAAATGGTCATTCCAAAAGTCAGTGATTAAATTAGTGCTGATGTCATCTCCCCCCAATACACACCACCCGTAGGTGCTCAGATAAAGTGATTTCAGATCTGGGGGATCAGAAGAAAAAGAAACATCATCATTTAAATGACAGTGAGGCCCATTCTGAGGCCCTTCTGCAGCGTTCAGCTGCAGTGGTGCTGCCTTAATTTCTATCCAGCTGGAAACGCATACTTTCCCCTGCAGAAGAGCTAAGCTTTGACCATTTAGAGATTTGCACAGTGGGTCCAGGGGAAGCTACAGAAGAGCCACAGGAAACAAGCGGTTTGTTGTTAGGCACAATCCCAAAACGGGATGCAAATTACAAGTCGTTAAAATTAAAAAAGATTTAATGGTTATTCTTATTTCACTGCAGATCCAGCCATTGATTGCTGAATGTGTCCAACATGGTGGAAAGGCATATATACATCCACACAAAAGCTGCTAATTGAAATCGGAAATAGCTATTGCTCTGAGGGAGACACTTCTCTCTGTCCATTTATCCTGTATTTATACAACTCGTATGGGGATTGTGAGTGCATTAATTTATGAAGGGCAAGACACAGACTAAAGATACTATGTAAATGTTATTGTTAGTCTAGAGCATTAGGAGTGGAACGTCATGCCATAAATCTTTGGAAAGGTGATTTTCCCTTAGATTTCAAGTCAGGTGGTCTAGGATTTGGACTTCAGTCTCAGGATAATTCAACTTTTCAAAGAGATCACTGCACTATGCTATAAAAGAGAGAAACGTGTCACAGAAATCCCACGTTGGAACTGTTGTTATAGCATGTTGGTCCCAGGCTATTAGAGAGACAAGGTGGGTGTGGTCATATCTTTTATTGGACCAACTTTCGCTGGTGAAAGAAAAGACTTTTTTCAGGTCTGTATTAGCTCAAAACTTTGTCTCGCTCACCAACAGAAGCTGGTCCAATAAAAGTTATAACCTCATCCACCTTATCTCTCTAGTGTCCTGAGGCAAACACAACTACCACATTGCGTACAACCATGTGACATCAAAATCAGTTGATGTGACGTCTATGAATTGTTTTAAGCTAAACATCCTGAAACTTTCCAAACCAGCATTAAAAGCCATCACAAAACTATTTTATATTTCCCAGTCACTGAGATACCAAATTGAAATTGTTGGTTTGTTGCAAATTTGTATGACACTGACTGACAGCTGGGCTGACTCCTGGCTTTAATTTTTTTTTAAATGTAAAAAATCTAAGGGCTTTGTTCTGCAGGGGGGGGGCCATGAAAACTGCAGGCTTCCCTGTCCATGCATTGCGCAGCTACTGTCTTTTACCATGAGGCATTTCGCCTTCACTAGAGACCATGGGACTAATCGGCTCCCTTTGAAATCAATGGCAACATTCCCATCAATTTAGCAGGCTCTAGCTCTTTCTGTTATGTTTATTTCAAACACCATAGGCAGAAGCTGATACATGTACATTTGAGAAATAGAGGGAGTGCAGGGAAGGAGTTGAGGGAAGAAAAGAGGAGAACAGCAACATTAAGGTTACACTGACATCAGGCAGTACGTTATGGTAGGTGTCACCAGGTGGCGCTGTTACCATAGTCTTTCCAAGTCCTTTTTCTTAATGTGCAAGCAAGTTTTTAGTCAGGGAAGACATGCTGTGTTGTTAGTTTTGGGGTATGCAAGTTGATATGTGGAGGGAGCTGTGGGAGTAAAAGGAGAGTTTGCTGCTTGCATGGGGCTCTGACTGGAGCCCGTTCTGGAGGCAGAGCTGCCGTCTAGGAAGAGGGCATTGGTGTTGGGCTGAGGTTTCTAGGAGAAAGGTTTGCTCTGAATGCTCTTTGACCATCTCATTTCAGGGCTGCTGTACACGTGTAAATAGAACAAGCTCCAAGCAGCATATACCTCTACTAGTCACTGATTTCATCTCCACTCGGAGGCCAGTGTGCAAAGCTTGGGAAAGTCTGCTATGACTTGGGCAGGGGCAACACTGGTGAACAGTGAAAGTGGAGACACGTGTCAGGAGAAGGGACAACAGTACAATAATATTATTATTTGTATTACATCAGTGTCTAGGGCAGTGGTCCCTAAGCTTTTGGGATTGTGCCCCCCCCCCCTCACCTGGTCCGTGCCACCCCAGGATCTGCAATTGGGAGCTGAGGCCAGGAGCGGGGGTCACAGCCATGGTCAGGGGCTGGGAACAGGGCCAAGAGCCAGGGCCCGAGCTGCAGCTGGGGCTGGGAGCAGAAGCTGCTGCCACAGGGTCTAGAATGGGGCCAGGGGCAGGTGGCAGGAATGTGGCCGCAAATGGGGCCAAGAGCCATGGCCCAGGGTCAGAAACAGGGCCCAGGCACAGGACATGGCCAGGGGCAGGATGTGGGGCCCGTGGCTGCAGCCAGGAGCTGAGGCCGGGGCTGCAGCCAGGAGGCAGGGCTGGAGTGGAGATGGGGGAAGAGCTGGGCTGGGTGGCGCTTCCTCTTTTTCCCTGTAGGGGCTGGCCCAGGCCCTGCCATGGGCCCCTAGGGGGGGGTGCACCCCACAGGTTGGGGTCCTCTGGTCTAGGGACACCAACTAAGATCAGGACCCCACTGCCCTAAATCCTGTACAAACAGAGAATAGAGGTCCCTGCTCTGAAGATCTTACAATCTAAATAGACAAGAGAGACAAAGTGTTAGTGGGAAAAGGATAGAACATATGAGCAGAATGAGCAATGGACTGGTTTGCAAACAGCATGCTAGGTCCTTGGTTCGTCTTGTTGTTATTACTTTGTTTCTTTTTTTAAAAGCAATTGGGAGGCAGAGACTAGCTGAAAAGAGACAATGAATGTAGAGGGACGTTGCATGAAGTGTTACAAGATGAAGGGGAGCACAGAGGGCAGATGAACTGAGCCTGAAGTAAACAGAAGAGAGGGTGAAGTGGGAGTGACTAGCCAATCAGCAAAAGGCAAGGATGACCTTTACTTTATATTAAGAGACCATTAAGATACTACTGGGTGAAATTCTATGCCCCGTGTTCTGCAGGAGATCAGACAAGATGATCATAATGGTCCCTCCTGGCCTTAAAATATACACAACCAATTAAAAAAACCGGGAAAGAACAAACATAAAGTCTCCATGAGAGAACACAAAGGCTTCTGTGCATGCTGCCCTGAAATGAAAACGAAATGGCTGCCAGTCTCTGAAGAAAGAGGAAGATTTAAATGCACAATGCACAGAAAACGAGCTTAAACAGTTACCTCATTAAATAAACCAGTTAGCCAATATCTAAAGGATGCACTTCAAGATATGTCTTATAAAGTGAATCCACAGACTGTAACACACAGAAAAACTATGTTTAGCTTTGGCTTGTAAATTCATAGACATGATGGATAGGTCCAATTGGCCAAATTCAGCCCTAGTACAAGTAAGTGCAGCTCCATTGACTTCAGTGGAGTTACAGTGAATGACCCCAGCTGTGACCTTGGCCTTGGCACTCTGGCCCACAAAGTATTCGGTATTGTTTGATCCTGTGATTAAATCACAGATTCCTTCCCTTGTTCACAGGAGGGAACCAATCTCACGTCCAAAAATATGTTTGTGTCAGCAAAGCGATAAAACACATTCTGCATCCCCTCTGGAGCCTCCCCACGGCTTCACTGGGTGGAGCAGCACTGCCTCATCTTGACCTAACACGCTGCTTTGTTGTTTTAAATAGCATATTTACTGTACATTTGCTACTCTGGGTTGGCGGAGAATGAGCTGAGAATGTGTTAACTTGTTTGCGCCTCTGAGTCCAAACCATCCTTCCCACCAAAAATGGACTAAGCTATTGTTTTAAGCAGCTAACCTTAGGGAGTGGATGGCTTGGGAGCTGGTGGCACATTGAGTCTTTGCCAGTAAGCTATCAGTTCAAACCCAGAAATGGTCAGTACGAGTGACCGAAGCTATTACCCTCTGATAGGGTAATAAACTGATAGGGTTCAGTGGCCTCTATGAAGCACAAGCTGGTGGGTCTCAGTCCTGTTCTTAGCGGGCACACAATACCCACCCTCACAAAGAGCAAGCTTATTGGCAGTGCCCTAAGAGGCAGAATACAAGGCAAGCATGTGGCAGGGCAAGCTGGCAGTGTTACTTCTCCTGTTGTACCTGCTCTCTGTGTAAACAAAGGATCTGACTGCCCGGGGCTATTAGTCTGGCCTTTCATGACCTGCTTGTTGACTAAGGGCCTGAGAATCTCTGAAAAGATCTCCGTCGCCTTCAATGAGCACTGGAGCAGCCCCGTAACTGAAAATCACGGGTTTGACAAATGCTGAAGTCAGGGAAGCAAATAAACATGCAAAAGTGTTTTACAAACAGGGGAAAAGGCAGAGAAAGAGCGGAAAAGACATTCCAAAGAGGGGCCCATTGTCCAAAATTACACAAAGACACAGAAAAGTTGCAAATAAGGCTTCCGAATGTAATCGCAAGTGGCCAGGGGACATTTTCATTCATGAAATTGTAACAACACATTCAGGAAGGCGATCTGTGTGAGTGGCTAGAGCAATGGCTTAGGACTCAAGGGGCCTGGATGCTAGTCCCAGTTCTGCTACTGGGTGACCCTAGGCAAGACACTTCCCCACTCCGTGCCTCATTTTCCCCACCTGTGAAATGGGCATAATGATACTGACGTCCTTTGCTAAGTGCTTTGCGTTCTCTGATGAAAAGCTATGTGTTTGGATGATGGTACAGAATGATTCGTGATGTGCTTTTGTACTTCAAGCATTTTCTTTTTGGCTGGACCGGAGAGAAGAGGGTTCATGGTAGTTGTTTGGCTGTGACTTCTGTTCTCAAGGTAAAAACAACATATCTGATTCTGTTGTTATTACGCATTACTAAAACTTCAATTTTCTGAGCTAATTTGGTATCCTCAGTACCCTTTGATCTACCTGCAGCCTTCTTATTTATTTACTTCTTCTGTCTCTCACTTCCCTCCCATCTACTGTACAGACAGGCACAGGGGACAAATGTCTAATAGCAGCTCTTAAACTAGCGTCTGTTATTTTCAATAATTGATGGTCATTGTTCATTTAAATTGTTTAAGCATCCAGCTAGTCTATTAAACTAATTATATTGATTTGTGCTAAGCACCCCCAATTAAACTATATAATTGAAGCACATACAAAAAGAACAGTTAACCCAGTCTAATGTAATTATTAGAGGTTTACAATGCTCTTTGTGAGCAATCATGCCCTTGTCCCTTATGGTCTATTTACTGGGGACCCAAGACCTTCAGAAAACATGCTATGTATGCTATCAGTGACAAGGGTCACTGATGTTACATGTAGACACGTACTATGTTTGTGCGGCAGGAACGGAGTCGCTAACCTGAGCTGTGATGCAGTCTGCAAATGCACACACTGATCTGCAAACAGCTGTAAACCAGACTGCCGGTCAAACCCCTTATTTAAAAATAGACTTGTAAAGAGAGAGCAGGGGGAGAGGCTCCACCCTGCCTTTCCCTTCACACGGAGAGTTGTGTGTCTATCTAGCAAGGATCCCTCTCCTAAAGTGGTCCTTAAGCACCAGGCACGAAGGCCTGGGTAGGTGGGATCTCTGTGCCAGACCTTGGCTCTGTAATCAAGGAAGCAGGGAAAGAGCCCGTGTCTACAGCCACAGAAACTTTTTCAGAATGGCAGAAACTGAAGATCAGTAAGAGCTAGTGGTGTCGGGTCGCCTGCTCCACTCTGCTGTCAGGGCACGAGTACTGCGTGTGCGTGCGGGCGACACACACACACGCTGAGGTGTTTTGTTAGGTTTGAGTGATTCACACAATTGGGTTTTCATCAGTCCTCCTCCCGGGCCATTGTATAACGTGTCTCAGGCCTGGTCTGCGCACAGCTTTTGTACTAGTATAACTGGTGAGTAGGGGCATGATTTTTTTACTCAAAATACTTATGTCAGTACCACCCCTAGTAAAAAGGTGCCTGATACTGGTATAGTTTATTCCTCTTCCCATTCAAAAATAGGTACACCAGTAAGCAAACTTACACCAATATAACTGTATCCATACTAGGGGGGTTGCACTACATGAACTAGCCTCACACAGTTAACATGGTGCAACTCCTGTGTGTAGACACAGCCGTGGTGGGGACAATTTTCTTCTTACATAGCCTAAATTTTAATTTTTTAAGATGTTATTCTATTACCACTAGCCAGCAGAAAACCCTTACAGGAGATGGAGCATAAACTAGTGGTTCACTTACAAATCTGATAGGTTGTCTGTGTCTGCCACTGACAGTGTACAGGTCACTACACGCCTTTCTGTGATTCAGCTTCCCCACCTGTAAAATGGGAAGAGAAATACTTACCTTACAGGGTGACATGGGACTTCATTCATTCATGTTTTGAAAATATTTTGAAGTCCCCCAATAGAAGGGGTATAGAAATGCTAAGTACTACTCTTAGAAACAAACAAAAAGCAAGGGACAGCTGTTTTGTTGCAGTTTTAATATTGATCTTCACCTGTAAACTAAATATATCAGAATTATGACGGCTACTAGGGAATCATAAAATGGTAGAAACCAGAAAAACAAGGAGCCAAGCACTATTTTAAAGTTGTGGCTAATCCAGCTATGCCGATTCCTGCAATTTTGGATGATAATCTGGTTTGGGTTTCTGAAAAAAACAAAACGGGTTTCAGGTTGTCTGTAACAGTAAGTGTGAGGGTGTGTCTGCACATCAGCAAGAGGGTGCTTCGCAGCATGGGCAGTCAGAGACGTGCTAGTTCTGCGTGAACTAGTGCCTAAATGGTGATACAGGTCAGTGACTTGGCTTAGCCATCCAAGTATTTACCCAGCTGGTAGGGAGGGTTTGCTGCCACCTCTCCCGCCATGGCCACATTGCCATCTGGGGAACTTAAAAGGGGGAGACAGAGAAAGTAAGGGACACACACACACACGCAAAGACAAGGGCAATTTAAATCATCTCTTCTAAGCAACACTGAATGCTTAATTGTAGTTTTTGCAAGAGAAATGTGGAAGTTGAAAGCTTTGGCCCCAGGCTGAAATAAAATAAAAGGGATGAAGAGATCCAGGGAGGGGTTGCAGAGCAAGAGTCACATGGCGGCAGCAGCACAAGGCAGTGCACTGACATGTTTCTGAAGAAAGGGTTGTTCTGCATTATTAATGGATCTGATGATTTATTTAGAAAAATCTATGCTCGGCTGCTTATGAATGCATTAAACTCTCCCTGACTTTCAAAATAATAATAGGCAATAATAATGACAATAGAGAAGGAGCACTGTTAAATAGTTCAAGAAGGAAGATAAGTATTTTTGATAGCTTCAGCGTATCCATTTCATTTTTGCAGAAATTATTCAATATCCCAGCTTTCTATAGTGCTTAAGGACCCAACCAGTATTTAGCAGGTGATATGGCCCCTGCTTCCTACCGTAACAGTTTAGAAAATACACTGGATAAAGATTTTCTTGAGAACATCAGGATATCTTCCAGCTTTTACTGCTAAAATATTGTATGTTTCTAGCTGGAGCTACGAAATAATAATGCTTTTTTGTTATAGGAACTTAGGAGTCAAAGGGACCTCCAGGGTCAACCAGTCCAGACATGTCATATAATCAAATTCTTTGCACTGCACCTTTAGATTACTAGTAACTATCCCTTCCATGCAGAGTTCAGTAGCCATTTTGTTTGGTTCCCGCCTGTACTAGCAGAGAGACTTGCATATTGCACGGTAGTGGCTGAAGTCAGTGAATACCGAGCCCTGTTCTGTGACAGCGGCATTGCCAAGTGACTAGCGGTTTTGAGCGCCTCTATTTGTAACTGCCCAACTTAAATTACCTTCAAGGGACCGGTTAGCATTTTTAAAACCAGGCCTCTCGAAGGTGTTTCAGGCTAGGCACCCAAAATCTTCAGTCATTTGAAAAGTTCTTGGCCGCTTCTGACCTCTTCTAAACCTGATCCGCTTCCACAGAGTTTAGCCTCACAGTTGATTCTTTCTTGTTGTTTTCCTTAATCAGCAAGCACTCATTTTAGACTGTGTACGGAAACAAATCACTCCCCAGCATAAAGACAGTAAATGCCACAGTCTGGAAGGAAGCAAAACTCCACCCACAACTTATGATGTCCTCACAAGTAGCCTGTAGTTTCTTCTATGCCTCTTAGCACAATTTCAGACTTGTTTTCTAATCACACACTTATTTTCTGCACAGCTCCTCAGTAATTACACTCTCTTGTGCTATGTTTTTATTGTTTCATTTTTATTTCATGCTTCTTTATTTATCATTTGCTGATGTAACTTGTCAAACACAAGCAGCTGGAGGCAAAGCTGTGAAAGGCAACCAAAATCATGTCTGCAAGATATGGGGACATATTCATTTGCCTGTGTAAAAGCCTCCATTGATACCTGCCACGCAGGTGCCCTTTCTATGCATTTCCAGAAGTGTGATCCCCTGAGAAGTAGCAGTCACCTCTACAGTGTAGCAAAAAACCAAAACGATGTCAATTTTTCTTGCCTTCCACTGTAGTCAACACAGCAGACCTGTTTCTGAGCTCACTTTCACAGATGTTAATCAGAAGGTAACAGCGTTGGAGATATGGAGGTACAGCAACATGAATGCAGAATCAGACTTCATGTTTGCTGGACACTAAAGTGGATTTTCCCAGGGAGCACTAGGACTTAAAAGTTTTCGTCCCGAATCCTGCAAAAGGCTCATGCACGTTTTACACAAGGGAAATCCTCCCCTTGACTTAAATGGAAATACTCACAGTGCAGAAGGTTAAACATGTGCATATGTCCCTGCATGACTGGATCTAAGATAGTTTATAGGAGACAGTTTTTAGAGTTACGGGTTTTTACAGATGGCTTTCAAGAATATTGTAGAAATAATCATTGCCGAGTGACAGGATTCTGGCAGAAGAGCAGCATGCACCAATCAGCATACAGTGAATTTCATGACCTTTCCAAAATGAAATGTTATTGGTGGAAATTTTGTAGCAAACTTTAGGATGTTCTCTCTCACAGCAGGGGAAAAGATCTTTAAGATACTGACCACAATTCAAATCCACCACATAAGTGTCTTGGGTAGGGCCATGTCATCTTATGTGTCAGTACTAGAGTTGCTCAAAACTTTTCATCAATGTTTTTTTTCCCCCAAACTAAACATTTTTGCAAGAAATGTCCATTTTTGTTGAAAACCCAAAACGAAAAGGTTTTCAGTTTTTGGTGTTTGATTGAAAATCTGAAATATTCCAAGACAGATCGATCGATTGATCGACAGTACAAAATTGAAAACTTCATTTTCATGTAATTCTTTTGGTGGAAAATAAAATCCATTTCCTGAGCAACTCTAGTTTGTACAGTGCCTTGCACAGCAAGGCCCTGATCCTAAGTGAGGCCTCTAAGCACTACAGCAATAGAAATGTTTAATGATAATAATAGAACTTCCTTGGCATTTTGTGGTCAGTTCAGTTCCTGGGGATACAGGCGTAAGAAAGCCACCATCACAAGCAACGAGCGCCTTTATAGGCAGAGTTACCAGGGACGGAATGGAAATGAAGACTGTGAACTATCTTCTCATTCTTTTGGGCCTGTCTGCAGCAGGGAAATTTGCGCCAATGCAATTGCACCAAGGACAACTCTAATGCTGCACCAGTGTAAAATGGAGCTTGGGCAGATGCAACTTACTCTGAACAGGTGTTACCTCTAGCACAAGGTACAGGACCCTTGCACTGCTGTTGCCTGTGCTGTTCCTGACAGCAAATAGAAAGGGATTCAGTTAAACAGCTAACCATTTGAAACAGCTAAATGTTCACTTGAGGCATGGAAAAGGGCAGGAAAGAAGTAGCAAACGGGAATTAGAAACTTACCAGCAAAAAGCATCCTTCCCGTGAGCATTTCCGCCAGGATACACCCCGCTGCCCACATGTCAATGGCTTTGGTGTAGTTGTTAGGTGAGAGGAGCAGGCGTGGAGATCGATACCATTTTGTTACTAAGCCCTCAGAAAGATAACCCTGAAAAATTAAAAATGCACGTCTCTATATAAATAACATCGGAAAACACTTCATCCATCCCTCCCTTTTGCTGTCTAATCGCTGGGTGAAGGGACGAGTTTAGCACTAGTAATCCCATCTTGGAAAATTTTTGCTTTCCTTTGTCCCAATTACATCACAAAGAAGCAGGCAGCATTTTTTGTTTCTTTCAAAATGCCATGAAAAAAGAGGAATTTGGAGAAAGAGGTTCAGTATTTAGGAAACGGCAAGATTGACATCCTCACTGAGTCTGCTGGTAAGCGGCAAATTCAGTCAAACTCTGTGCAAGCGTGTATATAAACACACATACCCACATGGTGGTGAACTCCAGGCACCAAATTGTAGAGCCACACGATTGCATTTATCACGCATCTTTCACCACTTCCCCAACACTCTGACCATAATCCCTCCTGACTGAAACTACCACTGCCTTTGCAAGTAGAATCATAGAATAGAATCATAGAACATTAGAGTGGGAAGGGACCTGAGGAGGTCATCTAGTCCAACCCCCTGCTCAAAGCAGGACTATCCTCAGCTAAATCATCCCAGCCAGGGTTTTGTCAAGCCGCAGCTTAAAAACCTCTAAAGACGGAGATGCCACCACCTCCCTAGGTAACCCATTCCAGTGCTTCACCACCCTCCTAGTGAAAAGCTTTTTCCTAATGTCCAACCTAGACCTCCCCCACTGCAACTTGAGACCATTGCTCCTTGTTCTGTCATCTGCCACCACTGAAAACAGCCTAGCTCCATCCTCCCTGGAACCTCCTTTCAGGGAGTTAAAGGCTGTTATCAAATCCCCCCTCATTCTTCTCTTCTGCAGACTGAACAGGCCTAGTTCTTTCAGCTTCTCCTCATAAGTCTTGTGCTCCAGCCTCCTAATCATTTTTGTTGCCCTCCACTGGACTCTCTCCAACTTGTCCACATCCTTTTTGTAGTGCGGGGCCCAAAACTGGACACAATACTCCAAATGCAGCCTCACCAGTGCCGAATAGAGGGGACTAATCACTTCCCGCGATCTGCTGGCAATGCTCTTACTAATGCAGCCCAATATGCCATTAGCCTTCTTGGCAACCAGGGCACACTGCTGACTCATATCCAGCTTCTTGTCCACTGTAACCCCCAGATCCTTTTCTGCAAAACTGATGCCTAACTTGTCGGTCCCCAGTCTGTAGCTGTGCATGGGATTCTTCCGTCCTAAGTGCAGGACTCTGCACTTGTCCTTGTTGAACCTCATCTGATTTCTTTTGGCCCAATCCTGCAATTTGTTTAGGTCCTTCTGTATCCTATCCCTCCCTTCCAGGGTACCTACCACTCCCCTTATCTTAATGTCATCTGCAAACTTGCTGAGGGTGCAATCTACCTCCTCTTCCAGATCATTAATGAAGACGTTGAAAAAAACCGGCCCCAGGACTGACCGCTGGGGCACTCCACTTGTGACTGGCTGCCAGCTAGACATGGAGCCACTGATCACTACTCGTTGAGCCCTTTGCTCTAGCCAGTTCTCTATCGATTTTGTAATCCATTCATCCAACCCATACTTTTTTAACTTGCTGATGATAATACCATGGGAGACCATATCAAAAGCTTTGCTAAAGTCAAGGTATATCACGTCCACTGCTTTCCCCTCATCCACAGAACCAGTCACCTCTTCATAGAAAGCAATCAGGTTGGTCAGGCATGACTTGCCCTTGGTGAATTCATGTTGACTGCTCCTGACCACCTTCCTTTTTTTTAAGTGCCTTAAAATGGATTCCTTGAGGACCTGCTCCATGATTTTTCCAGGGATTGAGGTGAGGCTGACCGGCCTATAGTTCCCTGGATCCTCTTTCTTCCCTTTCTTGAAGATGGGCATGATATTTGCCTTTTTCCAGTCATCAGGGACCTCCCCTTGTTGCCACGAGCTTTCAAAGATAATAGCCAATGGCTATTACCAGCTACCAGTAGCTGGTACCTTGCTTTAAATGATGGCTAGATGGGTGGAAAGTTGCATTTACTGCTACTGGCTGCCTACTGATTGTACCCATGGCTAATTTAAATAAAAGCATCTTATTTTTTTTGTTACCCCATTCTCCCTCCCTGCCCCCATGCTGTGTGCTCATTTTGTCCTCTCTTTTAGGCAGCAAGCTCTTCAGGATAGGGACCATCATTTACTATGGGCCAGCATTTTAAAGAGTGCTCAGCACCCACAACTGGGGTCAAGTTGTTAGAACAGCCAGTGCAGTGGTTGCTGAACTCTTGAAAATTGAGTCTGACATGTTTGTACAGCGCCTAGTACCATGGGGCCCCAACCCCAATACTGGACTATAAAACAATGGAGATGTTTTCTTCTACCCCCATGCCCCTCCCATCTCATAAGGAAATGCCCCCAAGCTACACGAGTCTAAGTTGCAGGACGGGCGATATAGAATCCTAGTCAAATGACAAGTGTTAGACAGATATCTCACAGCCAGTACAGATAGGAGGTTTATACCACTGGAAAAGGGAAATCAGCTTTTCGGTAGGACAAGCATCTGCTTCGAGCCAAAGACACTCTGTCTCAGCGTGAACAGTTCCAGAGGGGTAGCCATTATTATTATAAAAGGGCACTCCCCTTAAAATTAATACCAAATGGAAAACCAAGCGCAGAAAACACATGGTTTAATTATTCAGATTCAGTTCTCAGACACCAGCGTAAATGACTGATTTACACCAGCACTTTGCAAATATTCATATATTCCAAGGCCAGAAGGGACCATTGTGATCATGTTGTCTGACCTCCTGTATAACAGGCCATAGAACTTTCCCGAAATAATTCCTAGAGCAGATCTTTAAAAAAATAAAAATAAAAATAAAAAAAATCCAGCCTTGAATAATCTAAACCTCACAACACCCTTGTAAGGCTGATATTATTGCCGTTTACAGATGGGCAAACTGAGGCACAGGAAAGTTAGCACTTAACTTGACCAGGGCCATATAGGGAGACAGGCTTGCAGTTGGCAATAAAGTACAGATTAATTTAAAAAATGTCTACATGATTTAGGAGTCTAAGTCCTATTTTCAAAAGTGATGTAGGCATTTAGGAGCATGAGACATAGGCTCCTAAGTCATTTAAGCCTTTTAAAAATGTTACCTGGGGAACTATCCGTAGGCTCCTCAATCTTTATTCTGGTACCAGAATAAGTGATGTGGCTTTCAAAACTGCTGAGCATTCAGTAGGCAACTGAAGTCAATGGGACTTGTCACATTATTAATAATACCATCCTTGATATTAAATAAAAGGCATTGCTTTGAGAATTGCTTCTCTTGTCCTCCAATAGTATTTTTCAAGTTCCTTAATTAATTCTCACCAAATTCTTTCCTTGGGCACATCCACTCAGTTCTAGATCACCAGCTGATTCTTCACTCTGTAATAGCAAGGCTGATACTAATTTCATAATTATTCATTGTGTTGTGGGCAAAATCCAAGGCCAACATGACTTTTACGCTTTCATTCTGAGCTAAGGCATGGCTTTCTCAGACAGCCACTGGTGACCACCCTTAGGGAAGGTTAGTGGTCTCAGCTGGGAAGGACAAGAAGTTCTGCAGCAGAACCTCGGGAGCTCCAATATTACCAAAGTGCTCCATCAACGAGCAATGTCTGTATCGATGTAAACAGTTCTAGGGAGGTGCCACTAGATGGTGCTCAGGAATATGAAGCCTAGTTCCGGAGCTGGGTAGGATCCATGCAAATTGTTGTTGTTGTGCACTGCAAATAGCACCTCTCTTTATGTTGCATTCTTAACGGCGATCAGGAGTCCACTATACTAGTCATGGAACAACAATGCACCGCAGAGACTGTCCCTGTCCCTAGGCAACATCTAGGGACGGGTGGGTATACATCACCAGACTGGCAGTGCCAGACAGTGAGTTGTAGCCATTAAACTACCCATCATCCCCAGTGATCAGATTGGACCTGAATCTCTCATGGCAGCACCCCACATTCTGTGTTAGGTTCACCTAATGTATCTCCCTGCTGCCCTTATCTTTAACATGGAAGTTCAGCTGGCCCCAGAATGCGCTGTTCCGTCTTCTTCTATGAACTATTCAGATTGAGCATTGCTCGCAGGCACCTGTAGGTCTCAGGCTCTATCTCCAACTTAAACGATGGCAGCCACAGGTTGCACTGTGTGACCCCGTGAGGCTGCATTTTTCCCCATAGGCCACACTTTGGCTATCTCCTGTCCAAATCCTTCAAAGCAAAATCACTGTCAGAGGCTCTGTCACTAAGGGGACACTGAAAGGAAAGCGGCATAGCAACTATTAACTGGTGAAAGAGAAGACTTGGCTACAGGGTGTTTCCTTCTCTGGAGTCCCTGTGATGTAGGAAGGCCCCTCAGTACCAGGCAATGAAGGATTTCTAGTGACTGTTCAGAGGGAAGCTGGGAAGAGGGAAAGCGGAAGCCATGAGAAGCAGCAGATAATTATGGGAATGGAGGCAGGCGAAAAGCCAAAGGAAGGCCTGCAGCAAAACAAACAACTCCATTTACCCAGGAAGAAGATAGGAGTGGGCCAGCATAGAGGTCCAGCATTAAATGAAGCCAGACTAATATGGTTTGGGAATACCAACCACTTCAGAGGGACGACCGCACCCTCTTCTCGCCTGTGGAACACAAGGACACAGGGCGATTTAAGACAGGCCTCTTGTAGAGAGGGGTGCTGACTCCACCCACTGCAAACTTTGGGGAAAATCAGATGTGGATTCCAACTTCGGAGCTAGTCACCATCTCTATAATGAGTCAAATCAAAGCCCTAGATGTGAACACACTGAACTCTGGATCTGAACTGTCCCAAACTTTGCTGCTTGGTCCACCCAGCTGCTCTGGAGAAAGAAGTCAAATCAAACTCTTTTAGGGCTCAATACAGACATAGAGTGTGACGCAGATAAGTGTCAGGCAAAAGTGATGTGCAGGACAGAGCATGGGAGGTCGGGCCCTGGCCGAGTGAGGGCACTGCTGCGTACTCACCAAGTTATCCCTGCCTAGTCATGCCCAAGAGGAAACTCTGTAACTCAGTGCCCAAAGATAGGAACCGTGTTCATGCCACTGTCTGCAGACACACCCGTTCGTTCTCCACATCCTGTCCATTTTTCACCCTGCATTCCTGCAAGTCAAGGAGCTGGTGACCTGTGGCCTCGAGATCCCTTCCTAGAGTGGAGGACGACACCTAGCACTTACCAAGGCTGCATCTGCATGGGTCACCTCTGGCAGGAGCCCCGCATGCTCAGGCAACCGGCTGTGCAGCAGGATCTGAACAGCGGACCTACAGTCCTAAACACATGGCCCTCTGCCACTTGAACTAAGTCCTCTCCCCAGCAGCTGTAGCAGCCTCAATAACTTCTTAAGGGGACCAGTTACTAGAGCGGGACAAAGAGCAGATAATCCTTTTATGCACGTGCTTGTGAACCGACACAAAGCTGCTCTGCATCACATTCGAACAACTGTGAATCCCTGAGACAGCAAGTTTGTGTAGCATGATCTTGGGTCACGGTGGGCAGCATGGAAACAAAACGTGCGATTGCTAGGTTGAACGTGCAGATGAGGTTGCCTTTGAGAAGCAGAAGAAAGATATGGTTTACCACTTGTGCTTTTGAGCTGTGTGCACCATTGTGTTAACCCGGTGTAGGGAGGGAACCCAGTCATTTATAAGAAAGGTGAGCATGGTGGCCAGTGCTGAGAGGAGGAGACTGGGAACTGGATCTCTTGGGTTCCTTTCTCAGCTCTTGTAAGATGTACACAAAAGAGAGTGAGTGGTGGTGGAACTTTCCGAACAACCTCCCCCCTGCATTCCCCTGAGGTGGTAATTTATAGACACTCCCCGTCCTTGCTGGCTGGTTGTTGTGGTTGGCATTTGGAGTCCTGTTTTTGCACAGACCTCTAAGTCTCTGCTCTGTGTTACAGGTGCTGTGCTTGTGTTTGTACTGACTGAAACAATAAAGAATCCTGTGTTTTCAGATGACAGAATCTGCATTTTGACACGTGTTGCACGCAGTTATTGATTCCTTGTGGGACTCTAAGAAAAATCACTCAACCTTTCTGTGCCTCGGTAATGTCTTCTGTAAAATGGGGGTGACACTTCCCTACCTCACAGAGTCTGGGGAGGCTTCATTTGCAAAGTGTTTTGAGATCAACAGATAAATTGCACTATTAAGCTACCCAAATTCTAGGCAGAAAATGTGTGAGGTGACACGTTCTTGCCACATTTCAGGAAACACCAAGCTGTATTCAGAATGTGCAAAGTCACAGAAAAGATATTTATTCAATATGTGTTTATTCCTTCAACAAAAGGATCTCTAAAATGAGAGAAGATAACATTCACTAGCTGGGCAAAGGTTAGCAATTGGGTATGTCAGGGTCGGCACTTGAGAACGCACTTGTTTATAAGAACTGATTTAAAATGTTTATCGTTCGGTCAGACAAATAAAGAAAAGGTCAGCTGTATAAATACAAGATACCTCCTCAAAAGCCAAGATAAGAACAATCTCGCCATTTAAATGGCTGAGCAGAGCATAAGCACAGCTTTGTTCCTCTCCCTGTCTAAGCAATGAACCAGTTACCTCCAATTGTGTGTTGTTCAGCTGGCTCACTTACATTTGGGATTCACCTTTGGCTAAACTAACTATTTTTGTACATGCTAAGGATGGTATTTATGTCTATTCCTGCATGAGGGCATTAATGGGTTAAAGGTGATGGGCGCTCTTCTCGTGCACTTACCCCAAGGGGCAGGCAGAAGAGGAAGAATGGACCCATGGTTAGCTGCTAGCCTAGAACTTAGGAGACCTGGATTCAATGTCTCTGGGCCTCAGATCCTCATCTGTAAAATGTGGATAATAGTATTTCCCTACATCATCAGGGCGCTGTGAAGATAAATACATTACAGATTTTAAGGGTGCTCAGATACCATGGCCATGTAATACCTCAGATCAGTGTTTCCCAACCAGTGTGCCACGGAATTTCTTGAAAAACTACCTGCACTGGTGTGCAATCAGGCCTGAGCAGGTGTGCCACGGAATTTCTTGAAAAAATACTTGAAAAGTTCTGAGTTGGCTCATGAATATCCATGAGTTCATTTGGAGACTATATGGTGGGGTGCCCCAAAATGATTAAATGGTATCAAGGTGTGCCATGGCAGAGAAAAGTTTGGGAACCACTGCCTTAGATAGACATTATCTGGCACAGAACAGTAGGGAGGAAGAGCAAATCAGTGGTACCACTTGTTAAGCCTCCCATGAAATCGAGATACCAACGCAGAGTCTAAGGATAGCTGAGAAAGAAATGAGCTGGGACTGCCAACTCTCAGGGCAGTACAATGTTCCTGGGTGAAGGACGTTGGAGTGGGAATCAGGAGACCTAGGTTCTATTCCTGTTCTAGTCACTGACCAACAGTGTGATCTTGGGGAAGTCACTTCTATATACCTCCACGGAGGAGGTGTTGCCTTATATATAAAAAATGTATACATTCAGACCGAGGTTGAGATGGAAATAGGAGATAGACATGTTGAAAGTCCCTGGATAAGGATAAAAGGGATATAAAACAAGGGTGATGTTATGCAGGGGAATACTAGAGACAACCTAACTAGGAAAAAGAGGTGGATGAGGCTTTTTATAAACAACTAACAAAATCTTCCAAAGCACAGGATGAGGTGGTGATGGGGAACTTCAACTGCCCAGACATCTGTTGGGAAAATAACACAGCAGGGCACTGATTATCCAACAAATTCCTGGAATGTACTGGAGACAATTTCTTATTTCAGAAGGTGGAGAAAGCTACTAGCTGAGAAGCTGATCTACATTTGACTTTTGACAAATAGGAAGGAACTGGTTGAGAATTTAAAAGTGGAAGGCAGCTTGGGTGGAAGTAATAATGAAATGGTATAATTCGTGATTCTAAGGAATGGTAGGAGGGAAAACAGCACAATAAAGACAATGGATTTCCAGAAAGCAGTCTAGCAAATTCAGGGAGTTGGTAGGTAAGATCCCTGAGAAGCAAGTCTAACAATTCAAGAGAGTTGGCAGTTTTTCAAAGAGACATTATTAAGGACACAAGAGCAAACCATCCCCAGCATAGGAAAAATAGGAAATATGGGAAGAGACCACCCTGGCTTAACCAGGGGGATCTTCAATGATCTGAAACTCAAAAGAGAGGCCTACAAAAAGTGGAAACTAGGTCAAATTACAAAGGGTGAATATAAACAAATAACACAAGTATTCAGGGACAAAATTAGAAAGGCCAAGGCACAAAATGAGATTAAACTAGCTAGAGACATAAAGGGTAACAAGAAAACATTCTACAAATATATTAGACGCAAGAAGAAGACCAAGTACAAGGTAGGTCCATTACTCAATAGGGGGAGGGGACAATAACAGAAAATATGGAAATGGCAGAAGTGCTAAAAGACTTTTTTGTTTCAGTTTTCACCAAAAAGTTTAGTAGCTATTGGATGTCTAACATAGTGAAAATGAGGTAGGAACAGAGGCTAAAATAGGGAAAGAACAAGTTAAAAAATTACTTAGACAAGTGAGATGTCTTCAAGTCACCAGAGCCTGGTGAAATACCTCCTAGAATACCCACGGAGCTGACTAAGGAGATATCTGAACCTTTAGCGATTATCTTCGAAAAGTCATGGAAGACAGGAGAGATTCCAGAGGACTGGAAAAGGGTACGTATAGTGCCCATCTATAAAAAAAAGGAATAAGAACAACCTGGGGAATTAAGACCAGTCATCTTAACTTCAGGACCCAGAAAGATAATGGAGCAAATAATTAAGTAATCAATTTGCAAACACCTAGAAGATAATAACAGTCAGCATGGATTTATCAAGAACAAATTGTGTCAAACCAACCTAATAGCTTTCTTTGACAAGGTAACAAGCCTTGTGGATAGTGGTGAAGCAGTAGATGTGGTATATCTTGACTTTAGTAAGGGTTTTGATACTGTCTCACATGACCTACTCATAAACAAACTAGGGAAATACAACCTATATGGTGCTACTATAAAGTGGGTGCATAACTCATTGGAAAACCCTTCCCAGAGAGTAGTTATCAGTGGTTCACAATCAAGATGGAAGGGCATATCAAGTGGGGTCCCGCAGGGATCAGTTCTGGGTCTGGTTTTATTCAATACCTTCATCAGTGATTTAGACAATGGCATAAAGAGTACACTTACAAAGTTCGCAGATGTTACCAAGCTGGGAGAGGTTGCAAGAGCTTCAGAGGACAGGATTAAAATTCAAAATGATATCGACAAACTGGAAAAACGGTCTGAAGTAAATAGGATGAAATTCAATAAGGACAAATGCAAAGTACTCAACTTAGGAAGGTACAATCGATTGCACATACAAAATGGGAAATCACTGTCTAGGAAGGAGTACTGCAGAAAGGAACCAGGGGGTCATAGTGGATCACAAGATAAATGAGAGTCAACGGTGTAATGCTGTTACAAAAAAAAAAAAAGCAAACATAATTCTGGGATGTATTAGCAGAAGTGTTGTAAGTAAGACATGAGTAGGGTAAGGCTTGAGGCTGTTTTCAGCTAACAAGTTGTAGGTCGAAACTCATTTAAATGGTTAACGAGCATACCTGAGCCGCAAGGACAATGACTAGTGTAAGCATCCAATGGCTCAGGAAGCCAGGTGTCCTCTTAGTGATTCTAATTCCAATGAGAACAGCACACTTGCTTTTAGAAATTCTGTCTCGTCTTCCTCCTATCTGTAAGGACCCCTCCCCACCTTCTTCCTCCACCCTACCCCTACTCTGAGGGTAGCCCTAGGATCCTTAATGTAAGTAGAGTGATGAAAGCATCTCTGCATCTATGTAATGACCATTATCACTGTTGTTCTCTCCGGATGGGACAATGTCTGTATTTGTAAGTGAATAGATAAAGAATTTAAACGTACTATGTAATCGATAAGAAAGCGTATATAATTGACCACTGTAATACCATGAAGTTGAAGCTGATTTATCAGACTTCCCGGTATCGTGAATAAACCTCTTCAGTATTGTCTGTGCTGCATGATTCTTAGAGAAAGAATCCTTCACAGTAGTAATTCTGCTCTACTCTGCGCTGATTAGACCTGAACTGGAGTATTGTGTCCAGTTCTGGGCACCACATTTCAGGTACGATGTGGACAAATTGGAGGAAGTCCAGAGAAGAACAACAAAAATTATTAAAGGTCTAGAAAACATGACCTATGAGGGAAGATTGAAAAAATTGGGTTTGTTTAGTCTGGAGAAGAGAAGACCCAGGCAGGGAACATGATAACACTTTTCAAATACATAAAAGGTTGTTACAAGGAGGAAGGAGTTAAATTGTTCTCATTAACCTCGGAGGATAGGATAAGAACAATAGGTTTAAATTATAACAAAGGCAGTTTATACTGGACATTAGGAAAAACTTCCAAACTGTCAGGGTAGCTAAACACTGGAATAAATTGCCTAGGGAGGTTGTGAAATTGCTGTCTTTGGATATTTTAAAGAGCAGGTTAGACAAACACCTGTCAGGGACTGTCTAGATAATACTTAGTCCTGACATGAGTGCAAGGGACTGGACTAGATGACTTTGCGAGGTCTCTTCCAGTTCTACGATTCTGTATGTCCATCTGGAAAATGGGGATAACAATACTTGCTCTTCTTTGTGTGAAGGGCTGAAATGGAATATATCAAAGTGGAGTGTTATTTATTATACAAAAGGTCTTAAATCACATATTGTTACTTTCTAAGCCGTTGTTTAGTAGCCAGATATTGTGTCTACTTCTCTCAGCAAAACCTCTCTTAACAAGGATATATGGAAAGAGAGCACAACCAGCATTTTTGTCATTGATTCAAGACTCTGCCTACTTGTGGCTCTAAAAAAGAAAGACGGAAGAACTGGATCTTTGCAGAGGAAAAGAGAAAAAATTAGACGTTCTAGCAAAAGAGCTTCTATTGTAGATGTCATGGTGAGGCCGGAATGACTAGATAGGAAGATATGTTAAACGCTGACACTGATAAAGGAAGTTCCTTTATCAGTGATCACAGCGCAAGCACTCATCAGTCTAGTTCCTAAAAGTGGTCAGAAAATGGGGTTTTTCTAAGGAAAACTTTAGCAAATTATAGGTATTTTTCATTTTAATTGAATTTTCTATGGAAGACTTGGACTTTTCAGCAAAATATTGAAAACTGAAATATTTTGACTAGAAAAACCCAAAATATTTTAATACAAAATGTCAACGTCATGTCTCTTGGGAATTGTAGTTTGTGTGTTTTACACTCCCCCATTCTCCTCTCTGGGCCGGACTCTAGCCGGACTACATCTTCTTCTTGAGAGAAGGGATGGATGATAGGAGTGCCTGATTACAGTGCATCCTGGGAGATGTAGTCCCTGTAGGGAACCCAGCTTACAGAGGAAAACGGGAGGCTAAGGCACCTGAACAACAATGCCCACGAGGCACCATGACCCCACTTTGAATCAAAATATTTCCGTTTTCGATATTTTGCTAAAAGCTTCCATTTTGAGGTGTTTTGTTTTTCATAAAAATGTCTACATTTTCTGAAGCAAGCAGACACTTTTAGCAAAAAGTTTCATTTAGTCAAAACCACAATTTTCCATCAAACAAGGTTATTTGGAAAATTTCCAACCAACCCAACTAGTTCTCCCTTGATGTGTGTGCATAGCCCCCATTACTGTCAATGGAAACTATGCTTGTTTACAAGAGAAATACTAGAGCTGTCCTTAAAAATTATGAGTATGAAAATTATGAGTTGTATTTCTCTTTAAATTCTCAACAGAAATGATTTCCAGGTAAAGAGTCACTTTTGCAAGAGTTAAAAACCAGGAGAGAGACAGGTTCCTCAAAGTCCTTTATGTTTGAGCCAGTTTACATTAACGTAATGATGCATGCTCATGAAATGGGTCAACAACTAAAAAGCCCAACACAGTATTGTCACTTATTATGGCAGCCCTGGATTAGACTGCTTGGGATCAATGGCAAATTATGATCCATTTTTCAGCATAAAAACAGGGACAGCTAAATATAACAAATGATAAGAGAGAGTTATTTTTTCCTGTCTTCCCATAAATGCAGATTTTTGTTCCGATTTCTAAATGTGTGAGTCAATACTTTAATCAACAGCATTTGCTATTAAAAGAATCCTGTAATCTCTTTCTCCCTAAAATGCAAAGTAATTGAGACTAATTAGCCGAGCATTTGTTACTGAATCAGATATAGACCAGACTATTGTTTTTTCAGGCACTGCTATTATTCTCTTCAGTGGAGACACGCTCCTTTATTGGAAGCGATATAAAAAAAAAATCAACAAATGCTTGTTGAGTAACATATGGAAATGGATAATTTAGGGCAATGTATTTTTATTTTCTCCAAATGCTCAGAAGTAATAAATATTATTAATAAACCAAGTGAACATAACAAAGAATCCAATCCTGATCTGGCTGATATTGATCCTTATATATATAACAATTCTGAAAAAACACTAAGTGGAAAATAAGAAAGCAGCAGCACATATAAACCACCTGTGCTTCTATTGTATATACCATTGTTTCTCGCCTTCTAATTAGAATGTGAGTTCTTCCAGACACTATTATCTTTTTGTTAAGAGTTGGTACATAGGCTAGCACAATGGGGCCCTAGTCTCTACTGTAATACAAGTAACAAGAACAAAACACTTTATTAAAAGAAGCCAAATTAGAATGAGCATTCATATGAGCAAGTGGCATAAACCACAGCTCTGTAAACTATTGGAAACTAGTAAGTACACAACTATCTTATACTCACAGAAAACCAGTCTACAAGCATGAAATTCTCCCCATGTACTGTGCTGGCCCTCTGCGTGGATGAATTTCACCCATGGGTCTCTGCTACCATAGTATTCTTCTAGAGATGGATCCTGATCCACAACACTGAAGAAATGCCACTATAAACAATAGAGGATCATCTAGTGAGAGTGATGGATGCTAGACCATCATAGATGAGTGTAATCTATTCAGTAGAAATAGAGCAGCAACATGGCCAATGCTAATTTGGACTGCATATGCAAAGACATCACAGAGCAGGAAAGTGACTGTTGTTTCTTCTATGGGTATGTCTACACTGCAAGCGAAGATCTGATTGTAGCATAGATAAGTATACCTAGCTAGCATTAATCTAGCTAGTGCGGGTAACAACCGTGATGTAGATGAGGCAGCAATGGGATTTGGCACAGGCCAACCACCAGACTACTTACCCAGGCTCCCCAGCAAGTTACCAGTTAGCAGTGCTATTAAATTAGATACACCTACCTGTGCTACAATGACACCTTAACTTGCAGTACAGACATACCCTATATGGCTTCTGTGCAGTCATACCCGGAATACGATATTCAGATCTGGGCACCACATTACAAGAAAGATGTTGAAAAACTGGAGGAAAATCAGAGAGGAGACAAAAAGTAGTCAAGGCTGGAGGTTGAAGTGATGAGAAGATTAGAAGATCTAAATCAGAGCTAAAAGAGCTCAACTAAGCAATGACTAAGCTGGACACAACAGTTAAAATATCTGTAGGTTGCTAACACAAAGGATGGAGAAGAATTATTGAGGGTGGTATCAGGGGGAAGAGCTAGGAGTAAAAGGATGGAATTAAGAAAAGGGATAACTTGGGCTATACAGCCGTGGAAACTTTGTGACAGGAATATCTACTAATTTATGGTGCAGCCTTGCAGAGGAAGTGCTGGAAGACCCATCTCTTGGAACACTTAAATCTAGATTGAACAAAGGACCAGAGAAGGCACACTGAAGAAAAAGCTTGCACTGGCAGATCAAGGGACCAGATGAGTCTCCTTATGTGGGGTTACAATTCAGGTGAGATATTGCCTGACTGAGAAACCACCCAACTTGATCTCCTACAAATTCTGGCCTTTTACACATTTGAGATAGGAAGTTGCAAAGGTGCCTCTCCAGCTGTAACTGCCTCAGTCTATTCCATTACACTGCTAGCAGGCTCCCCCCTCCATGGGACTCCGAGGACAGATTTATGTTACCCTGCAAAGGTCTCTTAGTAGTGCAGAAGCTGCCTGTTAACTGCTTGATCCAGAGGAAAAGCAGATAATGTTTTGCTAGCTGCCCCTTGGCATTGTTATCCAATCTTGCTGTATTAACTACTTTTTCTTTATCCCAGTGAACAATATCCTAGGAACACCAGATTCCCTAGAACTCTCAAACCTACTGGATGGTCGGCCATTTCCCTCCATTAACATAGACACTCTAGTGTCTAGTAAGTGCTAGGTTTGACATCACACTCAGTGCACTACCTGTATCTCATTTAGAGCCTGATCCTTTGCTCTCTTTCCCATGTACCATTTATGCATTAGAAAAGCTCCCTGTAAAAATTCAAAAACTCTGTAAAAAAATAAATAAAGGGTGATCCACTATATTGACCTCCATCAAATCCTTCCTTAAAACGCACCTCTGCTGTGGGTCTACAGTATACTCCACGATGAGATAAATGGTATGCTGTAAGTCCTGCTTATTACAATCATGTCACTCCTGTTTCCCTGTCTGCTTTACCCACCTGTTGCCTGTCATCATATACTTACATTGTAATCAATTTTGGGCAAGGACTCTCTCTTACTCAGTGTTTCTACAGTCACTAGTGCCTAGCACAATGGGATTCTAATATCTGTTTTCAGAGAGTTTAATGCCAGAAGGGACCATTTGGTCATCTAGATGATCTATCACAGGCCATTGTACTTAACTGACTGCTTCCCTTGAGAGCGGTTTCCAATGATTAATCACACTCACCGTTAAAAAAAAAAAGAATTTTACACCTAATCTGAGTATGTTGCAACGTCTAGATAGTGGTGAACACAATGGAGACCCAACCCATGCCTGGGGGCTCTAGGCACTACCATCATGCAAATAATGACTCAGAGTTACTGAGCACCTAAACTCATTTTTGGCCTCAACGCACCTAACAATCAGGCTGTTTGGTGAAGCATCAGAGTCCTTAATGGTTTCCTTGGGCTCCCTGATCTGTCACCACCTGTTGGGTCTTGGCTTATACTTAAGGTTGTAAATGTTTTGAGAGCAGGCTAGTCCTTTTGTGTTTGTACAGCACTGAGCCCAGTGGAGTCCTAGTTCATGACTGGGGTTCCCAAACACTACAAATAATAAAATAATATCAAAAACGGAACTCTGTTCAATGTTTGCTTCCCCCACCTCACATATTTTTTGTGATGTGGATTTTGGTTTTGCTCTCTGCTTTTACTGCTGTGTTTACTCTGTTTTTCTGTTCCTCCCCTTACTCCCTTCCCCAAGCATCTCACTTTTTGTCCATTCACAGGGCATTTTCCCAAAATGACAAGAACAAACGCAGAACAGTTTTTCTATGGCAGCAGAGCTCAGGTTTTGATTCATCACTCAAGTGCATTTTGAGATTCCATGCAAGAAAAGAAAACACAATCTCACTCTCTGAATGCTTATGGAAATTAAGCCTTTGTTCAAAGCTGTTCCTTACAAACCATTTTCTAAAGTTCAAATGTTTCAGATGTTGGACAACTAGGACTCCTCATTTCCCTCACCCTTTCTACAGGAAAGGCATCCTGCCAAAGAAGAGAATGGCAAGGGGTGACTTGATCACAATCTATAAGAACCTCCAGAGGGAACAGAAATTTGATAATAGAAGGTTCTTTAATGTAGTAGATAAACTGATGACAAGATCCAGTGATGGGAAGTCGAAGCTAGATAAATTCTAACTAAAAATAAGTCATGTTATTCACAGTGAGGGTAATTCACCATCGGGACAAATAAGCAAGGGTTGTGGTGGATTCTCCATCCCTGGCAATTTTTAAATCAAAATTGGATGGTTATCTATAAAAATTGCTCTAGTTCAACCCACAGCTATTGGGCTTGAAGCAAGAATTAATTCAGGAAGCCCTGTGGCCTGTCTTATGCAGGAGGGCAGACTAAATGACCCTTCCTGGCTTTCCAGTCTATGAAGAATCCACCTACAGGGATCTGATGGTTAAGGCCACTGGCTAGATTCTTAGACTGTATTAAAAGCCTCCTTCCCATGAAAGGAGCAAGCATCCATGCCCATACAGAACATCACCAACCAAAGAAGTATGCACAAACTGCCCTGTGTTCACAGACAGGGAACCGCAGCTGGGTTGACAGGTGTAGCCACAGCATTCTCCTCGTAATTCAGTGTGACGGTTGCTACATGACACAGGCCATAACCTTGAAAAATGTGATGAACCTTCCCTCTCCGTATTTTTCCAGGACTAAATTCGGCCCTGCAGATGGAGAATGTTATCGTAGCTTAACCTCTGTTCCCAAGGCAATACATTTGCTCAGTTGTAGGAAGATTATATAACGGTTTAAATAATCTGGCTTTAGATAATCATGCCAGATTTTAGAGGTACTCTGTCAGAGTTTAGATAGTTATAGCAAAACTGACAAGGTAGAAATGTTTTTAATCCTTTGTATTTTCAGTGCGGTTTTCTCTGTATTCTCATGGGCACACAGCCAAAGTGCCCAGATCCCACAAACCCTTCTTAGTCCCATTTATTTCAATGCAACGTGTGAATTAGGGCTACTAGGATCAGTAGGGGGTTGCAAACCTGGAGCATGTTATTCACTGCTAATGCTTGCCTCTTCATTGTAAATCTGCCTGGTTTCTGATGTCACCACCTAGCCTCCTCTCCCCAGTAACAGACATCACCTTAGACTCTTCGCATGCCTTGGAGACGGATGTGCAGACAGCAGGAGGCACACACTGAAGAGGTTCAAAAGATAGTTTTTTAGGTGAGATCCTAGCCCAAGAGGGAGCCATGAATGTAACAATGCCTGGCCCAAAAGTATCCCCTTGTTGAGCCCCCTGCATATGGATCTGTCCCTCTTTGTGATGGAAAAAGGGAAAGGAAGAAGAGCATCAGCTCTCTCCCTAGCATCACTCCTTCTTTCCCAGACACCTCTTGATCAGTCCAGGATCTGCCCATGGGGGAATAGGCAGGAAAGCCTGGAGGCAGGATTAGATGATGCCCATTATGTCCCCCACTCCCCAACCTTACGTAGGAATTTGCTCTGGAGTTAATACAGTCAGAGTCCAGGAATCAGGAGGGATCCACAGGTGGTAGCACAGGGGCATAGAACTTTGTAACCATTGACCCTGGACTTCAGCAAATCCTGTTTTGGGTGTTGAACAGCCCATGTGTTTTTGTGGCCCCAAAATTCCACTCCCACCCTGGAAGAAGAATTCTACACAGCTATTTTATTGTGCTCTTAATTCTATGGGAACTCGGCAAGGGCAGTTTTCCTCCGCTGGACCATCCCACAGCTTTGCCCCCTCTCATCGGGAATCTTGACCCCTCTACCCTATTTTTATATAGTGATATCCTACAGTACTTTTGGAACCATCCATCTAGCCCCTTAGATGTCAGTGGCAAAATTCCCTTTGACTCCAGAGGGTCAGATTTCATATACATGAAATCACTCACCCATCACTGAAATACCTCTGCCTACAGGGTACAAAGTGGCAGCCTGTGTTCAGAGAGAAGAGAGCCAACTATCATGCAACACACTGGCTAATCTCTCACGATAGATTATAAAACTGCCATGGAGCTGTTAAACTGTATTATGAAACACATCTTTAGATAGCAACTAGTCAGATGTCTTTCTGGAAGGGAAATACCGCACTGAAATGTTCAGCCATGTAATCATTTTCAGCTACTTGTGCTTCCATCTCAGAGTGGAGCTGCCCCTACACCATTTGGTTTTCATGGGGCAAATCCTTACCCTAAGGCTCTCCGGAGTGCAACCTCAGTCACAGCTCCAAGGTCCAGCCAGAAGGCAAGTATTAACGTCTCTTTCTCCCCCAGCCCATGCTCCGGGGGCAGAATCTGTGAGCAACCATTGTTTTTGTTAAAAATGACAGCAGCCCACAGCTACTCCAAAGCTCGGAATAGTAGATGTAGGTCCCAGAGCAGTGGATTGGGGGGCAGAGTTGAGGTGAGGCTGTCAAAGATGCAAGACAAATGCAGTTTAGTATCAGCACCACCCCATGAAATATAAATACATCTACACACCCATGGCAGAGCAACAGCAAACTCTATATAAAGATTGCATATGTGTTTCTGCAATAACCCCATGCTTTATGTACATCATAACTTTCCAAAACTTTGACATTTTGGAGCTGAAATATACAATTAGGAGACACTGTCAACATGAAATCAAGATAATTTAAAAATAAACATCTTTAAAATAGTTCCAGGTCCCCTTGCCAATTCTTTTGTAATTTTGCACTGTCATTTTCCTATTTTCCCCCCATATGGGCCATTATTATGCCTAAGGGCTCAGATCCCCAAAGGTATTTATACAGAAGCATCCCACTGATTTCAATGGAGTTAAGCACTTACATAACTTTGAGGCTTTCAGTCAAGATCCATACAAACAACCTGGGAAATGGATTAATTAGCTATGCAGGGAAACAGACTTGTGGTGGGGGCCCTCACATATGCAACAGCCTGTGGCAGTCCAGTGCAGCATCACCATTAAAACTGACTCAGTTTCCCCTGGTGAGATTTCAGTAAGTCCTAGGAAGCTCATGTATATTGAGCAGAGCCCCTTCAGGGTCTGTCTAGTTTATTTAACCCAAAGGTAAAACATTATACAAATAACCCTCCAGACCAGCATCTCTAGTTAGAGGGGGCGAGGGCTGAGTGGTCAAACCAGAACAACCCTTCCTCAGAACAGCATGTAATTCCTCTGATCTCCGGCTTTTCTGCTGCTACCTGCCCAAGTCGTTCCATAGGGTTAGGTTTTGCTGAAGTCAGCATTCACAGCTCCTCCCTTGCAATGCCTATCCCACTTAGAAGCATTCTTCCTTGGTTCCCTTTCCTGATAAGCCCCCTCATCAGATTCTCCTTGAACAGCCCTTCGCCTGGAGCTGTCTCGTTCTGTGCTCTACAGACTGTTTCTCTGCCCAAGAGCCCCTACTCTCTACCCTCAGGCTAAGAGAGTGTGTGTGGCAGGGCCTGCCTTTCATCTGGCTCTGGGACTTCCCTGCCTAATTAACTTCCTCCCAGTGAGTTAATTAGTCCCAGGTGAACCTGAGATGTCTCCTTGTGGAGCTTGCCAAAGGTAGGCTGAACCTTGGATCAGTTCAGAAGGGTCAGTTACTCTCTCACATGACTACATACGAAACACTGTCAAACAGCAAAAGAAAAATTGAAACATGGGGGAAAAAATCAGTTGTTTTTTCTAATCTTTCAGGTACAGTAATTTTAGGTGTGGCTTGTAAAAATGGAAAGTAAAACATTTCAGAGAGAAAAGCGTTTTTTTAAGTTGCCTGTATCCCTTTAATTCACACAGACTGGAAAGCACATTGCAGATCATGCAATTTTGTGATGAAGCAGGTGAACAGATACACACACGCAAATTCAAGATTACTTAATTACCACTGTCCTTTGTTCCCTCTCCTGCAGTCCCACCCAGGCTGTGGTTTTGTTCTGATCACGTCATGATATACTAGTTAATATGCTGGAGTAATGGAAAAATCTTACAAGTGTGAGACCTCACTAAGCCACTTTGCTGAGAAGTGGGGAGAAGTTTTGATGAGAACTAACATCAGGCTTGTGCATTAGTGGAACGTGAATTATATATGAGAAGGGTGTGTTTTGGGGGAAGGGACCTTCAGGTTTCCCCTATCCTCCTGCTGCAGATGCCCACATTCTTTTCCTTTCACCTGGGGATTTTCAAAGGAGCCAAAGGACATAAGCAGGCAAATCCTACTGAATTTTAATAAGAGTTGGATGCCTAGCTCCCTCAGTTTCATTTGAAAATCGCAGCCTGCAATTCTACTAATTGGTTTACACTGCTTAAAATGTTTTCAGGGGTATTTTTTCAAGGGAAAGAGGATAGAAATAATCTTTTAAAAAGGTGAGATTCTCCTTTACTTTTCTAGCACTCACAAATCAGACAGCCCTGAAAGCATAAGACCCAAAGTCACCTCTGCTTCATTGGACTTATTCCAGAGTTATATTAGTGTATCTGACATTGGACCCTGGCCTTCTGAGTAGTACATAAAGAGCAAAGGAGTGGTATAAGGTGCCTATAAAATGGAAATGTACCAATCTCATATGATAGTTTATAGCTCCTGTAGTCAGTGGAACTTCTGCCACTGACTTCAATAAGAGCTGGAATGGTTCCTAGTTCTAAGAACTGCAAAGGGAGGAGGAGAGAATCTGAAATAAAAACAAATAAAAGCTTTCGGAATAATGCTGATACAACAGCAGATTGATTCTGCTGCAGTTTTTTTTTTTAATGCATTTTTAAAAAAGAGTGGGTGACAAATTGAATTTGTCTGGTATATGGCCGAACACTGTTCCTGGCTCAGAGCAAAGCACAATAAAAATGTCATTTTGCATGACTCTTAAAAAACGTGACATGGATCCTTTCTCTTGGGATTGCGGAATCAGTTTATTTGATGATCCCGGCCTATTATAAGCTTCATCAAAGGAAGAAACAACAAAGGGAAAGGGAAAAACCAGAAAATAATGAAAGTCTGTGCTCTTGAGAGCACCATGCTCCACAGGACCAGGAGCAGCCACGGGATGGCTCATCCATCAAGTGCAAACATGCAATCAAGACTTGACATTGTCTGAATGTAGGGCATATGCAGTACTTGAAGACAGTACCAACGGGACTCCCAGAATACCAAACGTTAGCTATTTAATAGATATTTGTTCTGCAGTGATTGTTCAGCAGCTCACACCAAAGCTAAATTAGCCCAGAAGACAACACAGGAATACAAAATAATTAGAAGTACACAAGAAGGGGAAGGAAAAAATGCATGTTCTTTACAATGATCTCCTCCCTCCTAATAATGCCATCTGTCTCACAGTTATATAAACAGAGGGCACTGGGTTCCACCCCTGTAGCTGGGAGAGGTCCCATTTTTTCCTATTTTAAAGATTTCCTCATGATTAACCAACTGAGATTTTTTTTTTGATTGAGCTGCAAGCAATTATATTAGACCCATTAGCAAGTGCACAACAAACTAGAGGCTTTAACTTGCAAGATTTAAATATATTTTGGAAACAAGTTACCAAGAGGTGTCTCTTAACAAGGGTAATTACATTCACACTAAATGCAAATTCATGCAAATGAAAGTCATAATTAAACTCGCAAGTATTAGGAATAAGGAACCTGTGAAAGAGGCTGAAATTGCAGCACCGTCATATCATTTACAGGGACTTGGGTCAGAGTAGAGAACAGATTAACTCTGTGAATGCAACCAAAACTTGGCGGAGAGTTATGGGTTCTGATTCTTGCCTACACCTGTGTTACCATCAGAAGAAATTCTACTGAAGTCAGTGGAGCTACACGGTTGGAAGTGAGACCAGAATCAGGTCTTCTGAGTATTGTCATCCTTTTAAGTGGTGGGACAGACAGTGTGTTACATACTCTTCCTGTTAGGTAAACCAGTCCCAAATGCTTCAAGTCCCCTGTAGTTCAACTCCCACTTGGGATGTCCATTTGTAACAGCTCCATGGCCGAATACACACCAGCAGTCATCAGCAGAGATAGAACCCTGATGAATTATGCCTTCCACATGCACACCAGAGCAAACGTGCACTTGAATTCCGAATGAATTTATTTTAGGTTAGCCACTCTAATGGGTTTCATAGGCGTGCGCAGCACATTTCATTAGGGTGTGCACCCAGGGAATTTTATTTTTTATTTTTTTAATTTTTTTTAAAGGTGAACATTTATTGAACTTAATTAACTTAACTAAACTTATTTTTTTTTAAATCACCAACTAAATCTTTTCTTACAATACAATACAAACTTGGGACTTTTACTCTCCGCCGTGAAATCTCCCGCCAAAGTGAAATTCGGCGCCAGAGTAGGAGAGTTCACTCTACGCCGTGAGATCTCACGTTCCCAGATGCTGACGCAAGATCTCGCAGAATTTTACTCCGCCGCGAGTCCTACTCTCCAGCCACAGGCCGGACCAAAAAGGTTGGGCACCCCGCATTAGAGTGTGCCTGGGTACACTCAACACACCCTGTGCGCACACCTGTAATAGGTTTCCTTACCATGCAGAATGTGCTAGAGATGGCTAGCACAAACCATCTGAAATCACATCACACATAAAAAGCAACTCCATGCAACCTGTGATTTATCCTTTTCAAATGATATATAGCAACAGTGATTTTGGTGCAGAGATTTTATTGGAACTAAATGACCAACAGAGGTAACAGTCTGAGACTGCCCAAGGGTCTGCAATTAAACCGCACGTTCACAAGCACCCAAAGAGCAATTTTCCAATTAGGCTAAAGAGGCTGCTGCAACTGGTCAGCTAATTAGCAGAGATGGGCCTGAACTAATACCATGTCTGAAAGTGTCCTCCTCCCTGTCCCCCAAACTATGGAAAAATCCAGATTTCTCAGCTGGTCCATACAACCAAGACCCCCCCCCCCAGATCCAAACACCCGCAAAGTTGAGCCAATATCCAGATTCACATGTTTTAACTCAGGTCCATGGGTCCACTAATTAGATAGCTAGTGATATCTTTGACATTTAAAAGAGATTTATTTGTATAAACCTACTGATTCCGCAGAACATCTAACAGCCACATGAGACCCTCAAGGTGTGATCATTCTAGCAGGGTGTGTAGTATTTTTAACCTGATATCCTGATGTCAGGAGGAGACCATGAGGAGTTTCTACAGAACCAAACAGAACTAGATTTTCCTCTCCCCACGTTGCTCATGCAGTGTCAATGAAACTCAGCTGAATTAATCACTTACTTTTCATAAACTCAATATTATTCCTCCTTCCCCTCTCTCCCCTCCTCCCTAGCTGTGGGCACCTCAGGTGAAATCCTTACCACTCAGCATGAAACTTCAATAAACAGGCTCTGTGATGACATACAAAAGGGGAATACAAAAAGCGACATGCAAAAGGGAAGTGGGAATGAAATTCTCCTTGTGGCCTGCAGAGCACCTCTGTTGTCACCCAACAACTGCCACTGCAGTAATGGTCAAGGATACATTTGTCTTACACAAGGTTTTTGGGCAATGGATTTGTGTAGGTCACGGCCCAGTTGACCAATGGCCATCCTCTCCCGCTCCATGCCCCTGCAGAGAGTGCCACTCTTAAGCACTGCTCTGGGTGCAGTCTCTTTATATTGCGTCTCTGGAACTCATGGGGAAACCCTAGCAGTCCCACTAGGGTTAGCCTTGGCAGAATTCAATTTTTTTTATAACGTTGGCTGATAATTTTTAAACATTAAACATAAAAAACATTTTTTATTTTCATTGATTTAAACATTCACAATTGTGGGCAATTGTGGGGGGTTCAGACAACAATTATTTAATGACCGTAGACACTGAGATTAAAAAACGTGAAGCTTCATAACCTCTTAAACACAAATTGTCAACATCAGATCAAAACCTACGAAGTAAATATCCTTATATCAAACTCTAGCAGCATTTTTCTTACTTTGCCTATATGTACATTTCAATTATTATTGTTGGAAATTCTTTTTTGTCAACTTCATATGGTGAAACCGATGTTTACTAACATTTACTGATAAAAGAATTATCTTTCCAAGCCTAACTATAGACCAGGCCTTGCATACTTGCTGTAGAGAAGGGGCAGGATACCTCCCAAAGCTCTATTATCCAAGCACGGCACTAACCACAAAGCCAACTCCAGCTTGCAAGACGCTTTGGTCAATAAATAAATAAATACACCAGAAACATTCCCCCTCCCTTTCATAATCTTAAACAGCCAAAGAACAGGCTTTATAAGCCCTGTTCCCACCTCCACACCCAAGTCATTAGGAATGGTTGGCCGATTTCTAGAAATTTGGTAGAAGTCTTGGGTTGCTGGTCAAAGTGCCAAGAGGTTCAAAGAGAAAAGAAAGCAGAGTGGGCATGGGAGAGGTGGGACTGAGCCACCCAATCTGGGTCTGGACTCAACAGGTGCAGAATTTTTGTAATGGTCCATTACAACACTAAAGGTTTTGGTTCTGGCCCATGTCTAGCCAATGGTAAAAACTCCCCGCAATGTCTTTATAGTTTATGTCTAAGGATTCTAGTGTGTCTAGAGCTACCTTGGGTTATTCAGTGTGGGAAGATGATCGTTCCTGCATTGTTCAGTGAAGCTTTCCTCTTTAAAGGGCAGTACTGACGATGATAAGCAGTGTTCGACATAACCCACTCTCTCCCTGACAAGAAAAGGAAGTGAGACAAGGCAGAAAGAAGCCTGGAAACTGAGAGAATCATTGACACCTAGGCAAAGTGCCTATAAAATGCTACTACTGGTCTGAGCACAATTGACAGGTCTCAATGACTACCCAGAATGCAAGAAAATAGAGTCTTCAGACCAGGAGAGAGACGATAATAGAGAGATACTTTCCATTTATTTACCAGGCCCTGGTGTGATATAGCTACAGTACTGGTATGCTTTTAAGTATTGCTTTCCTTTGGCTTATCCTGAAATTACTCTTCTTGCTTCGGTCAATTGGAATCTGGTGAAACAGAAATCCAGCTCAGAGGAGTTTTCCACAAATGCTTTAGGCCCCCATCCTGCATGCCTCATGAAGCAAAAAGTAAGGAGAGCAAGATCAGGCCCTGAACTGTCATTGAACTCATCGACTGTGGAGGAAACAGAAATATGAGGGACTACACACAAATTTGGGCAGGTAAAAGTGATAGCACCAAATCATAGCAGCTGCTGAAGAAAATGAACTAGGGGACCAACTAGCCCTTGCCAGACATCCATGCAGCCTGACAGATCTCTCAGTGTAAGGTTTTTTCCCCTTGATATTCAGGAGACGTTTTCCCATTATTAATTTCATGCAGTTAAACCCCATTGTACTACCTCATATATGATCTCTGCAACTTCAGCACTTACATACCTCAAATATTCATAGGCTATTATGTCCCCTATTACAGATGGCACTTACCTAAGTTATACAGAGTTTCTTCTTTTAAAGCTTTCCTCATCAGTCAATTGCATCTGCTCCCAATCATTTTTGTTGCTCTTCTCTGAAATGAATTGCTGAGCCAGAATTGCTTTTCTCTGAATACAGCTTGCCTAGATCTTTCTAATGCACAGACCTGAATGCAGATTTCAGGTATGGTCTTCTTCTTTAAGACATTCAATTTTCATGTAACATCTACCCATTTTCTGTTAGTTATTTGGTATCTCAATTTTTTTAAAATATATTTTGCTTTCTTAAAAGTAATTCCATTGAACGCATACCATCTTGCTCCCTGACCTAGAGGGTTAATTTTGAGATATAACAAACTTGATATTGCCACTTTTAGTCCTGAAAATTGGTATTTCTCATGGAAAAGCCACACCAGGACATTTTATAAGCTTCAGTGGAGATGTCAAAACAAAGACAATTTCAGCTGTAGCAAATGAGAGGGAAAGAACCTTCACACACTAACTCATGGGCTTAAAAATTTAAAGTTTTAATTCAACCCATCATAAAATATTAAAAGAAAGAAAAGAAAAAGAAAAGAAAATATAGAAAAGAGGAGAGAAGGGAAGAAGCGAACAATTTTTGCAGCAACTTGTCAGCTTCTGAGCTGTTGCAAAAATTTTAGTTTCTTCTCATTCAGTTACTCTTTTTGAGTCTTTGCTTGAAACTCACCCGAAGGCATGTCCACTTCCCACTGCCTTCAAGTCATTGGGCTTGACTTGTAGAGGTTCTGAGTCGGCGCTTATTGACTTCATTTGGAATTGTATGAGTTCAGGGCCAAGTGTCCAAGTGCTCAGTTCTTATACTTGAGGCCAGATTTCCCACAGTGCTTGTTACCTAACAGCTCCCATGAGGACACTTATGACCTGACTTTGAAAAGAATTAACGCCCCAAAGGGATGAGCTCTTTTGGAAGACTGAGCCATTTATTTTGGTACTCTTTGGGAGCTGAGCTCTGGTTAAAATCTGGTCCTGCCTGTGGAAGCTGAACTCTTTTGAAAATTTGACCCTTAAATGTTCTTGTGTTAGAGGAAATCAATTTTTAAGGTTAAGCAACTGATGGAGCATGACGGGGGGAGTGTGATATAATGGTTGCAGACAGAAGTCAAGACCCTTGGGCTCTTTCTTAACTCTGCTCTGTGATTTTTAGTCGAAGCAAGCCTAAATTGTAAAATTCAAATCTGGATTTTGAACTCAAGAACAGTGGGATGGTGGGGTTGAGACCTGAAGTTTGTTTCAGCTCATTATAGAAAAAGTGACCAGTCTCTGAAATCCAGATCAGGGTTCAGATTTTAGAGTCTCCCCTTTCCCTGAGTTTGGCGGTGTTTGGAGGCTGAATTTTGATTGTGACCTATCTGTAGCATTTAGGGGAAATCTGAAGGTAAGAGAGGCTGCTTGATAAACGCTGATTGGGACGCAACTCCAAATACAAAGGCAGCCCACAAGAAAGCACACAGTCAGGAATGAACAAAGGGAACAAAGAGAAATGTTAAAGACACTTGAGCAGAGGGCTGAGTGCAGGAGGGATGCAGGAACCAATGAGATCAGAGATGTAGGAGTGGTACTGTGGAGTGTTCTGAAGATGAGAAGCTTGAACTGAATGGGTATACAGAAGGGCAGCTGGTGAATTAAGAAAGGAAAAAAGTAGTCTTGGCTGTGTTTTGGATAGATGGAAAGGGCTTGGAGTAGGTTTCAGTAGGGAGGTTATGTCAAGGTGGGAAGTTTCCAAAGCATGGACAGTGATGAGAAAGAGGACAGGATGAATCTGATGTTTTAGTGGGAGAAGCAGCAGGATTTAGCGACTGCTTGGATGTGAGACAGAAGGAGCCCAGATGACCATACTCAATGTAGTATCATCAGTCAGAACGTCGGGAAGGAGAGGGTGATGAACTCAGGGTTAATTATTCACCATCACTACATTTTTGATAGTGTCAGTCCTGCAGAAGCATTTGCAAATATCTGAACGCCCCAGGGGGAAATTTAGTAACTTGTTCAGAGATAGGCCTGTGATTTCAGACTCCAGATCTGAACGGCCTCAGAATTTGGAGACCCGGATATGAATCTGAATCCTGAAGCCTGAGCTCATCTCTGCTGTTAACTGAAACCTCAAATTCCCTGATCCAGTGAGTACCTTTGAAAAGGTTCAGAAGGTTACCTCGGCAACAAGCACTGTACAAATGCTTAGAGAGGGACAGAGATGAGTTTGTCATTGTTCAGTCTCAATGATGAATGTGGCCAGCTTTTTCCACCAGCATCTTCCAGTAGTGGAGAGTCCTCCCTTTCCGTAAATAATTATCTTAATTAAATGGCTGCTTGCTGTAATTCATATAAACAAGATACGCTGCCAGGAAAAGACTATTATTAAGCCTGATTTTTTAAAAACTATATTTACAGCATCAGTCAAAATATGCTGTCGCTATTATCTGCCATTTGGTTATGCAGCTGGAGGATTATGGGGAAGTGCGCGGGGGGGGGGAGGATTGACTGGAGACACATTTGGTCAGAACAGCTGCAATCTTTTAGGGTAAGTGATTGATACACAAACTGCAAGTGCTCAGATCCTAGACCTCAGTCTAGGCACACTCCAGCAATAATAGCTCACCACAAAACAAGCTCTAAAGGGTGAAATTTTCTTGTCATGGACTCTTGCAAGTGAAATATTCTGTAAGGGAAACAATTCTGTACTAACCTCTAAAGGGTTGGACCTGACAGATCTTTTATAGCCATTCACTACCTACACATACAGCAGAAGGAAGATGGATTGCATGTATTGTTATTCTGCGTTACAGTATAGCCTAATGGACCCAACCGACATGAGGGCTCCATTGTACTGAGCACGTAGTACGCCACAGTCTTTGCCCCCAAAGAGCTTACAGTCTAAATGGACAAGACCAACAAAGGATGGGAAGTGAAACAGGGGCACAAAGCCTCAGGGCCACCCAGAAGGTCAGAGGCAAAACTGGGACAAGAACCCAGATTTCCTCCAGCCCAGTCTAGGGGGCCTATTCAGTAGACTAGGGGACCTATTCAATAGTTTAGGGGACCTATTCAATAGACCCTCTTCATGCCAGATGGTGCTGTGCCTACCACTTGCATCCTGGTCCTTGTAGTGATTCGGATTAAGCAAGGACTGACTGCTCAGGGAACATGGCTGCTTCATTCAGTATTCTCACAGGGAGCGACCCCTAGAAATGGGTCAGAGCACTAATGAAACAGCGGCTGTGAATGTTGTTGATGACACAATACCAACTGGCCTCAGATTAGACATAGCAACAGTGTGAAACACCCACTAGTGCTACACATCTGCCTGTATGAGGTATAGAGGTAGGGTCCAGATGGGAATTCCCCCAGCACATGGAAAATGTTATGTAGTGTAGGTGGCAGTCATATAGCTATGACTAGTTTTAAGTGTATGATTCTCTCCTCTGGTTGGCAAATACAGCCTTCCCCATCCCCTGACTGTACAAAGATCTAATATAGTCCTGAGTATGTCTGTGCTGGAAGCTCACAACACAACAGTTAATCTATAGCTGTGTCTGACTCTGTCCTAGATTCGGAGATTATAAAGACAGAAGGGAATACTGTGATGATCTTCTCTGACCTCCTGTATCACACAGGCCATAGGACTTCCCTGAATTAACTCCTGTTTGCACAGGAACATCTCTGTTAGAAAAACAGCCAATTTTGATTTTAAAACAGTGACGGAGACATCCCTTACTATAGCCCCATATTGCTTGAAATACCTCTGGCTCCTTTATTTTTTCCCTTGACATGTTCAATTCAGGCTTTACGCTACCATGGGAATCCTAACTCTTTGAATTTTATGTGCTTTGTTTTCCTGTTGCAGAACAAGGTGTTTTTATTCAACACTACAATCTCTTGACTTCAAGAGGGAATCAGAAGGTGTTAATAGCATTTTGCCATGGTGTATCTCACGAAGCAGCGCTGACCCCTGCATCAAGTTTGACATCTCTCTTTCTGCCAGCTCTGATTATGATTAATCCAATGGACAACCACTTGGGAATAACAGTAATTCAGCTACCGAAGTGGTTAGACAACTCCTGTCATTGTCTTGTACTCTCTGGCAAGAAGATGATATTCTTTAAGTCAGTTACTTTACGTATTCACATAGCACAGTGTTATTTGGAATACGTTTCTTTAGAAGCCTTTAGGAAAGACTTTTGCTTTGTACATGTCTGCCCAAGAAGCCTATTTCAAAGGTAGGAGCCACTGGTTGGACTAGGAAGTAATAGTGTGCAAAGACTGTACCAAGGGATTTGTAGTCTGCATTCTTGGCTTCTATTCCCTCTTCTGCCAATAATGTGCTGCCTGAGGAGGGGGCTGTATGGCTATGTACAGACTGGCCAGCTGGGGAAGGAAAATGAAGAGTCCCAAATACAGGTCACTTTCTCCAGGGCTTGTTTTAGTTCCAAAACCAAGACTCAAAACCACAGCAAATCAACTCAAACCACTGGGTATATAACCACCCAAGGTCTTTCCAGGTACAGGCAGCAGGAGAGAAGAAGGCATACCCTTTCCCTATAATAGCTGCCTTACTTCATTCATTTCCCCTTTTACTTTTATAACCCCAGCCAGATCAGCCTTGTGACAGGCTGTTACACAGTTGCCAAGAGAGAGACTAATGCTCATTCTCAGAAGGACCCAGTTAAAGAGGGCAAACAACATCCTACTTTATTGACCTACTGTTAAGTAATTAATAATTGTACCAGAAACCAGTTGGGGATATTTTGGTGTCAGTTTCAGCAGACGTGATATTTTGCTCTCAGTTTGATCACAGGAATCTGTGATCATATGGAGAACTGCATGTCTTGGCAGATCAGATAATGGAGGGATAAATATGGAAGGAAACAGCAGGGCCTAGCAGCAGGATAGCTAGAGCGAGTAACATGTGTTGTAGGATTTGCAATATCCCAGCAGCACAGCTAATGAAGCTTTGCAGCATGGTAGCATCTCTTCCTGATGGCGAATGTTCATTAAACTTCAGCCATGCTTCACTAATGCCGCAAAGCTATAGCCGGATTGTAAGTGGCATTAAGCATCCCTAGTTCCCACTGAAATCAGTTAGTATCATCAAGCCTTTATACTACCGTAAGTTCTTAACTCACTTGTGTTTCCATAACTCTGGGGGAAGCCTTAACTCTTCACACAAAGTAAGACGGGCACTAGGAAAGGAGGAATTTGATTGGTCCCTAGAAGTTCTAAGCCCTGCAGCAATTGGACAGTATCACTAGGACTCGGAAACTTGAGACCCTTCATGTCATAACTTGCGCGAATGTGTTTAGATGCCATCCTCGCTGTCAATGTAGAGTCTCTCAAAGCTGATTGGACCCAAGCAGTAACTCCTGGGCTCAGGTTACCCAGTGGCACATGGAGAATGGATTCAGGTCCCCCACCCTCCAGCTCACGCATGGCTTGTCAAGGTGTCTGTCCCCATCTCGGGTTGTGTGTATAGTTTCCTCCTTGGGGATAATTCCTTGATCTCTCCGCAGAGCCAAATTCCTATCTCTTCTCCATCTCCTTGTGGGTCAGGAGCTGGAGTCCTCTATGGCAATATATCAGTTTCCACAATGAGGGGGAGGCAGTGGACTTGCCTTTCTGGCTATCAAGTCTGGCTGCCATGTGGTTGCACCTAAGCTGGCATGTTCACAGCCCCATGAATCATGATCCCTGGCAGTTTGCCCACTTGTGCTCTGTTCCCTGACACACAAGACACCTCCAGTCTTTGCAATCTCTATTTAGTGGGTCAGCATAGAGCCATTACTTCCTCCAGAGTGTGATTACCCACTTCCAGAGGGTGGAGTGCACTCATCTGTTCCCCCCCCTCACCGGGCTCTCTGAGAATACCCTCCTCAGCTGTCTGCCTTCATGCCTTCGCCTCTTGTGGAGTGGAATCACCCACTTTTCCCCACCCTTAGACCTGGCCCTGGGCTACAGTGCCCTGTGAATCAGCCGTACTTACCCCGTGATCCAACTAGGTTCAGAACCCATGGTTCTTCCCTTTGGGAGACTGAGACCAGCGGGGAACAGAGTGGCCAGACAGCCTTCTTAAACCAAAGTGGTGTTTGATCTTAACAGCAGAAATAAAGCATAACATAAAAGAAAAAGGATTTTAAAACAACAAACAAAGTCTATATGTAAGCCTACTTTATCTTCAAACCTACCACTTTATGACCATGGCTTATGAAAGCCTAGCTTTCCCCTGTCCATGGGTGTCACTCTGAATAGCTTCACCACGACAACTGTCCGCAACTTCTGGACAGAGTGTGTCTTTATAGTTTCTTTGATCTGCTGGTTCCCATGCTTTGTAACATGGCTGGAGCACAGATATAGGATCTGCATAGTTCATAGCCCTGGCATTGTCTCTTCACCACCCTGACGTGTTACCAGGAGGTAGCTTATCTCAAGCTATTGTTTCACATGCTGCTCTTTTGCCCAACAAGTTGCTATTAAATTAAAGTAACATATTAATTCAGCAAACATCCCCATGAGCAAGTCAACCTACAGCATCCATAACTTCTTGCAGAGCAACCACCTGTGCAGTACACCATCTTTGTTGCCAACGTTGCTGTAGAGAGGAGAGAAGACTTTGTTCTAATGTACAGAAAAGGGATTCTTTACTAAGGCTGCTGGACACAGACAGGACCTTGTAGTTCTGTCTGGTTCATTCATTGCCAGTCTAACTAAACACAGCCTGTGCTGCTACCGTGACCATTGGACTGGCCTGGACTCAGAAGTCTTGCAAGGGACAACTGACTACAGCTGGGGGCAAAGCTATTTTCCCATCCCGTGAAAATTTTTGAGATATAAATTTTTTTTGTCTGTGCTGCACCAGGCCCAAAACAGAAATCTTTTCCATGAAAACCCAGAAAGATCCCCGAATAATGTGGTGATTAGGGAACTCACTGGGCATGTGGCTTTGAGCCTCTGCTCTAAATCAGGGATGTGAACATGGCTCTCCTACATCTGACCTCTCTTGTGCTAGTTTTGTCCAGAAATTCCATCCTGGACTTGAGAGTCCTTCCCAGTGAAAGGTTCATCAACACCCGCAAAAATATTCAGTTCTGACAAATTGATATTTTCCAACAAAAAAGAGGTTTCAATCAAAAATCACCAGTCAGCTCTACTGCTGACGATGCTACCAGAGCACAGGAAATCTAGCAAGTGGTCATCACAGATGAATACAATACAGCTTCTCTCCTACAGCTTCCCATAGAAAGTTCAGTGAGAGAGGCTGCCATAAAAGAACAGTGCCTTGAAAGATAGGTGATCATTAGCATAGATAAAATATGGCATCATGGGAGTGGAGAGTAGTATATAAGATTACTACCCAGTGGGAAAGCTTCACTGCCGAGACACTGCCGTGCTGAATTAAGTAGGTTTGCAGCAAAAATATAGCATGTGCTGTTTTAATAACCGAGGATGGAATTGCCTTCAGTACCTTAAATAGATTACCGAGCAGGGTGCTGTAGCTGCCTGTGAATATATTGTTGCACAGAGGAGACTACAGTACATAACTCAGTAATTGCTTCAGAGAAAGCTCCACTTTTGGAGCTGGGTCACCCCTCCCAGGGCAAATGCAGGGTCTATGAGAGTAGGAAAGGGAAACTGATTGAGCTTCCCAGAGTGTTCCACCAGTAGGGACTGGTTTTGTTCCCCCACCCCCAAAGAAACAAACAAGTCCAGGCACTAGAACTCGATTCTCTGGGATCAGCTGACAGCCTTCTGCACAGATGCTGTTCACTCTGCATAGATTCTGGGGCTCCCCTCTCTGCACTCCCCTATCACGCCATTCAGACTGCCCCCAGGGGGGCCTAGTGCCATCAGCATTGCCCCACCAAGCAATCATCAAGGGGAACCAAATTCTTGTCAGAAAGACCAAAATTATTAATCAGAGCAAAATACTGACACAGGAGCCCAATTTTACTTTTTTAAATCTTAAACTCCAAGATTTTCCAGTGGTCTAACCCCTGAACTCCTGGAAGCTTGGTTGTTTTTTAAACAGCGACATTCAGAGACCCCAAAATACCTGTTTGTCCCCATAATAATGCCCCCACAATTAGTGTAACACGAGCCCTGCTCACAAGGCCTATCCATCTGCCACTATTTTGGGACCTTCCATCCTATAAATTCAGGGAAGATACAAACCACAGAAGGCTTCCCCAGAAAACTTGTAATTGGGCTCAGCTCTAGGAAGGAAAGTATGTGAAGGAAGGAAGGTGTATGCATTCTACCAGCTTTTCAGTCCTGCCCCCAGAACAGCCCCTTCCTGTATACAGATCTAACACATCAAAACAAGCTGTCCAGGGATAGGGCAGATGGTGCTACAAAAGCAGCTGTGAACACCATTTTCTGCCAGTGTATGATGAGAACCATGTGGAGATCTTAAGGGGAAGACTTGGCTTTCAAACCTGCCCACCCCCCCCCCCCCCCTTGCTTACTGCTTCTAAAGCATTGTCTGCACAGGAACGTTTTTATGGTCTAAGCTAAGCTTAAGGAAAATAAGGCCATTGCGGAGCAACTAAATTAATTCTTTGCATCAGTCTTCATGGCTGAGAACATGAGGGAGGTTCTCAAACCCCAGACATTCTTTTTAGGTGACAAATCTGAGGAACTTGTCCCAGATTGAGGGGTCATTAAAGGAGGTTTTGGAACTAACTGACAAATTAAACAGTAATAAATCACCAGGACCAGATGGTATTCAACCGAGAGCTCTGAAGGAACTCAAATGTGAAACTGCAGAACTATTAACGTGGTATGTAACTTATTATTTAAGTCAGTTTCTGTACCAGATGACTGGAGGATAGGTAATGTGATGCCAATTTTTTAAAAGGCTCTAGAGACAATCCTGGCAATTACAGGCCAGTAAGCCTAACTTCAGTACCAGGCAAATTGGTTGAAACTATAGTAAACAACAGAATTATCAGGCACGAGATGAATACCATTTGTTGGAGAAGAGTCAACATGGTTTTTGTAAAGGGAAATCATGCCTCACCAATCTGCTAGAATTTTTTCTGGGGGTCAGCAAACATGTGGACAAGGGTGAACCAGTGGATATAGTGTACTTAGATTTTCAGAAAGCCTTTGACATAATCCCTCACCAAAGGCTCTTAAGCAAAGTAAGCAGTCATGGGATAAGAGGGAAGGTCCTCTCCTGGCTTAGCAACTGGTTAAAAGACAGGAAACAAAGGTAGGAATAAATGGTCAGTTTTTGGATGCAGAAAGGTAAATAGTGATGTCCCCCAGGGGTCTGTACTGGGACCAGTACTGTTCAACATATTCATAAATGATCTGGAAAAAGGGGTAAACAGTGAAGTGGCAAAATGTGCAGATACAAAACAACTCAAGGTAGTTAAATCCATAGCAGACTGTGAAGTGTTATAAAGGGATCTCTCAAAACTGGGTGACTGGGCAACAAAATGGCAGATGAAATTCAATGTTGATAAATGCAAAGTAAGGCAGACTGGAAAACATAATCTGAACTATACATATAAAATGATAGGTCTTACCACTCAAGAAAGAGTTCTTGGAGTCATGATGGATAGTTCTCTGAAAACATCCACCCAATGTGCAGTGGCAGTCAAAAAAGCTAACAGAAAGTTGGGAATCATTAGGAAAGGGATATATAATAAGACCGAAAATATATTACCGCTTTATAAATCCATGATATGCTCACATCTTGAATACAGAGTGCAGATCTGATCATTCCAGCTCAAAAATGAAAAGGTACAGAAAAGGGAAAGAAAAATGATTAGGGGTATGAAACAGCTTCCATATGAGAAGAGATTAACAAGACGGGGACTTTTCAGCTTGGAAAAGAGATGACTAAAGGGGGATGTGATAGATGTCTAGAAAATCATGACTACTGAGGAGAAAGTAAATAAGGAAGTGTTATTTACTCCTTCTCATAACACAAGAACTAGGAGTCACCAAATGAAATGAACAGGTAGCAGGTTTAAAACAAACAAATGGAAGTATTTCTTCACACAACGCACAGTCAAACTATGGAACTCCTTGCCGGAGGATGTTGCGAAGGCCAAGACTGTAACAGGGTACAAGAAAGAACTAGATTACGTCATGGAGGATAGGTCCATCAATGGCTTTTGGCCAGGATGGGCAGGGATGCAAAATCATGCTCTAAAGTTTGGTCACTGTCAGAGGACAGGATATTGGGCTGGATGGACTATTGGACTGACCCACTATGGCTGTTCTTATGTTCTAAGATGGGAATTTAAAGAGATATAGTTATACCAGTTTAACTACTGTGTGGACACTCTGGTAAAAGAGCGTCCCTATATGGGGTTAAACTGGTATAACGAGGTGTACAACTGGTAAAGCTTCCCATGTAAGCAGGACCCAAAATATTCAAGTCAACTCCTGAGCTCTTTCCTCATCCCTGAACCTGCCTCCCTTGTAAACGATGTGTTCGTACCTCACACCCTGAACTGTGTCTTTGATATGGTGGAGTAAGGCACTTACTCAATGGGAGTAAAGGTGGCAGACTCTGGCCTTCCAATTTAAACCTTAGGCAATACCCCCAATGATGTAAATAAGAGGTTGCTCTGAGTAAGGACATCTGGATGTTGCCCCAGCTGCCCATGGCTTAGTACTTACTCTTTGTTCTCTGAAGTAATATTTAATGGACATACCGTTCTCTGACTATGAGTGGTTAACTCTACTCCCTAGGCTGGAATGAAGAGGCATTTGACATTCCATCTTTCAGTCTTGATCACAGCACAGACCACACAGGTTTGAACTAGGTTATCCTGGTTTCATTCAACCTTAATCATGTTACAATAGGACAAATAGTTTGGGTATGTACAGCACAGTACCATAGAAATCAGTGCAACGAGGATAGGTTCCACTAATAGCAGCCGGTCCCCTCTTACCTTGCTAACCGATAGATTTACAGTACAGCATTTCTCATGAAACCTTTTTAATGCCAGATTTGTGCAGTTCACCTTTCTGCTGTTATCTGAGTCTCCCTATATGGAATGTACAATATTCGCATTATAATGCACTATGCAAGGTGCCAAGCAGTGGGAGGCTTTATACGTTCATTATTTGGTCCTTGACCTCAGTGAAAGAACATAATTGCATTTCAAAAGTTTGCTCCAGGTTACGTAAGAATGAATAAGTGTAATCCAGATAGAGGTGGTGCATTAAAATGAATGGTTTTCAAACAGGTTGCGCATGTTCGGTGAGCTCCAGTCTAATCTTTGTTGCTTTCTCCCTTATAAGGCACAGCATCAAGCAGCGCGCCCCGCTTTCAGCACATTCTGAAGTTAGACATTTCTTTCCCTCTCAGTCTTACCCTAAATAGAGCAGGCATTGGTTTTTTCCACCATATGATTCTAATGGAGATTGAAACAACTCTGGCTTTTTGAAAGAGGAATCCAAAGAAATACAACTTGAAGATATTTAAAATCCAAATCCTGATCCACAGCCAGATTTAGTGCCTTGAACCCATCTCCACTTTTTTCCCCATTAATTTTCCTTTTGCACCAGCAGCTCTGATCATGCCTTAGTATGGGAGGGTGGGAGGGAGGGGTGATGGCTTGAGGTCCCTTCCGACTCTACATTTCTATGATACTACTCTTTCAGCTCAACTCTGTGTAAAATATTACTTGATAAACTCTCACTGCAGAGCCAACAGGAGAGCAAGATGGGGTGAAAATCCTGGCCCCATTTAAGTCAATGGCAAATCTCCCAGTGATATCAGGATTTCACCCATTGCATGCAGATAAACCCTGTCTAAACAGCAGCCTTTGCATTTTTTGCAATATTTTTTAATTTCTCAATGACAGAAGGATGGGTTTTTTGGTAAGTATCTATAAAGCCAGAGGTCATGCTCTGCTACCTTACAATGGCCTGATTCTGCTAGCCTTGCGTTCAGTGACAACCGACTTCCCGGATAGCCCCGCTGATTTCCGTGGGATGACTCACAGAGTGAAGTGTTACTCAGGGGGTTCAATTAGGAGCCACAGATCTGACCTACGCCTGCTCATGGGGCAGCACAGCTACCCCATGCCCCTTACTTGACTAGATTACTTACTTACTGAATTGCAAGGCGCCCATCCAGCCCAATGGGAATGAAAATGGCAGAACCTGGCTCTGGGAGGAGAGACATAAGAAGCCATTACCGTGTAACCGGTGCAGACTAGGATATATTGCCTTCATGGAGAGGGGGAGCCAGTATGGATAAGTGAATGGAGGATTAGACAAGGATTTAGGGAATCTGGGTTCTGTTCCTGGCTCTGCCATTGCTCTGCTGGGTGACCTTGGTCAAGTCCCAACTCTGAGCCTATAAAATGGGGATAAGGAGCCTGATCTCTTTTGTAAAGCACATTGCAATCCACAGATAAAAAACCACTGTCTAAGGGCTACTGTAATTACTAATGGCTTCATTCTGTGGGAAATCACAGTTCTCCACAGCATGAGAAATAATCTCCCTAGTGACAGCTCCTTGATGCATTAAGTTCTAGCCCAGCCATACAAAGGCAGAGGTGTGAAGCTCAGCTTTGCAATTTAACATCAGGCTTTTTCAAATATTGCTTCCTCATTGCCTTACGCAAGCAAAGGTTGGCATCACCCAATGTCAGGAGGGACTTGCTTTTATTATTTATTGCTGAAAGCAAGGCACGTTAGATAAAATCCCATGGAAATCACCACCTGCGTTCCCCCTCCCCCACGGAACATATTTGACATTCCTCATTCTGCACATCTCTCTTTCATCTAGATTAGTCAGGCAGTTACTATCAGCTCCTGCTGAGCAGTAAAACTGTGCAGCAAGGGCACAAAGTGCCATTTAACAAAGAACTCTGGGCATAGTTCTCAGGAACAGGATATTCCCTTTGCACAAGCATTGCACTGCAATTTAGTGTGTTAAGACAAGTTGATCATTTATCCTGCCCTCAAAAGTTGAGCTGTTTAACTGATCCAGTCCAGTACAAAAAAATCCAGCCCAACACCAAAAAACCCACTCCCCCTCCCACGCAAAAACCCCCAAACCCTTCAGTAGCATACATGAAGGAACTGTGAAAATACTTCAGCAACACAGCTTCCGGCCTAATCCTGGTTTAACGATATGAAGGCATCTCTGCCTAAACTCCATTCAAAATATTTTTCTAGTAAGCATCAGATATTGTAAATCTGTGGCCACCTAGGACTTCATACCAGTTACTGTACTTCACAGTGACACAGAGAGATCTCTGAGCCTTTTGTTCGGACTGAGCTAAAGGAGAATCTCCATTAGCTGTGGGTGGTATAAGGCCTATGACACACAGCTGAGCCATCCGAAGTCCTTTCAGTAAAGAGCAAGTGCACATACACACACTAGTCATGCCATTACAGAATGAAAGGTGGTGCACCCTTGCACATTTTGATCCTGCTGCACAAGGTTAAAAGATAGGATCTTGCTGGCTGGAACACACACTTTTGTGGTGGTGTGTTTTATATAGCTGCGGCTTCTCCTGCTTAGGGGGTTATGTAAGTATCTTAAACTGTTACATGCCGTTAATCAGGCACTTAAAATGCAAGTCAGGCACTGTAATCTACTTGGTTGGATTTGCGATGTTTTCTTCAGTTTATATAGTGCTTTGTGAAGCCTTGACAGATTTTCTGTTTCCTAATAGGCTAGAGTCTAAAGAGAACACAGCCTTATTATTTAGATGTCTTGTCTCAGAAACAAGCAAGAGGAACTAATTAAGTGGGACTGCCAGGCTAACCAGAGCAGAACATACATTCAAGACTCAGGATCCGACTGATTTTGTGATAAGGGGAGAACAGATTGGCAAATACGTATCGTTAGCTAAATATAAATATATAACGAAAGAAGGATGGGATGTTTATGACATAAGGGAGAGCAGGCGTAGTTTACTAACAGCACCAGAATATGCACTGTGCATTTGGCGGTGATTCAGATAAAGCAGAAAAGGGGCTGCATTCCAGAGTGGTGACATGAATCAGTTTATGGTATACGGGACCCAAGCAGAATTTTTTCGGACCCAATACAAACTTGTTACACAGGCCCCCGTCCACACACATACTCATGGGGGTTGCAACCTGGGCCGGGCCCACCAGGGCCTCCAGACCCTGGTAAAGTGTACCCTTCCCCCTCCCCATCTGGGGGCCCTGATGGTATATTCTACGCTTGTTCCACATACAAAAATCCCAGATGAGGTTAGTTAGAGTGCTGCATAGTGACCAGCCATGTGCTTCTCTTCCCATTTCACCTCTGAAGACTAGGCAGACTGCACCAGAGAAAAGTGTTTGGTGGTTTCAGCTCAGTTCTAGTGGATGTGCGTACACAGTCTTTTCTGGGAAGATGGCACAGATGAGAAGAGCAGGGCTGTGGCAGCCCAAGAGTAACAGGCAGGAAACCAAAGGAAGTTTAGCTTGAGCCCGTCCTGCAGGATTTTATCTTAAAGAACATAAAGTGACGTAAATGCGCCCTGCTGCCAAAAGATCCAAGGCCTGGCTCTCCACCACTTTGCCCCTTGTGTAGCCACTCACACTAGGCAAAGTGGGTGTAAAATTCCACCACTTGTGGGTGTGAATTGACAACTCACAAGTGGCCATGCTTTTGCACTGGTGTAAATGACTAAATAAGATGCAAGCAGAACACAAATGTGCGATATGTGTCACAGTCCCCTCCACCAAGTCGCTAGGCCACAAAGAAGTTAGCATCCTGCAGCATTCAGATCCACCCCCAGACTTCAAGTACCCCAAGAGGGTTTGGGTCTGGACGATTGGTTTGGGCTCACACTAACCAGTGCTTAAATTTCTGTTGAATAGCCACTAAATAGTGCATGAGAGATAAAAGTCCCATGGCACAGCTACAGCAGCCTTTCTCCCTGGACCAGGAAGACAGAATTAGAACCTGCCATAGGGCAAACCTCAAAAGTGTTTGAGGTGCTCTAATTACAAGAACAAAATTCAAAAGGGAGACTCATGACTCCATAGAGCAAGAAGAAATGGGGGGAAAGAGCTGTAGGCTGTGGAGCGAGCAGGTGAAGCCATCCCTGCACTCTCCGCCTACTGCTGCTTGCTGAGCTCAGACCCATAACCTGACAATTCACTTTGGTCTGCAAAATGGAAAAATGATCCCTGGGAAAATTAAGAGCATAAGAACGGCCACACTGGGTCAGACCAATGCTCCATCTAGCCCTGGGTCCTGTCCTCCGACAGCGGCCAATGCCAGGTGCTTCAGAGGGAATGAACAGAACAAGCAATCATCATGTGTTCCATCCCCTGGGGCTCGTTCCCAGCTAACAGAGGTTAGGGTCACTTCAGAGCATGGTTTTGCATCCCTGCTCATCCTAGCTAATAGCCATCGATGGACCTGTCCTCCATGTACTTATCTAGCTCTTTTTTTAACCGTTACAGTCTCGCCTTCACAACATCCTCCGGCAAAGAGTTCCACAGGTTGACTGTGCGTTGTGTGAAGAAATATTTCCTTTTGTTCATTTTAAACCTGCTGCCTATTAATTATATATGGTGACCCCTAGTTCTTGTGTTATGAGAAGGAGTAAATAACACTTCTTTATTTACTTTCTCCACACCAACCATGATTTTATAGACCTCTGTCATATCCACCCTTAGTCGTCTCTTTTCCAAAGCTGAAAAGTTCCAGTCTTACTGATCTCTCCTCATATAGAAGCTGTTCCATACCCCTAAACATTTTTGTTGTCCTTTCTGTATCTTTTCCAATTCCAATATATCTTTTTTTGAGATGGAGTAACAAGATCTGCACAAGGTATTCAAGACGTGGGAGGATCATGGATTTAGATAGAGGCACTATGATATTTTCTCTTGTATTATCTATCCCTTCCCTAATGATTCCCAACCTTCTGTTAGCAGAATTCTACTTGCAGCCGTCGTAGCAGGTGTGCACATAGTGATCAGGGGCAGAAAGTTGCAGGGAAAAGAAGTACTATATGAAGGGAAATGAGAGGCAGCTGCTGAAACTGCCCATTTCCATCATTTCAACACCTCTGTGATGTACATAAGCATTTTGTAGGTGGGGAAAATGAAAATGAAGCACAGAAAGCCTATGACTTATCCTGACAGTCAGTGTCAGAGCTGGGATCTGAAATCTCATCTCCTGACTCCCAGTCCTGCGCTTTAATTACAAGTCTACCTTTCCTCCCATGTGAACCCGATAGCCGTAGGGCTCCACACTCAAGATTAGACAAACTCTTTATTAATGCTCCCTCCCATAACCTCCTCTTTCACTGCTGCCAATACCTCCGTGCTTGAAAGGGCCATCACCTGGGCCTTATCTGACACCTCCTGCCCCATGCATCCATGCAGCATCCAGAGCATGCCACTATTTTCTCCACAGTGTTTCTAAGATCCAGGATTTTTCACACAGCGAAAAACTCCCATCTGGTCTCTCGTTATCTCCCATCTTTATTTCTGCAGCCACCTCCCCCTACGCACGGGCCCCCTGCAGTCCATTCAAAATGCAGCCACTGTTATTATTGTCCTCATCATTACAACACACACGCACAATCTTTGAATCCAGCCATGGCTCTCTTTTCCACTACATCAAATCCAAATTTCTCACTCTCACAGTTGAAGCCCTCCATTTCTCTCCTCCCCCACACCTCCACCTACTTATTTGCACTGGTATCTTATCAAGGAGCCCTTTGCTCTCTATTCTGCCAATGATGCCAACCTCGATTGCCAGTTTTCTCAACTCTCCCATAGGGCTAGCGTGCTTTTTCCAGTCTGCCTCTTATGCTGGCAACCCCCTTCCTGAACAGATCCATAGGGCACTGCCATGTCCACGTCCTGAAAGATTCACTCTTTCCACAATGGAATTGAGAATATAAAAGGTATTACTATAATCAAACACCCCAGCTATTCTCCCAGGTTTCCCAGGGCATCCTGCCGACTCTGTGTCTGCTTGGCCTAAACGACAAGCTTTTTGGGCCAGCCCCCAGCACAATGGCAGCCTGTAGAAGTATTAAATAAAATAAAATCGTTCTCAAGTTTTGGAAGAATGCTGGAGTTTCCCTTTAAAGAAATACTGGGTTTCCCGCACCACAGCCTGCAGATTGTCATCATGTGGCCAGGGTAGGTGCAGCAAGCTTCATGTAGTCCCCTCCCTGTAATATATTCTCTAATTTATCCCTGTGTTAATTAAAAAAAAAAAGTAGATCAGATGCAGTTGTGATTTTTAGTGTTTAAAACAGTACCAGACTGACAGGCCTACGGGACCCTGGCAATAACCACCCCAATTCTCTGAACCCTTTCACCAATTATACACAAAATGCCTATGTTACAAGAGCATTATTAAGATTGCAAAGTCAAGCACTTGGCAGTTAGGAAATGCCAGAATTAAGGCTTCCTGTGCAACCTTAATCCAGTCTCCTTATGCATGTGCATTATAATCCAGTCTTTAGCTAAGTGTTCACACACTATTTTTGGCACAGAACCCCTGCTTCATTGGGTGCAGAGGATGGACCTGCTCTAAGGCTGGATCAGGTTTGCCTAGTGAAGAAGGCTATTGTCTGTAGGATTCCTGACTCACTTTTTGCACAAGTTAGAATGTGTTTTGAATGGCGCAGGGGATGGCAGAAAAGAAGGGATGATCGCCTGGCTGAGATAGCTGAATGCTTTCCTGGAGAATCTGATTCTATCCTGCCTCTGCCACTGAGTTCTGTGTGTGATGCTGGGCAAGTCACTAAAACAAAACCTTTCACTAGTGGCCACAAATTGTGTGTTCCTCATAGTCTGGATGGCTGACTTGAGGCTCCGGGGTTTGACTTAGTGCTGAGAACTCACAGCTCCAACTGAAACCAATCAGAGCAGTGCCTGAATACATAAAGTGCAATATAATTCTAAACGTTGTGAAAAATCAGGTGACAGGCATGTCATATTGGGCACCCAAAGCTAGTGGACAGTTTTGATCTTAATCTGTCTGTGCTTCAGCAGCTCCCCATCAGTAACAATGAGCCTGAGTACGGCCAAATATCATTATCATTGCAGAGGAAAGTATTTTCAGGGAGCACAGCAGCAAATCCTTCTGACACACTCAGGACTACGGAAGCTGGTTGACAGTTGTGCACTCACAGATGTTAATATCAGATAGGACAAGATGTGATGCGCCATAAACAGAAACATTCTTCAAATGAAAAACCAAGGGCACCCTGCTCATAAGTGAGGGTAAAGACTACTCCAACCTTGTTACCACATATTTGGTTAAACAAACCTTCTGCCTATGACTGGGGGATATATTGCCGTTCTTGTTTTTATAAAAGAAGCAAAGCTTTGAACAAAAGATTTAGTCATTTAAAAATCTTAAAAACCCAAACCAATAAATAAATCACCCTATTATTCTTTTGTTCGGAACTAGTCCTTAAAAAAAAAAAAGGCAAACTGAGAGAGAGGATTCAAATAAACCTGAATGATTCTTTAATACCTTAACAAGCGTTCTAGTGCTCTGCTCCTTGTTTAGGAGAACACTGGAGTCGGACTGCTATGATTCTGCAATGTGCTGGGGGTTAAGGGAGTTCTAGGAAGAAATACTTCCTAGAAATAGAACATAATACTAATGGAAGGAGTGGTAGGCAGCTGCAACAGGTGCCAAGAATAGGAACAATAAGTGGTTTCCCCTTAGGAGAAGTCCTGTGGTCCTAACAGATACGCAGATGCCAAGAGATCTAAAGAAACAGAAATGGAAGACCAGATCAGAGTGGCCCCAAGATGCAGGTTCTCCTCTCATCCCAGCATTAAGTCAGGAGTAAGTCAAGTAACTCAAATGAAGTCTATAGTAATCCATTGGTGCAAAACTGGTGCAAGCAAGATCCGAATCAGGTCCACTACCCAGAACTGAACATGAACCTCTTCCAAAGTTTCTGGGGGATGATCAGTTCTGGGGATCTGGTCTGAGCCCCTCTCCCCCTCAGACAGAATCTGACTGACACAGACACAGAGGTGGTTTCATTTCACATACCTTATGCGAGTAATGTTGATCTACAATCCTTGCCAGCCCGAAGTCGCCAATCTTCAACACCAGGTCTTCTGTGCTGATGAAAATGTTGGCAGGCTTGAGGTCTCTGTGCAGTATGTTAGCTGAGTGGATGTACTTCAGTCCTCGCAGGAGCTGGTACATGAAAAGTTTGGCATGCTCCTCAGTCAGCGTTCCTTGCTCCAGTAGTTGAGCCAGGTCAGTCTCAATGTATTCCTGGACTATATACACCATGTTAAACTTGAATAATTCCCCTTGCAGGTCAGCTCCCTTAGGCCCCAACACCTCATACACTTTCACAACGTTGTCATGGTCCAGTCGGCGGATGATCTTGATCTCTCGGAAGGCATGCTTCATGCTCCGCGCATCACTGATGGTGATCTTCTTCACAGCCACTTTGCAGCAGCTCTTGCTGTCAACCGCAGACAGGACCAGTCCGTTTGCACCCACGCCCAGGGGCCTGAAATCAACAAAGCGGCAACCCAGATCATAGCCATACATGCTGGCGATGCAGTCGCACTTCTCTGCCATTGTTGGGCTCAGTTCTTTCTTTATCACTTGGAAAACCGAGAAAGGCAGAGAATTTCCAGATCACAAATGTATCTCGAAACAAAGCGAGTCATTGTTACTAAGAGATGACCAGAGGATTGCTCGTTCTGAGCCCATAGTTTCAAGACAAGAGGCTTCCAGATACGTAAAAACAGTGAAAATAGATGTCTGAGCAAAATGATCTATTTCAAGATAGAAGGCAGAAGGGGGAAAGGGAGACTTTCCAAAGAGCTTCAGAATTTGGAATGCAGAGTCACTGAAGAAAAAACAATGAAAAAATAGTTCTTCCTATCAAAACACAGTTAGTTTATTTTTCTTGAGGCTATTAAAAGATCAGCTCTGCTAAATTCTTCAGCCCCTCTCACTTTGTTCTCTCTGAAGTCTACAATACAATGCTGAAATAATCGGCTAGCTGGTGTTGAAATTAGTCTTTTTCCTAGATCTCTATATGGTTCTCACTTACTTCAGGTGTTGCTTCACAATGGAGTCAAGCTAGCATATTTCAGCATTTAATGTGGGAACCTAGAATTGCTTTGTATCCTGCTAGCTGATCCTGCCCCTAGATTCCACAAACAACCTTCAAACTGGGGAGCTAAACTTTCCAGAGGTGAATTCAAATGCCAGATTTCTTTCTCTGAAGCCAGTCATTCAATGAGACTCTGTTATTCTTTCTGCCATTCTCTTTATATACAGGCCCATTTTCCATTTGATAGGTGGAAGGGTTGACAGAGGTAAACTGCTTTTCTGACTGAATCTTGCTTCATCAGCCGATCTCAGCACAGTAAATTTCCATGCTCGATATTCTCACACCTTCCCCTTGTACGTCTTTTGTTAACCAGCCCAAGTATCATTCGATCTTTATAGCCATTTGGAACATTTATTGCTCGTGCAGTTTCCTGCATCATACCGTCTGGCTATCCCTCAGTGGTTCTCGGCCCTCCTCCTGGAAAAAAAGAAGAGATTGATTGATTTGATAAGTACATCAAATATGCGCCTCTTATGTAAATTATTTCTCCTTGAAGGTTAAACATGGGCAAAGCTGTAGGTGGGAAATATCAGCTGTGACCTTCTGGAAACTAATTAGCTATGCTCTCTATGGTCTCCAAACACACATATCATTAGTGGCTTTTTTCAAACGGTTAATTCTTCCTTTTTAAAGTGAAAACATAAAGGGCCAAACACTTTATGTTTTGCCAGGTTTTCTTTTTTTAATGTTCAAATATTTTATGAGGTAATTTGCAACTGTCTAAGATTTAACAGGACTTGTGTGTCATCCATTTAAACAGCCCAGGCATGCTTAACTAATTGCAAGAAAATTCTATTAGCAGTGCCTTACGCACATAAGACATTGTGTGCTAAGCAACCTAGAGTAAAGAATTTGTCATGTTTTTCTTCAATTTGTAATTTATGTTCTTTTTGTTTAAAAGCTGTTCAATTTGGGTTTCCCCACCCCTCCTCCTTTGTATGTAATTGCTGCAGTGGGGGAGAAAGACACTCCCACAGGTACACAAACAAAACATCTGACTTGCATTTGTGCTCTGCACAAGCCAAGGTAATTTAAAAGCGGCCTCAACCCAAGCAATGATAATGATCTTACAATTTTGTAGTGCCTTTCGTTCGGAAGGATCTTAACACGCTTTATAAACTTTACCAATTGACATGCAAACTATACATAGGAATACTGTCCTATCCACTGAAGAGAAGCCATCTCGAGGAGGAATCGAACGACTAAAGCAGCCTTAAACAACAGGCACACCTTATGCCGTTTTTCAACTCAATTCTTTAAGGTAAAGACTGACTTTATATGTGCTTGAACAAGACTTAGCACAGTAAGACTGAGGCTCCTGACTGACCCCCTTGGTACTGCTGTATTATACATGCGAAATAAAGGGGGTACCTCTAATAAAAGTAGAGAGGAACGTCTGTTCAGTCATTAACCCAGTGCCCTAAGACTTTGGAGACCTGGCTTCAAGTCCCTGTTCTGCCACAGACTTCCTGTGTGACCTTGGGCTGGGATTCACGAAGCCCGAGTTCGGCACCCAGGTGTGTGAAGAGCTAGGCGCCCCAGCATGGGATTCACAAAAGCCAGCACAGTAAATGGTTTTAGCCTGAGCGAGTGAATAGGTGATGTCAAGTCGAGGGCTGTGTGCTAAGGCACACCCCTCTCTCAGAGGTAAGAGCCTATGCTCCAGCCCACAAGGATGGACTTCCCTCTGCTTGGGACTCCGAGCTGTGAACCCTCTCTGGGGGTTAGGCGCCTACGCCATTTGGTCAGGACGCCCGCAGGGTGGAGGACCAGCAGCAGCAGCAGCACCCTCATAACTTTTAACCCAAGTGGTTGGGGTACTCACTTGGGATGGGGGAACCCCTCAGTTCTAGGGCTCTCCACCTGAGGGGTCTTAAGGGATTTGAACACTCTCCGGTGAGTGCTCTAACTGCTGGGCTCTGGGATAGTCTCATGTCCCTCGGTCTTTCCTTCTGAAACTGTTCCACGGTGGCTAAATGATGAAAGAACCACTGGGCCAGAGAGGGAGAAGAAGCAAGCATGAGAATGACTCTGTAGCCTGGTGGTTAGAAGACAAACACAGGAGACCCAGGATCCACTCTCCCTCTTCCAGTGATTTTTTTTTAAACATTTATTTATCCACAGTGGAACAGCTTCAACAGAAGAGTCTGAGAGTTACATCAGAGTGTCCCACAGCCCACTGCTTAGCACACTCATCGGAGAGGGAGCAAATCCCAGTTCAAATTCCCTTTTCCCCTCAGGCAGAGTGGAGACTTGAACCAGGGGTGTCCCAAGGGAATCCTGTAACCACTGGGCTAGCAGTTATAATAGAGATCCTCCTCTTTCCTCCCCCCCTCATATGCAAGCTCACCTATAGGGGCCCGATCCACAAGGCGAGGTCTGCGCGTGCTTACAGGGTCAGGCCCTACAGGGGAGGTAAGCAGAAGAACACCTAACTTCCCCTGGTTCCTCTGAGACTTAGACATCCAGACCCGTGGCATGGGGCTGCAGTGCACATGCTTGGAGGCAGAAATATAGGTGCCCAGGAAGCTTTTACTGCCAAGATTTAGGTGCCAAGTGAGTTTAGGCACCTGCAGATTCAGAGGCAATTGAGCAGGGGCTTTGTGAATCCCAGAGGAGCCGGATTCTGGGATTGTGGTGCAGCTCAGTGAATCTGGCCTTTCACTTCTCTGGGCCTCTGTTCCCTGTCTGGAATAAAAGATAACCGGCCTTCTGAAAGTCACAGGGGTGCTGTGAGGATGAATACATTAATGGCTGCGAGGTGCTCAGATGCTGCGGTAACGGGGGCCGCAGACATGCCTAAGGTAACAATACGGCACAGCTTAACTTTGTGCTGAAGAAGAGAGTGACAGCCAGTGAGTTATCCGCCCCTAGGGTTTTCCCAGAGACCTCTGAGCATATGTTCTGTACTGCAATAAAACACCCGCAGCAGGCTGATCCTGGCTCATGGTGTGTAGGCTGCATGGCTATCGAACTTCAGTATAAACATCCAGGGTCCAGCTGTAGCCGAGGCTCCGAAACCCCGTGATGGGGGAGAATCCCAGAACCTGGGATCCAGCCTAAAACCGGACATCTAAACTGCAGTTTTACTGCCCCAGGGCCTGAGCCCTGCAAGCCCAAATCAGCTGACATGGGCCAGCCATGGGTGTGCAATTGCAATGCAGATATACCCTTAGTGTTTGCAAACAAAAAAAGGGCTACATTCAACATGTGAATTGTTCAGAGAGAAGAGCACACACAACTCCAGCCCAACCACATGCTATTATAAAAGACCAGTCTCACACAGCCTGGGACCTCTGTTACCAAAACAAATAGCTACTTCAGGGTTTGAGGGCATGGTTTCTATAGCCTACGCTGCTTTCCTACAGATCTTAAAGACATGAGGCTAAATACAAACTTGGCATAAGCAGGTGCAACTCCCTTTGAATTCAAGGTCCAGTGGTAAATATTCTAAACATTAGATTTAGTAAGTTGCTGGCCACATGCCTAGGAACTTTGGTGGCTGCCAAAATCTTACATCATGTAGATAAACCATTAGATTTAGTACATTTATAAAGACAGACAGGATCTGGGATATTTACCAAGGAGAACAAGAGTATTACCAAGAGTGGAGTATGACAGTCAGCTAACAATGAAGCTCATTTCTTCTCTAGAAATGCTAGTGGTCCAGGGTGATCCAGAGGGAGAAAGAGAACATGTGTCATTCCAAATGGGGGGATTTATCATTTATTAGCAAAGCCTAAGATATTCAGCTGTATTTTGGTATTTATCTGAAAGGGTAAGACTGGCAGGAATTTTTTCACTCCTTTGTCAACTTTGCGAGTGACAAATATGTGAGTGGAAAATGAAAATACAAGTTAGCTGCACTTCTCACGGTCTCTCTCATGCGGACATGCTTAATATTAGCATTCTGCTACCGCACACACACACATTGGAAGGGCTTCATATCTAGCAGTCTGGATCGGGTTCTATATTTGGGAACTGAAAAAGGCCAATTTCTGATTCTGGGGTTCAGAAGCTAAAATTAAGCCTGGCCTGGCCCATTCTCAGGTCCCTTCCATCCACTGAGTCTGTCTACCTCTACAGAGCTCCATTAGCTCCAAACATTATCTGTTTGGGGAAAGGTAATGGGGAACACTTGCTTCTTTCTCTGCTTCAAGAATCATCCCCATTAACACTTTTCCCTATGGGGCTTTTAATCCTAGGATATCAAATCAAATCAATTATAAACAATAATGAATTATGCCTCACAACACTCCCATGTAGTTGGCATGTTTTATTTCCACTATACAAGTAAAGAGAAACAGAGACATGACATGACTTGCCCAAGTCATAGAAGGAGTAAATGGCAGCACTGGGAATAGAACCCAGAGCCCTGACTTCTAGTGTCTAGTTCAAACAATTCTACCATACTACCTCTCTTGAATTAGCATTTCCCCTATCCAGACCCATTTGGTGCGGCTGCGCATAGCATCTATCTTTGGTTTACTTACACAGGCAGTTACATACACACATTAACCAGCACCAGTCAGCACTGAATGAGACACTAACGTCTTTTGAAATCCACATGTATACGATGCCCTAAAACAGGGATGTCAAACTCAAATACACAGTGGGCCAAAATTAAAACCTTGGACAAAGTCGCGGGCCAACCTTGATATTTATTGAAAAAATGTCTACAATTGAGGAAGTTTTTCTTTCTCATCAAATATAACGATGAACCTTTTCATATGGAAACAAACTTAAGTTTTGCTTAAACATTGAATCTGGAACAAGCAAAGCTTAATACTATAAACACATGTGAAATCGGTGCATGCGCTGTCTACCGGCGGGCCAGCTCTAGTAGACATTTGGTATTTTCTCGCAGGCCAAATATAATTACACTGCGGGCCAGATTTGGCCTGCGGGCCTGAGTTTGACATCTATGCCCTAAAAGATTTGAAATGACAGCCTGCAATCAAAACGTGCCATATAAATCGGATTGTTTCCCTTTTATTCAAAATAAACACCTCAAATGGTTTCCTCTTCATACTGTAGCAACCTGCATGGAACTTGGAGGGAGGAGTAGAGGTTGCAGGAGGGAAGAGTTTGGAGGTGGCATCCGAAAGTTAGTCTGTGTGCACATGGCTTGAACGTTAGCTGCAGTTGTAGACCAGTGGTCCCCAAACCTTTTATGCCTTGTCTCCCCCACCCCTTCGCCCACACCCTCCCTGGGAGCCGGTGCCAGGAGCGGGGTCACTGTCAGGCCGGGGCCAGAGCTGCTGTTGGGGCTGCAGCAAGGGCCACAGTCAGGGCCAAGGGCCAGAGTGGTGGCTGGGCACCAGGAGCCGAGGCCAGTGCTGGAGGCAGACCTGGGACCAGGAATGGGGCCATGGCCAGGGCCAGGAGCGGAGCCGCAGCCAGGCTGGAAGCCCAGGCTGAGGCCAGGGCCGCAGCGGGGGTTGGATCTGGAATCAGAACCGTGGTCGGGGCTGGGGGCCAGTGGATGGGGTCAGGGACCAGGGCCCAACGATGGGGAGAGAGCCGGCCACAGCCAGGTCCGCAGTTGGGGATGGAGCCAGGGCCGGGAGTGGATGGAACCATGGCTGAGGGCGGGGCTGTAGCAGAAGTAGGGCTGAAGTGAGGCTAGGTGGTGCTCCCTCCTGACCCCTTGTGGGGGCTGGTCCAGGCCCCGCTGGGTTCCCCAAATGTTCCTCCATGTCCCCCCTCCCACCAGCGAGATGCATCCCACAGTTTGGAGACCTCTGCTGTAGACAGTTCTCTTAATAAAAATGAATTTCATTTTAGAAACAAATATAGTTTGTAGTCCTTTCATACTATTGCCCAGCGTGCAGTACATGAAACCCACATGATGTGTAATCTGAATGACACATTTAGAATAGCATTACAGTTAATGGCAGTTATGAAAGTTCAGGTGGGCTGAACCGGCTGCTATTCCATATCTTCCTCTTGCAGCCAGTATCTGAACTATGGCAGAAAAAAGGGAAATGGCCGGGTTTCTCTCTGCACTGGGCCATAAGACGAAAGCATTCCCTGCCCGTTCCTGAAAATGCACTGTGCTATCTTTGGTCAGAACCATGTCTCTATCCATGTGTATATTATTTGTTGTAATTAAACACACAGAATTAAAGGAAAGCAAAAGTTATGGGATTTTTGTTGTGTTTGCTACCCCAGCTATTTGGCTCCATAACATAATGACCTACATGAAAATATTATTTTGTTCTATTCGCTGTGGGTAACTGCACATCCTTAGTTGAGAAGTCTCCCTTTTCAGGCACCACACAGATATATAGCCAAAGTGAGTTTACTCCCCATTCACATGTAGCAAAGAGAACGAATAAAACTCCAAACATGGAAATATTGTTTTTCTCTCTGTCACATCAGCTACAGGGGAATTTTACAGAAATGGGCTGTATCTTTTCTGGATCAGGTCTCAAGAGAAAGAAGCAAAGATTTCCTTGAACAGGAAACACACCTGTATGTTTCTATTTAACATTTTTTGTTGAGGTTTGGTACAGCTAGTGGTACGTGTGTACACAATGCCCACCCACCAGACAGAGCATACAGTTTGAGGAAGTGCTGTAGCTGGTGGCAACAGCAGCAGTTGGCAAAAACAAAAAGTTAGGCTAATAAAGTATAATTCTACAAGCATCCTAGACCCCAGAAGATCTGTGAACAGCATGTGCAGCAGCAGGTTTCATTCTTCCTCCATATGACCTTGAAAATTTGGTTCCCAAGCTGGGGTGACAGGTAGCTATGGTCTGAGTGGTTTTTGGCTTATGAAAAACATCAAATACTTGACAGAGAACAGAGCTGGAAATGCAACGTCATTTTGTAGGGTTACATTTTTGGTTAGAATAATTTCCCAGAACTCAGGTCAGCCTTGCAAAATGAATGCGTGATGGGTTGTTTCCAGCTGTAATGATCTGGGGGATTTCCATGTCATGTTGAAGAAGAGAGTCTGAGGGCTTGTCTAGACTAACAGTTAATGTGCAGCAAGATGGGGAATAAATCTACAGTGCAGTAGCCCATTGTACACTAAGAGCATGTCTACACTGCAAACTAAGCCCTGATCTGCTCCTTTGTTACAAATCAGAGCCCGAGCTGCCGCTTCCCCATACAAAGTTGGGAGCATCACTCCTGCGAATCCCAAGCAGGGCAGGAGGCTTCTCCTCTCTAAACCCATCTCGTCTCTGTGTGGTTCCAATCTGGTGAACTCTCCACATACTCAAATCCTCCACAGTTCCCAAATGTCAATGTGCCTGTTTGCCTATTCCATTTCTTCTGCCTCTTCCCTGACCCACCCCCAAACTATTCCCTATCACCACTCAGGGACCTGTTTCTATGGCAACTAAGTTCTGGAGTTGTTCAAACCATCATAGCAAAACTTAAAAGTAAAAGATCTCCTTGCCAATTCTATATAATATATAGTGCCACCCCTGTGTTTGCGGGTTAGGACATAGCCCACATTCTGCACACCGGGAACTCGAGCACAGAGAGATTAGAGGTCACTTTTCAAAATTGCTCCAGCTATTTTCATGTGCTTCAGTTTTTAGGCGCCCAGTGGGACACACCTGCAGCCTGAATTTCAAAGGTGACCAAAGGCAATGGGAGCTGTCAGTGCTCAGCACATTTGAAAACAGGCTCTGGATGTCTCAAGGGACTTGCTCAAGGTTACACAATGAGCCTTTGGCAAATAAGTCCATTAAAATGCAGGAGAGCTCCTGTCTTCCAGGTCAGTAATCAGTCCACTAGACCACACTACCTCCAAAAGTCAAATGGAACAGAGAATTATCCTACACCATGCTGACTGCACGATACATAGTGTTAACATGGAGCAAGTAAAACACCCAGAGACACAGGCTGGATTCTCCTCACCCCAGTACAAATTGGGAGTAACTCCCCTGATGTGAAAGGAGCATTTGTCCCATCACAGGATCAATGCAAATCCTATTCGCTGAACAGGACACTTAAGAAGTAACTTCTAAGAGTAGTTGGCTTTATAATTAACCCTTTCCTGGGTACATTACACTACAAGCAATATGAAATAGGGGTTAACAGACCATTAATTGAAGGAAACTGTAGACTTCTGCAGGCCTCATAATTCACTCCCTTCCTTGGTGTTGGTTAGCTACATACAAAACGAGAAACCTATGCTTACCATCACATGCACTCATACGACATCTGGTCCCTGCCTTTCATTGACACTTATGTGCTTAAAATAGGGCAAGGAGTGGGTGGAAAAACAGGAATCTGTCCAGGGTGGGAGAAAAGGCAGTAGGGAGGAAAATCCAGGACTAGAACTGAGTTGGGATAACACACAGCAGAGATAACAGGAAGCAGAGATAACAGGAATCACCCTGTGGGTGGCCCGACTGACTCCTCATTCATGCATGATGTGAGGGGTGGTAGGGACACCCTACTAATAGGCTCTCCCACAGGATCTTTCAGCTATTGAATCTGCCCTCAACAATCTCAAGGCCATTCAAGTATGTAAATGGCATCTACCTACATTCAAGCAGCAGAGACTTCAAAAAGATAGAGGATAACCTGAACCCAGACATGGCCGCCATCAGTGGCTATTGCAGGAAGGGAAGACGTAAGCTCATTGTGTCAAAAACAGTGCCGTAATGCTTCCACCTCAACCACACCAACGCTTCACAAGAGCTCAACATCTTCTTGAATGGAGAACGAGTGGAATATATGATCCATAGCCAGTATACCTAGGAGTAACTAACTTTCTTACAAGGAACACCTCAGGAAGTGAGTTTAGGAGATGAAGAGCAGAAACAGACTCCTAAATAAGCTTATGGGCTCAACCTGGAAAGCTAATGCACACATTCTGCACAGCTCGGTGCCAGCTCTCTGCTACTCAGCTGGAGAATTCTGTGTTAAATTCTTCCCACTCAAAATTAGTTGATGCATAACTGAATCCAGTCCTGAGAATAAACAACAGGGACTATGAAACCAACAAACACCAAATGGCTACCAGCCCTCTCTTATATCCCACCTCCTAATATCAGGTTATATATTGCAGCAAAGAACATCCTTCACAAAATCCAGGAGACACCACAATTCTCACTTTTCAAAGACATACGGGAGGCACCTTGCCCTCAACTCATTAGCAGAAGACCAATCTGGGCTCTACAGTGGACGTTGCCACATTGTGGGGAGCAGCATGGCAACAAGTTGCTCTTTCTGGCAGAAACGTCTTCCTCATCACTCAGCCTGATGAAAGACTGCCTGGCTTCACGCTGCCATGTTATCTTTGGTGCAAGCACCACCATTTCAGAGGCGGGTTGGCAAGGTATGCAGCAAATGACCTGTGCAATTTCAGTGCAGCTGAGGATCCTCCTCTCCACCTAAATGGTTGCTCACCGCATGCAGGCTCATCAGATGGCCTTCTCTGACTTCACACTGCTTCCCCCAGTGTTAGTGAATGGCTAGAACAAACCCGATACTTACGTAAGCCATTTTGATATTTTCTTTTTCCTTACACACCTCTGTTCTATCTTCCTATTTTATACTTGGACACAACAAAGATGGGCAAAAAGTTCAAAGGGAAAAAGCAATAATAAAATAACAGGGCTATTAGGAGACCCCAACCAACAAATTCCTCTCCACCCCCAGCACCACGATCAAAGTCAGTGATAGGATTTAAGTTGATGGGGCCTAACATTCTGCTAATCATCACACAGTTGTTCACAAGGCCTCTATTAATGAACCCTTATGGGGCTACTCTGACAGAGCCAAGAAGTTTTCCCTATCAGTATGCTGCATGAAAATTATCCGGCCCTTTAAAAAATCCTCAAAAAAATAAAATATATATATATAATAAAAGCAAAAAGAACCCACCATCCTCCAAAACCCCACTGCACCCAAAAGGAGCACAACCCATTCCCCAGACAGTGATCTATACTGAAAATACATCGAGACAGAGATCTGACTATTCACATGTGTATGTTTGTTTATACGTTCAAAATAAACTTTAAATGAGCATTCTGATTTAATAGAGGTAGTTTGGATGACATACCCTGAATAAAGTTTTAATCTCCTTGCAAAGGAAGTGTCTGTAGCCCTTCTTTCAATACTCACAGATTCTAAAGCCAGAAGGGACCACTGTGATCATCTAGTCTGAGCTCCTGGATAACACAGGCCATTGAACTTTCCAAAAATAATTCCTAGAGCAAATCTTTTAGTAAAATATCCAATCTGGATTTTAAAATGGTCAGTGATGGAGAATCCACCTCCACCCTTAGTAAATTGTTCCAATGGTTAATTTCTCTCACCATAAAGCATAAAAAGCATTTAAAAAAAAAGAAAAAGAAAAAAAAGCATAAAATTCATGCTTTATTTCCAGTCTGAATTCATCTAGCTTCAACTTCCAGCCTTTGGATCATGTTATACATTTCTCTGCTAGACTGGAGAACCCATTATTAAATATTTCTTCCTCATGTAGGTATTTGTAGATTGTAATCAAGTGACCCCACAATCTTTTATTTGTTAAGCTAAATAGATCTGATTTCTTTGGCTTATTGCTATATGGCTTATTCTCATGGCTCTTTTCTGACCTGTCTCCACTTTAACAACATCCTTCTAGAATTGTGGACACCAGAACTGGACACACTATTACAGCAGTGGTCGCACCACCAGTGCCAAATACAGAGATAAAATAACCTCTCTACTCCCACTCTAGACTCCCGTTTATGAATCAACAGATTACATAAACCCTTTGGCCACAGCATTGCACTGACATTTTACGTTCAGCCAATTAACCACCAAAATCCCCAATTTTTTTTCTCAACTGGAATCTAATATTGCAACACGGAACAAAACACAACATTCATGAAAGTATGGGAGGCAAAAGTTAGCAAGAGAAGCGTGATCTGCTGGTCTCAGCACAGACAGAGCCAGGAACTCTTGAGTTCTCTTCCCAGGTCTCCCACAGACTCTCCGTGTAACCTTGGACAAGACATTTAACCTCTCTATGCTTCTGTAAAATGGCACACACCTGTATTACACACCTACCCCTTCTGGACACTGAGGCTATGAACTTACCTTAATAACAACTATGTCAATACTCAGTAAGGACTTCAGGGTTGGACTCATAGACATGGACCAGTTCAGAGATTCATGTGCCAGTGTTCAGATCTGGGTTTTTTATTCAGGCCCACTGCTGCTTAGCCCTGTAGCATTTTATTCCTTCAAGTACTGACAGTGCTCACCCTCCATGTTCTGTTCTATCCCAGTAAACTTGTCCTCTCATTCCTAGACAAAAGGATCCCTGCTTCCCTCCTACCACTTCTATCTCCTAGAAACCCACTCACCCAACCTTTTTGCTGCCATCTCTGCTTCCCTACTGCCTAACATGGCTGCCTGACTGATTTTTACCCACCCTGATCTCCCAATGTGACCCATTTTCCCTTGGCAAGTTCCTGGCACAAGGGACAGATTGTAAACCAACTGCAAAAAGCAGTGGCTCGGATTCAACAGGCCATAGCTGGTGTTATTCCCAACGGGGCAGGACTGGTTCTTCCAACAGTTCTTACCTATTCTTCCTCCAAGTCAGAAATGTCCCCTTCTTCCTGGCACAGCACTCCCACAAGGTCCACAACATTCTTAAACTGACCAGCATTAAACCCCAGGGAATTAGTCTGTGTCCAACATAACAGCCTAGCGTTCATCCTGGTCTTCAATAATTAGAGATAGGCCCCAACTGTTTAGATCTGGATCCAGATAGGAATATCTTCCTTTTTAAGGGTTATATGACTCTGGGATTTTGCTTGGAGCCCATCTCTAATAAGAATCTTCAAGCACCCTTCTGTCCTGTATGCACTTCCCCTTCCTGCCCATATTAACATTGTCTGAAGAGTCAGTCACCACACCATTTACCCCACACAATTTACCTGGAGAAATGATGGTTCAAGAAGCTCTAGAATCTCCTCTGTTAAAGAAGGATAAAGAATAAGTTGCTTTAAATCCTTTGTACTGATGTAAATTTCAGAGGCATGTTTATAGCTGATCTTTGAAATATTAGCATAATGGATTTAATTTCAAATGATTAGCATTCCCAGAACAGACCTTCCAAAACCTGCTTTGATTCTTCTAGAGTACTTTCCACCATTAAACTAAGTACAAAAGCACTTGTTGTATAGCTGTACATTTTTTTTGCCGTGTCTACTGAATAATTAGTGGTTTCCACTCTAATATTCTGTTTGAGAGAGTTCAGTTTAACAAGTATACTGCAGAATCTTTCTCCTCAGAAGTTCCTCAGTGATTAGTCCGAACCTTCAGCAAACCAAGAATTGTCCTGCATATTTGAGAAATCTTTATTGCTAATTGTTCTTAAGACCAAAGACCAGGGTCTTTTAGGATTCCATAGCACCTTAATTTTTTTTTTTTTTTTGTAAATTAAGAGTCTTAATCTAAGTGTCTGGCCCACTTCAACTCAGGTAACCCAAACCTAAAATACTCCCTTTCAGTTTCAAATGGATATCGTATTCCTCTTTTCCTATCACAAACTCTTGTGTAAGTGCTCAGATATTACATCAATGAGGCTCATAAAAATATCTAGACAGTACAGTGCAGTGTTGTTGTGTGCCCTTAAGCAGCTGCCATGTTTCACCCCAGACATGGATGCATTTTAGGGGTGGGTGAAATATTCCCTAAACTGACAAAAATGATATATACTATTGACCAGATTCTGAAGCTTTCACACCTATTGAACAGAACCTTACTTCACAAGTCGTGTCACTAAGTTCAGTAGAACCAATCACAGACTAAGGTAATACTCAACATGAGAAAAGGTCCTAAATAAGAGACTGACAGTGCAGATTTACTCATGTGAGTACGTAGTGCTATTGAGATGGCTATGGGTCAGGTCTGACAAAAAGCATTTTAGAATGAAAAGCACAATGCATTATTATTAATGTCATAAACGACAATTTAAAATAACCTTAAAAGTAGCAGGAATATAGATTCCATAAGGTAACTGTCTGAATTTTGTATTGATAGGATAGGATCTCTCAGTTATGTAGTGACCTTAGAAAAAGGATAGTTAATCAATAACTCATTTATCGCAATTTCCAGCATGCAAACTCTTTCAAACCCCCTCCTTAACAGGATGTCCAAGGTCAGGTCTTGGTTCTAAACCATATGGTTTTCCTTGGCATCAAAATGTTCCCATGTTTCTACAGCAGCAGTGATGGGAGACATTCCGTAACATACTACAAATGAAGAGATACAACCAGAATGATGCCGCTATGACAAATGAGTTTTGGATCTAAGGAAAACATTGAGAGGAGACTATCAAAGAATTGCAAACTTCAAAACAAGGGAAGATGGGAAACCCCAAACTTTTTTGGGAGCTAAGAATACCACCAAATCAGTGCGTCTGTTCTCCCCCCATGCTGCCAATACTGGCAATCATATAACCAACTAACAAGAGTGATTGTATTAATTACAGCATTAGATAATAAAATAAGCTGCTTGTAGCCAGTAGTTGTCAGGCAGTCCTGTTTCTTACCGTGCACATTAAAAGCAGATTATCTAGCACAAGTTGTAGCAATAAAATTTAGCTCTTTTGCCTTACAACAGGAAAATATGTCCCACCTCCAACCCTGGTCAACTGATGCACCCTTCAAAACCAACCAGAACAGGTTTCCTATAGCCTGGACAAGACACTACACTACTTGTGGCATTTCCTTGTATGTTTAGTGGGAACTTAAACTCATTCTGCTTCAATGCAAAAGGAAAAGCATGCAAAGCCTCTGACATACAGACAAACAGAACTTGACAAGGTAGGTGTCATTTCTGCAGCGCTTCTGAAATTGCTGTCTCTTGTAGAGAGGCCAATTAGTTTCTTGCACTGTCAGGGTCATTTATTTTTCTCATAACAAATTGGTTTTGCTCTCTGTAAACTTGGGTATTGGATGAAAGTATAAAACATCAATGTTCCCCCTCCCCCACCCTCTCCCCCACCAAACTGTATTTTTATAACAGTACTAGCTAGAGAGCCAGTACGTGAAATAAAATCTTATTGTTTGACCTGAAGCAGGTCAGCCTTATATCATTTGAAGGGGTGTCTGCTATTACAACAGTTCACTGAATCAGTGGTGCTGCCTACCCTTATTATAAGACCTGTGGCTGCCGGTTTTCTTGAAAGCCAAGACCAATCCACCCCAGTCAATGCACACACTACAGCACAAGTCCAGGTGCTATTTAGAATCCTTTCAAAGGTCTGCATAGTCTCCTCTAACGCAGCATTTAGAATTCTTGTTACACAAATGCACTGTTACAGTGAGGGACCTGAAAGCCCCCTTGACATTAAGAAGCTAAAACAGAGTGATAGAAGCATGAGCCTAGGATTCAAACCCCCTTAACGCAAGACAAAACTGGCGGCCCTCCAGTTCTGGTTATATATTCCTGACGGGCACAGAATACATTACTGTTCTCATTAGGAGGAGGCCCTTATAAACCATCCCAGTTGCTCCTTTGTCTCCCTCAGCATACAGCTCCTGTCTCGTTGCCAGAATTCAATGCAAATAAGGTGAGCAAAGATAGCCTAATGTGGGGTCTCATGAGCATAAAATTGTATTTCAAAGCCTACTTGAGTTTCTGGGTTTCAGCTGTGCTAACATATGCTCCCAGGAGAGGGGAGGGAGAATCTCTTAATAACCTCCATTGGCTTTTAAAAGCAAAAACTGAGAAACATCTGCTGAAATGATAAGCAGCTTTTTGACTTTTTGGTTCAGCTAGAGAAGGGTCCCCAGTTGAATAGTTTTACCCTAAAAATGACATGTTAGTGCCGTAGTTCCTTCTAGAAATTATACTCCAGAGAAGCAAGTTGAACTAGTGGTTAGAGCAAGGAGCAGGGAATAAGGTTCCTTGGGTCTTCTTATTAGGAACAACCATCGGGGCTTCTCTGTGAACTTGGGTAGGACGCTTCAGTGCTATCGGTCTCCAATTCCTGCAGCTGTAAATACAAGTATGAGTAAACTATTGACTTTTATTGGAATCAGAGATGCAGATTTATCTGGGGCCGCAATATGCCCTGAAATCCACTGAAAGGAGTTACTATCCCATGGACTGGGACAATAAATGAGTGTAGCGGTCCAGTAGACAAGGCTAGGATTCCATCTAACTGCATAAACTACCTACAGGGCTATCAAACTAATATTCTCAAGCAGGCGGTGAAGTTCAAGTGGGGGGAAAAAAACAATACTCTCCACTGGCAGCGAATAATATTTTAACTGAACTCAGCTGAGCCAGTGAATGCACATATGTAATAAGATTGGTCAGCATTGTTCCACACTGCATGCAAGGGAGTACACCAGACCTTTAGGAGTAGATGGGGCCGGATGACCCCATTCCAGCAAGCTGGAATGAACAAAGGCCAAGGAAATGGCTTTGTAGCAGAAGAGGGGAAGTGGTCCTGGGGAATTAGTAGTTGGATGGAGGAAAAAAATCCCAAGACACTGTCCTTTTAAGGGCCTGGAACCAGGAGCCTTGTAGTGCAAGGGGGGACAGGGCTCCCTTCTCATCCAGCCAATCGAGAAGAACTCTCTGGAGGACGGCAGCAGATAAACTGCCTTCTTCCTCAGAACGGGAGACGCTGGGAGGAGAAGGAAACCGGAGCGAGAAGGCCGAGCTGAAATGGCTAAAAGTGGTGACCCTGCGAAGGGCAGATGCTGGCAGGAGAAGAGCTCCTCCTGGGTGGCACAAGAGCCAGGGATAAGTGTGAACTCTTGGATTGCAGAGCTGCCCTGGATTTTTGAGACTTCAAGGACTATGCGGGACTGTTTGTGGTTGTTAAACTACCTCCAAATGGAGGGTGGTTCTACTCATAAGAGAGACTGAGTAGAGCTCAGAAAGAGGGAGAACAGGAGGTTGCTGCGGTGGGACCTCTGGAACTGAGGGGGCACTCGTTAAGTGGCAACCCCATTCCACCATAGTATGATCAGCCTCTGAGAAGGTAAGCAATGCCTCAACAACCTGTATGTCTCTACCTCAACAATCCGTGGGTCGAGGGAGCCTGTTACAATAGCTGTCCCCTGACATGGTTAAAATACAAATCCATCTTGTAGGGCAGAGAGGCTTGCAGAGTCTTCATAACCCATCTCATTGACAATGCTTCCCCTCCCACCTCCAGACACCGTGGAGGACTCTGTGAGCCTGGGGACCATAAGAACCTACGAACACCCATTCAGGTCTGACCAATGGTCCATCTACCCCAGTATCTTGTCTTCCAACAGCGGTCAGTGCCAGATGCTTCAGAGCAAATGAACAGAACAGGGCAATTATCAAGTGATCCATCCCGTTATCCAGTCCCAGCTCTAGCAATTAGAGGTTCAGAGACATCCAGGGCATAGGATTACACCCCTGACCATCTTGACTAATAGCCATTGATGGACCTATTCTCCATGAACGTATCTGATTCTTTTTTTAATCCAGTTATACTTTTGGCCTTCACAACATCCTCTGGCAACAAGTTCCACTGGTTGACTGTGCGTTGTGTGAAGAACTACTTCCTTATGTTTCTTTTAAAGCAGCTGCCTGTTCATTTCATCACTGACCCCTAGTTCTTGTGTCATGTGGCAGGGTGAATAATACGTCACTAAACACTTTCTCCTCCCCATGAATAATTTTATAGATCTCCATCGTATCCCCCCTTACTCATCTCTTTTCCATGCTGTCTGTCTTTTAAATCTCTCCTCCTATGGAAGCTGTTCCATATGCCTATTCCTTTCCGTTATCCTTTTCTGCACTTTTTCCAATTCTAATATATCTTTTTTAAGATGGAGTGACCAAAACTGCATGCAGTATTCAAAGTGTGGGCGTATCAAGGATTTAAATAGTGGCATTATGATAGTTTCTGTTTTATTACCTATCTCTTTCCTAATGGCTCCTAACATTCTGTTAGTTATTTTGACTGCCACTGCATCTAAGCAGGTGTTTTCAGAGAACTCTCTTTCTTAAGCTAATGTAGACCTCATCATTTGTACGTATGTTTTGTATTGTGTGTTCCAATGTGCATTCCTTTGCGTTTATCAACACTGAATTTCATCTGCCATTTTGTCACCCAGTCATGGGGGGGCCAGGTGGCCAGTTTTCGCCCGCAATGTCTGGTTGAAAAGGGAACCTGGCAGTGTTTGGTCAGCACAGCTGGCTGAATGCTAAAAGTCTGCCACTAGGGGCAGGGAAAGCAGCAGCTGCTGCTGGAGCGTGGAGGAGCTCTTAGCAACTGCTGCTCTTTCCATCCCTCAGCCTGACAGAGAGAACTGGCTGGCTACCGGACTGGGCTCCAAAGTAGGTACCGGAGCTGCTGTTCCAGGGGTGGGAACTTGTCTTCTCCCCCACCCCACTGTGCCCCAATTGCCCCACTGCGGCTCCTCGTTCTGGGAATCTGCCCCATCCCGGTGCCTCGCTCTAGGGATCAGCCCCCCCTCCCTCCCCCCTGTGGCCTGGTTTCCCCCCCCCCCCGGCCCCTTGCTCTGGGGACTGACCACTTCTGCCCCACTGCGCACCATTCTCCCCCATCCTAGCCCCTCACGCCAGGGACTGACCCTTTCCCACCCCAATGTGCCCCTATTATCCCACCTTGACCTCTCACTCTGGGGAGTGGTCCCTCCTCCACCCCACTGTGCTCTGATTTCCCCACCCCAGCCCCTCATTCCAGGGATGGACCCCACCACCCCACTGTGCTCCTATTCCCCCCACTGCAGACCCTTGCTCCAGGCACTGACCCCCTGCCATGCTTCACTGTGTCTCAACTGGGCAGGTAGGCTCAGAGTCAGCTCCTCTCAGCCCGGCTCTGCAGCCTGCAGGTATGTTCCAAGGAAGGAGGGAGAAAGAGAGCAACTGGGTGGGGGCTTGGTGGAAAAGGCAGGGGTGTTTGGTTTTCAGCAATTAGAAAGTTGGCAATGGCAACCCTACCCAGTCACCCAGTTTAATGTGTTCCCTTTGTAACTGTTCACAGGCAACTTTGAACTTCTCTTGAGTGATTTTGTATTGTCTGCAAATTTTGCCGCTTAGCCAGAATTTGGACCCATAATTTGTAGTAACTAACCAATAAACCAAGCTAGAAATTAGATTCCCTTCTCTGTATTTTCCTCCCACTCCATGGATAGGGTTTATGCCACTCATGTTTGAGGGCACTTTTAAGCTTTGAACCCATGATGAAGGGTGCTAACTAAAGAAAGGACACTGTGGCCGGTGTAAGCGGATGAGATACTGTGCTAAGAGAACCACCACCGCATAAATCAAGAGGGGAAAAGGTCAAAAGCATGATCAAGAGAGAAAGTCACCATCCGGAGCTCATCAGATTATTTTATGTGAAATGGAATGAGATGAACATTTTCCTTGTCAGCTTACTTGTTAATAATTGGCACAGACCTCAGAGCAGTGAAAGGGAAAATGCAGTGTGCATTATGAAAACAGAAACCATTTTATTTCAGTCCATGGACATACTGCATCGTTGTGCATCTGCCCCAGATGCATCAAGCTGGGCACAAGCTGGTAATGCCTGTGAGGTTCAGAGACGGGCTACTAGGATGATCCAAGGAATGGAAAATCTGCCTTATGAAAGGAGACTCAAAGAGCTTGGCTTGTTTAGCCTGGCCAAAAGAAGGCTCCGGGGGGATATGCTTGCTATATATAAATATATCAGGGGGATTAACGTTAGGGAGGGAGAGGAATTATTTAAGTTTAGTACTATTATAGGCACGAGGACGAATGGGTACAAATTGGATATTAGGAAATTTAGACTAGAAATTAGACAAAGGTTTCTAACCATTAGGGGAGTGAAGTTCTGGAATAGCCTTCCGAGGGAAGTAGTGGGGGCAAATGACTTATCTGGCTTTAAGACTAAGCTTGATAAGTATATGGAGGGGATGTTATGATGGGATAGTTTAATTTGAGCAATTGATTTTGGATTATCGGCAGATAAGTCTGCTCAATGGTCTGTGGGAATGCTGGATGGGATGGGAACTGAGTTACTGCAGAGAAATCTTTTTTGGGTGCTGGCTGGTGAGTCTTGCCCACATGCTCAGGGTTTAGCTGATCGCCATATTTGGGGTCGGGAAGGAATTTTCCTCCGGGGCGGATTGGCAGGGGCCACGGAGGTTTTTCGCCTTCCTCTGCAGCATGGGGCATGGGTCGCTTGCTGGTGGATTCCCTGCAGCTTGAGGTCTTCAAATCTCACTTTTGAGGATTTCAATAACTCAGTCATGGGTTCGGGGTTGTTATAAATGTGTATGGGTAGGGTTTTGTGGCCTGCCTTGTGCGGGAGGTCAGACTAGATGATCATATTGGTCCCTTCTGACCTATGAGTCTATGAGTCTATGAGAACAATGCACAAAGAGTCAATGTGTACCTGTGTTCTGAAAGTTTATATAATGAAACTGTTGGGTACTATGGGGTACCATGGAACTGCTGGGTTTGATGTGAATGGAACAATGATCAGCTGGCTGGGTTTTAAGCAAGGTTTTGGATCAGAAGAGGTTGTATAAATACAACTCTACTCATTCAGGAAGTAGGCTTGGAAAAGAAAATGGTAAATAGTAGTAATACCACCACCCCACTCTCATGTAGTGCTTTTTATCTATAGATTGAGCAAGGAGAGAATCTACTACTAGGCAACACCATGGACACAGGATTTTCCCCCATCTTACCCACCACAATAAAAGAATGCCTGGTAAATAGTGGAAACTGTGTGGTTCCATTGCACAGTGGGATTGGAATAGGACAAGCCGGACAGAGGGTGAACGGAAGCGCCTTCTGCCATGGCAGAGAATGACATTGCACTATGGCAGGCCAGGATATGCTTGATAGATCCCTGCTTATTTGGCTCCATTCTTCAATCCTATGCATGGTGGGAGGGCTACGGCAGCAGCAGAGGCTCTTGCAGCACTGAAGTAGCAGTGACAACAGCAGAGCAGTCTTGTGGGTTGGGGGGGATGCGATGTCATGCTCCCCTCCTCACTGCACAGCAAATCCCCTCTCTCTGGCCTATTGGATTCAGGATTTGGCCCATACGGCACATCTCCAGCAACTGACAGAATACTGCACCTACAGCAGGAAGGCAAACATGCAACAGGTTCTTTATCTTAGGAGCACAGAGGACTGAGGGATGTGTCCATTCGTGATTTTCATGGCACTGACTTGAAACCCCGAGGTGAGGAAGCCCAGGACCAGGCAACAGAAGACATGACAAATGGTTATAGCAGTGACTTCCATGATGCTTTCCATCTTCCACATTTCATGTTTCCACTTATTGGGTAACTCACTAGAAACATTAAAGAAATGAAGTAAATTTGGCATGTAACAGATGTTCTCATGAGGCAGTGGTACAGCTGCAGTCACACAGGAGCCAGGAAAGAGAGCTGAAAACAGGGGAGTCTGAGTGAGTGGGAGTTTGGAGAGGGAGTGTGTGGGTTCTGGTATAGCTGGGGTGTTCTCTGGGGGTTGCTTTGGTGGGGATTTTTTGTTTTCGTGTCTCTCACTGACAGGAACTAGGGGGAAAGGCTATGACAGATACAGGGGCAGAAGTGGTAGTCACTAAAGTGGTAGAAGAGACAATGAAGATGACTGGATGTGGAATCTGCAGGATGTACATGATCCTGGAGGGGAGACCTAAAAAGAGCTTTGTTTGAATGAAGTGCCGCCTCATAGAGTTGATGGAAGAGAAAATTCAAGGGTTGGAGATGCAGGTGGAAATTCTGGTTGAGTTTAAAAGGGGTTTTGAGCAGATGATGGAGCAAAGGAATGAGGAGGCTGAAGGGAAAAACCCAGATCTACAGAAGGAAGCAGGATCAATGAACTGTGAGGGGAGAATGCTGGGTGAGGAAAGTGGCCAGTGGAAGCATGTGACTGCGAGAACCCGGAAGAGGAAAAGACGGGCTAGTGAAGGAGAAATAGAGCTCGGAAACAGGTCTGCGGAGCTGGAAAATGAAGAAGGGGCACAGCAGGTGGGTGGGCAAGGAAGAAGAGAAGAGCAGCTAGTCCTATACAAAGAGTGGATAAGCCAATGGGGATACCACCAAATAAGAGCCCCAGGAGGATACAGGAATGGTTGCAGAGGATTGCAAATGAGAATAGTAGATGACATGACTTGCAGCCAGAAAGAACGGGGATAGGGTGGAGAATTGCACCATCACCAGGAAAAGGCAGGTCTATGTGACTGGGGACTCCCTCCTGAGAAGAACAGACAAGCCTGTAACTAGAGCTGATCTGGAGAACAGAAGGGTGTAATGTCTGCCGGGTGCTAAGATATGGGATGTGGACCTGATGCTGAAGAGGATCCTAACAAGACCAGGAAAGAATCCACTGATAATCCTTCATGTGGGTACACATGATATAGCTAGATTCTTGCTGGAACATATCAAGGGAGGCTATGCCAGGCTGGGGAAGACTCTTAAGGAAATTGATGCTCAGGTGAGCTTCAGTGAGATTCTGCCTGTCCCTAGAGGAGGACAACAAAGACGTGACAAGATTCTGATGATCAACAGATGGCTCAGGCAGTGGTGCTATAAGAAGGCCTTTGGGATGTATGGTCACTGGGAGGCATTCAGGGACAGAGGACTGTTCTCTTGGGATGAATTTCATCTGGGTAGGGAAGGAAATGCACTTCTAGGATGGAGACTGGCACAACTGATTGAGAGCTTTAAACTAGGGAGTTGGGGGAGATGGTTGGAAGATGCCCAGGTAATCTCCACACCTAATTTTAGCATTAAGATGGAGGAAAATGAAGAAAGAAAGGACACAGCAGTGGGGAGCAGAATGGACATTAAGAGAAAGGGTAGTGAAAGTACCAGTCTAATAAGCGATATTGGTAGTAGAATGACTGCACCAAATCAGGAAAGGAACATGAGCGAAGCCAAACAGCCAAAGTTACGATGTTTGTATACCAATGTGAGGAGTCTGGTAACAAAATGGAGGAACTAGAGCTACTGGTAGAGGAAGTGAAACCAGATACAGGAATAACAGAAACATGGTGGAATAGTAGTCACGACTGGTGTACAAGTATTGAAGGCAAAGGTGGTGGAGTAGCATTGTATATCAATGATGAGGTAGACTGTAAAGAAATTAGAAGTTATGGAATAGATAAGACAGAGTCTGTCTGGGTAAAAATCACATTGGGGAAGAAAACTACTGACGTTTCCTCTGGGATAGCGCTTGGAGTATGCTACAGACCACCAGAATCTGATTTGCACATGGAGAGAGAACTCTTTAAGGTGTTTAATGAAGTAAATACTACTGGGAATTGTGTGATTATGGGAGATAATATATATATAAACTGGAGAACAAGTGCTAGCGATAATAATAGGGCCCAGATTTTCCTGGATGTAATAGCTGACAGATTCCTTCATCAAATAGTTACTGAACCAACAAGAGGGGATACCATTTTAGATTTGGTATTGGTGAGTAGTGAGGACCTCATAGAAGAACTGACTGTAGTTCGAGTGACCGAGCTAATTCAGCTCAAACTAAATGGAAGGATAAACAAAAACAGATCTGTGACTTGGGTTTTTGACTTCAAAAGGGCTAACTTAAAAAAATTATGGGAATTAGTTGGGGAAGTGGACTGGACTGAAGAACTCATGGATCTAAAGGTGGAGGAGGCTTGGAATTACTTCAAGTCAAAGTTGCAGGAACTATCTGAAATCTGCATCCCAAGGAAGGGAAAAAAATTAATAGCCAAGAGTTGTAGACAAGAGGGATGAGTAAGCATCTCAGATAGGTGATTAAGATAAAGCAGAAAGCTTACAAGGAATGGAAGATGGGAGGGATTAGCAAGGAAAGCTACCTCTTGGAGGTCAGAACATGCAGAGATTAAGTGAGAAAGGCCAAAAGCCAAGTAGAGTTGGACCTTTGCAAAGGGAATTAAAACCCATAGTAAATAGTTCTATAGCCATAGAAATAGGAAGAAAACCTGAGGATGGGGTGGAGGTTAAGGATAATCTAGGCATGGCCGAATATCTAAACAAATATTTTGCCTCCATTTTTACTAGGCTAATGATTATCTTGGGGATAGTCAGAGGGTGGCTAATGGAAATGAGGATAGGGAGGTGGAAATTACCACATCTGAGGTAGAAGCCAAATTTGAAAGCTTAATGGGACTGAATTGGAGGGGCCAGATAATCTCCATCCAAGAATATTAAAGGAACTAGCATATGAAATTGTGAACCCATTAGCAAGAATTTGTAATGAATCTGTAGACTCAGGGGCTGTACTGTATGACTGGAGGATTGCTAACATAGTTCCTATTTTTAAGAAAGGGGAAGAAAAGGTGATACGGGTAATTACAGGCCTGTTAGTTTGACCTCAGTAGTATGCAAGGTCTTGGGAAAAAAATTGAAAGAGAAAGTAGTTTAGGACATCAAAGTTAATGGTAATTGAGATAAAATATAACATGGCTTTACAAAAAGTAGATCGTGCCAGACCAACCTGATCTTTTTTGAGACGATAACAGACGTTTTAGACAAAGGGAATGCACTGGATCTAATTTACCTAATTTCAATAAGGCATTTGATACGGTTTCACATGGGGAATTATTAATTAAATTTAAAAAGATGGGGATTAATATAAAAATTGAAAGGCAGATAAAGAACTGGTTAAAGGGGAAACCACATGGGGTCATACTGAAAGGTGAACTGTCAGCCTGGAGGGAGGTTACTTGTGGAGTTCCTCTGGGATCGATTATGGGACTGAGGTGACAACAAGAACCAGCTTGCTATCAGGTTCGATTAATATGGATCCCTCAAATAAAGAGTGACAAGGGTTGCTTTGGATACAACTTTGTTTTACTAACAATAATCTATACACTAACAATTACAATTTAAAAGATACAGCAACTTAACTATATAAAACACAATCACAGTTACAATTATACAATTATACTTACAAAGCTAGCTTATACTAAAGGGTTAAACTTATGCTATTATACTTACACTGCAATGGTGAGGTTTGTCAGCAGTAAAAACAGCACTTCAAGTTTTCTAGTAGGGTTCCCGGGTCTGCATCTGAGTGGGATACAATGTTGCACTCAGGTTTCGCAGCCACACACTCTATACTTAGGTTTTGAGTGGCAAGCTGGGGAGAGACGGTAGGTAGATCAAAGCCTGCACGTAGGGCTATTCTGGTGCCCTTCCAAAGATACGGGACATCTCCGGTTTACTCCCTGTTTTTTGATCACCTTTATCCTCTTCCTCACAACAATATGCCCACTCTTTTAGCCAATTACAAAGTTTCCAAGAGCAATGAGGTAATTGGGGACTGCACCCCAAAACAGCGAAACTGACAGAGTGAAACCAGATTTTATTCTTCTAAATTGTCCAGCTGTTGTTTGCTGCTGTCAAAGAATCACCCATTGCAATACATATCTAAACACTATTCAAATGCAGTTTACTGGGTTTCGAGTCACAGAGATTTTGTTATAATACATGAATGGGTGCTATTTAACTGAAATTTACTGAGTTTCAAGTAACAGGCTTATCAAAACCCACAGGCTACATCCTGATTGCATTGCCTTTAACACTTAATGCCTGCTGGGGTGTTTCCCGGCCGCTGGTAAGTTTCAGGGAGGTTTTGCTGTGATACATGAATGGATACTATATTAAAAAAGAGCTTCACAGAGATTGATACTATTTGGATGAAATTTACTGGGTTTGAAGTAACAGGTTTTCCAAAGGCTACATTTTGATTACATTGCCTTCAGTACTTAGCACCTGCAGACTCCTCCCGGGGCTGGTAAGTTTCACAGAGATTCTGTTACAATACCTGGCCAGCCGGGGTCGATGCAAGGCAGTTAGCATTTGGTTCAATGAGTTTATATTCCTGTTAATTTAAAATGGAGTTGGGTCACTCTATTTATTCTATTAATTTAAAATGGAGTTGGGTCACTCCAATTATAAAATGAAACAATGTTACAACAGGGACCAATCTTATTTAACCTTCTTATTACTGACTTTGGCACAAAAAGTGGGAATGTGCTAATAAGCTTTGCAGATAACAAAAAGTGGGGAGCTATTGCCAATACACGGAAGGATCGGGTTATCATACAGGAAGATCTGGATGACCTCGTAAACTGGAGTAATAGAAATAAGATGAAATTTAATAGTGGAAAAGTGCTAGGTCATGCATTTAGGGATTAATAACAAGAATTTCTTTTATAAGCTGGGGACACATCAGTTGGAAGTGACGGAGGAGGACCTAGGTGCATTGGTTGATCACGGGATGACTCTGAGCTGCCAATGTGATGTGGCCATGAAAAAAGCTAATGCAGTCCTTGGATGCATTAGATGAGTTATTTCCAGTAGAGATAGGGAGGTGTTAGTACTGTTATACAAAGTGCTGGTGAAACCTCATCTGGAATACTGTGTGCAGTTCTGGTCCCCCATGCTTAAGAAAGATGAATTCAAACTGGAACAGGTGCAGAGAAGGGCTATTGAGATGATCTGCAGAATGGAAAACCTGCCTTATGAGAGGAGACTCAAAGAGCTTGGCTTTTTTAGCCTAACCAAAAGAAGGTTGAGGGGAGATATGATTGCTCTCTATGAATACATCAGAGGGATAAATACCAAGGAGGGAAAGGAATTATTTAAGTTGAGGACCAATGTGGACACAAGAACTAATGGATATAAACTGGCTATCGGGAAGTACAGACTTGAAATTAGACACAGGTTTCTAACCATCAGAAGAGTGACGTTCTGGAATAGCCGACCAAGGGAAGCAGTGGGGCAAAAAAACCTAGCTGGCTTCAAAATTGAGCTTGATACATTTATGGAGGGTATGGTATGATGGAATAGCCTAATTTTGCAATTGACTGATCTTTGACTACTGGTGGTAGATATGCCAATGGCCTGTGAAGGGATGTTGTCAGGGGTGGGTTCTGAGTTATTAGAGAGAATTCTTTCTTAGGTGTCTAGCTGGTGAGTCTTGCCCACATACTCAGAGTTTAACTGATCACCATATTTGGGATCTGGAAGGAATTTTCCCCCAGGGCAGATTGGCAAAGGCTCTGGGGTTTTTTCGCCTTCCTCTATAGCATGGGGCACGGCTCACTTGCTAGTGGTTTCTCTGTACTTTAAAGTCTTTAAACCATGATTTGAGGACTTTAATGACTGTCATAAGTTAAAGGCTCATTACAGGAGTGGGTGGGTGAGGTTCTGTGGAGATCAGACTAGATGATTGTGTTGGTCCGTTCTGACCTTAGATTCTATGAGTCTATGAAATTATCCGAGCAGCCAAGGTACAGCTACCACAGTAGGCAACAGCCATCTCGCTCTGCCTACCATGTCCAATAACTAATGAAGGGCCCAAGCCTAATACAGTGGGAGTTTCGGGAGGCCAGCTCTGTCGGGATCAGCCCAGGAGAGGGGAGTAGTAATGCCACATCTACTTTCTCTTTTCTTGATGCCCAAAGCCCATTTAGCAGTGGATGATGGAATACTTAGTCCATTTAAATTGGACTAGGAACTGCAGTCCAATTGATGGGAGATTATGACTAAATATTAAAAATTGACTGGGCCATAAATCTGCCACCCATTTTAAAGCACTCTGGGGGAGCACTAGGGAAACACAGTGGCATAACAGGGCTGTCTGTTTTGAAGGGATTTCAGAGTAAGTGAATCTATCCAGCAACTGGGAAAGATGAGGAGGCAACCTTGTGACTGGTGGACCGGAGAGGGAGGAGCGCAGTAGAGATTTTCTTCTGTGTAGATCAATGGAATCAGTGAAATCTTTTGCTCCCTGAGCTGTTCCCAACAGGCTACATTAGTGAAACATCAGGCCCAGCAGGGGTAAGACTAGAAAGGGACACCAGTTGAAGGGCATATGGATGTTCATTTTGTTGATCCAGCCCAACGTGTGGCTATCCTCATTTTCAATACCTCGAGGTGTGGCTGCAGACAGCACAGGCTGCAGGATGCCATGCTCCCTTTCGGTCCAACTGAAAGGCCACTGACATTCAGGAGGAAACGGGGCCAGTTGTCAGTGTGGCCCTTAACTGGAAAGACTTCATCCAGCCATATTTTGCAGCATTCGTGCTTTATGACATTCCAGATCAGACAGATCACAAGCAGGAAAAGCATCGCACAGAGGATGAAGGGGAGGAGAACCGCCTCACCAATGTGGGACCGTGATTCTGTCATTTTTCGGACCACATGAAAAGATCTCGTCCTCTTCCAGATTAGTGGGAATGGTGCTGAAAGTTGGTTTCCTTCTGCAGTGTGCATGGGAAAGGCTCCTATGATAAATGATATCTAGATGCCAGGAAACATTACTGACCGATTAACGTGAGGCAACCTGCCATTTAAACAGGTGATGCTTTACAAAGCGTTTCCCCACTGCTCTGAACACCGACAAGAAGGGGAGAGCAGAAATACAGAAGACAACAAGGTCAAGGGTAGGACAAAGGTTTCAGAGGCAGGACAGGCGGGTTCTATTCCTAACTGTCACCGACCTGCGATGGGAACTCAGGCAAGTCACTTAGCCTGCCTATGCCTCAGTTTCCATATCTATAAAATAAAGATAACAATACCTTCCTTTAGAAGGAGCTTCAATATCTACAGATGATAAATCGTAGCTATTATATAAATTATAAATACACATGACCTACAGAACATCACTGGCAGCACGGTAATTTCTAGCTCAGCTTCAGGATCACAGCATGATCACAGAATCAGAAATTAGAGACAGAAGAGGTCTACTGCATCCATTAGTTCATTGCCAGTTCAAGCGCAGCATGGTTCCCTGTACCATTCCCCAGGACTTGTAAAAACGGCTCAGGAGTCATCGATTCTAAGTGTACTTTGTCACCCACGAGCTGAGTTACATTTTAATCTCTTGCATTTGTAAAATAGCACGGGATTTAGCTATCTAGTCCTAACTGTCATAGTTGAAAGGCGAGCAGGTTTGTACCTCCCTCCCTACTTGCATTCCCCCAGTTGGTTCTTCCCATATTGTTTGGATAATGAGTTGATCTTAAATTGTTACACGAGGCATCCAGAGCGTGTAAAAACTTGTTCCTGACCATTGCCTGTTAGGAGTTGTCTCGTTACTTTGCAACAGCATTTGAGAGTCTTATTAAAAGGCCCCAACATACACAATACACACTGGATAATAATGATATTAAGCATTTATAAAGCACTTGTTGCCTTCAAAGCACTTTCCAGCTACACGCTAATTCAGCAGCATAACACCCATTGTGAGGGCGATGGGCATCATTATGCTGTCTTTGCAGATGGGGAAACGGATGTGCAGAGAAGTTAAGGCCAGAAGCCGTTCTCCAAACTGTGCCTAACTGTAGGCATCTAACCCTAAGGCTTGCTCACAGAACTGTTGGGTACCCAGACTCCACACTCAAGTCAATAGGAGTGGTTTATGCCTAATACCTATAAAAATCAGGCCGTTTTTACGGATTTTATGGACACCTGATTTTGAGAATCTCAGCCCATGCAATAGGTCTGTGGCACGTCTGGCTCCCAGTCCTGTGTTCAGACTATCAGAAGATGGTACCACATCATTTTCAATAATAATAAGAAAACTTACATTGAGAACCGTGCAGTCAAATTCCCAAGGAATATTTAAAAGGAGCATTGTGAAGATAAAAAATGATCTAAGAAATTGCTTTGCATGGGTTTAATCACATAATCAAAACTGAAAAGATAGTAACATCTTCACTAACTTTCTGTAGATTGGTGCTGTTAAGGGTAGGGGCTATGTGTACCGAACTTAGCACGGCAAGACCGTCAACTCGGGCCACTTGGTGCTACCATATTATCACTAAAAAAATAATAGCAGCTACTTATTCTGTCAATTTACTTTGTGCCCTTCACTCTGGTTGGTTAGAGGTTTTTAAGCTGCGGCTTGACAAAACCCTCGCCAGGATGATTTAGCTGAGGATAGTCCTGCTTTGAGCAGGGGGTTGGACTAGATGACCTCCCGAGGTCCCTTCCAACTCTAATATTCTATGGTTGGTTAAAATATCCTGGTTGGTTTCATTTTATGGGTTCCAGCACATGCAATTATATCTGGGTTTCACCACTGCATGGAAACAACTTTGAATTTTTGTTTAAAATGAAATATCCATGAATATAGTCATGAAAGCTGGCCAGATCCTGCTCGCTTATTAGACACACACAATCCCCGAGGCCAGTGTGAGCAAAGCACTCGGGATTTGCTCCCATATTGCTGTTCAGAGTCTTTTACAGAATCATTTTAAATTCATCCTGCTCTTTTCTATAGTGACATGTTAGTCTCTCTAGCTCACTTAGATTCTTGTGCCAGTCTACAGTGTTTAGGGAGTCTTGGATGTGTTCTTATTTTATTCTCTTCTTTGAAGGATGGGGGGGGGGCATGTTATGCTGTTAGACGGGCTTTCAACTAAAATTTCCATGTGGTTTATTTATGCCCAGTGAATTGCTAGGGTTCCTTCGTATATAACATACAGCAGGGGTCCCCAACCACCGGTCCGCGGACCAGGACTGGGCCGTTGGGGGTTTTTTGCTGGTCCGTGGCGCCGCCGCAGACCAGCACTAAACACTGACAGTGTGCTCTGCTCTGCAGCGGCTCAGAGCACACTGTGTGGGGCAGGGCGGCGGGCTGGCCTCAGTGACTAAACTCCAACCCCCTCCATAACCCCGCCCTCATATGACCAAAGCCCTGCCCCTGCCCCACCCCCACCCCGCCCTGCTGGGCCATGGAAAAATACTCTTGCGTGAAGCCGGTCCCTGGTGCAAAAAAGGTTGGGGACCACTGACATACAGGATCCAAGGACATGCTCAGATAAATAGTATTTAACAGATAAACCTTTTATTTTTGCTGGATTTGTTGGAAATGCTGGAGTTCTCTCTAGTTGGATGTAAGTGTTGCAGCATGATGGTTATTATTAACATAGCACCATAGAAGCCAATTAAAGAAAGAAAACAGATGTGTCCCTTGCAATCTTAAGTTCCCGATCCTGCAACCCTTACTTGTGAATAGACAGGGCCTTAAATTAAATAATATGCTGCAAACTGGGGCTGGGGCAGCCCAGAGGGCATTCTGGGACAGACCATAAGCTATGCTTATTGTATTCACTCATCTTATTAGCTTCTTTATAAACTGCTACACTTAAAAGGAGGGTTGAGTTGGGCAGGAGTGTAACAAAATTTAATTCCCCCTTTTCTCTTCTTCCCCAGCAGCACTTAATTGGCCCCTCTCTTGCAACCAAAGGCCTTTAGAACAGTTTTCCTTCCCGCCCCATCTCATTCTTAGCTGTATTGTAGTGGCCTCAGTCAACTGGGGCTCCATTGTGCTAGGGGCTGTATGAACACAGTAGATGCCTTTCCTGGCCCTGAAGAGCTTGCTGTCTAACAAAAAAAGATACAACAGGGGACGGAGACTAGCAGGTGGGGGAGGGTGAACGCAGTAATAACGAAGAGGTGCTCTAGTACAGAGTAGCTGTGTGTGGAGTTTTCTGTTCCCTGTGGTCAGGGCCCAAGCATAATTTTTTCGGTCCCAGTACAAACTTTAAACACGGGTCCCCTCCCATAATGGGGGTAATGGGGGTTACAGCCTGGGCCAGGCCCCCAGGGCTTCCAGGTCCCAGTAAAGAGTACCCCTTCCATGTGGGGGCCCTGGCTGCGGTGCAGGGACTATCAGCAGATGAGAGGTGGGCAACTTCCCTGCAGCTTTTCCTGCCTCCTGTTCCCTGCTGGATGACTCTCTAGGAGCAAACAGCAAATCCAGTAGTCCTAGGAATTGTCACCAAAAGGCCTGATTCTCTTCCCAGGACCTACTTACCATCTAGAACTAGTAGGAGCCAGCAGACAATCTGCCTAGGTAATTCCCCCAAGGAGAGTGGCTCAACCCCTGCCACCTACCACAAGGGCTGAATTGGCTTCCCCAGAGCAGAGGTTTTGGCAATAGCGCCCCGCTGAGACGAACGGGGCAGTTCCCCCATCTCACAGCTATCAGGCTATCTGCAGACTAGGCAGATGCCAGAGCACTGGGCTGTAAATTGGATTCACAACAGGGAGGACTGGAGAATTCCTTTTATTCAATTGAAAGCTGAGATTGTGACATCTGACGCAAGGAGCTCAGGGCCTAGGCCTTAATGCAGCCTTACTTAAATGCAGCTGCCTCTTCTCTTTTCTAACTCCGTTTCTCTCCTCTGCCTCCCTTCCAGCCAGAGTAGCCTGTCCACATTTCCTCTGCCATGTTCCTTCGCACCGCCCACCTCCTCACACAGCATCACAGCCACAGAGCTGCATCGCCTCGGCACTCGCTCCTGCTCAGCAGAACACCCTGGGAGCGTGTGGCTGCGCTGCAGATTGGGGTGCACTGGGGGACCAGGAGAAGAACTGGATTTCAGTGGAAGAAAATAAAAACTGAGCCCCAGCCAAGCATCCCCCACACCACACCACGAATGCACTCAGTGAGGCAGACAGCTTAGTTTGCCAAATGCTGCTGAAGAACAGACAACCCTGTTGTGCAACGTGTCCTCATTCACCTCTGTGCCAGCACTTCCCTCACAGCCATCCTGTCCCAATTCTCCTAAAAGCACGGTAAGAGTGTGCTCCGACGCCCTGGCATTGAATGGCACTGGGATCCATAGAAAAGGAAGCTGCGTAATTAGAGGGCTGTTGTGATGAACTCCTCCCTGAGTTAAGTTCTTTTTATTGTGACAAGCGAAGCCCGCCCCCCATTCAGAATCATATCCTATTGTGCAGGGATTGTTTAAAGCAGAACAATCAGAGGCAATAGATCCTGACGCCTGCATAATTGCTCCAGCTGCTTCCGCCCCACCTGTTCTACTGTGGATCATCTTTATGGAAAAGGTAGGAGACCCTGGGGAAATTACCAGGAACAGCAGCAACAGGGCTCTGTTACACCCATGAAGGTGTTTTCATCACTGGTTCCAATCAATGAGCTCCCACAGGGTTTTTCAGGTTTGGGTTCTGGTTTGGTTTTCAATCTTCGTCTTTTCATCTTCCTAAACAGGCACAGAAGTAGTGGCACAGGGAACAATTCTGCTTCAGTTTGTTCAATGGTATTGCTGGGCCTAGCAAAGCACAATACATTAGGTATCACAGAAGGACGAGCATAATCTGGTTTTTAATTAATCAGCAAATCAGTTTGTTCCTCCGGGATCCATCATGCCTTGACAATTCTGCTTTTCAGGACTCTGTGTAAATGGGAGTGCATCTTCAATAACATGCGACCTGCCCATGACCAGATTATATGAGTTTTGCCATCCTGGAGGTTATCCTCGGTCTCTCAGACTAGGATTCCAGAGGGAAGCAGCAGCACCACCATTAGGGAAGTGTGAGTTTCTCGTGTTTTAATCCTTGTAACTGGCAGCCCCCAAAGGATCACAAGGGGTTCAGGGGCAAGGTCATCTGGGATACAGGTAAACAGAAATTAGCAAATTGACAGCAGATACGCAAGCTACGTCAACTGCTGCCGAATTTCGCCAGCAGTGTACGCCAAGCCACAGAAAAAACTTCAATGAAGTCAGTTGAGTTTCACTGGTGTAAGATCAAAAGTAAGCCCAAAGTATATTTTATGTTGGTCTCAGTGTTGCTCCCTCTTGAATGTGCACAGTATACAAATACACACACACACTCTGCTGGTGGCACGTTTCTTTTTGTAATAAAAGTATATAAGATGGCAAACCAATATAGCAAAGTGATTTGCCATGATTAGGCATCGTGTTCTCGCTTACACTAATTCATAGTTAGGGAGGAGTTTTCCAAATGATTCATTAGTTAATAAAGTAATTCCAACACTTCAATAAGTTTAATTTTAGGGGGAGGTTTTTAAGTGTGATGTATCAAACTGAAAAACTTATGGTTGGCAGAATTAAGTCAGTCTGCAGATGGAGAATTGTTGTAATATAGGTTACAGGTGTAACAAAAGGTTGTGGATATAATACCAATCTACTTAAGGATAGACCATGTCTTCTTCTTTGAAGTGCTTGACATACTTGGGTATGCTATAAAATAATAAAATCAAGGACTATGAAAGTGAGAATTAACTTGCTAAAATGACCAGGTAAAAGAAATGTGTGGATCTCAATGGATGATTGTTAATACATCACTAGGGTAGGGACTGGGGTTTCCCAGTTTAACATCCCATGCAGATATTTTATTCAGGCTGACTGCAGAAGGCACATTGGCTAGAAGGTCATGTAATGAATAATTATTTGTTCAAGGTATTATCTGGTTATCCTTTTGGAACCCATGATTTTAAGCCAGTGTTGTTTCTTCTTACATTATATCCCAGTGGAAAAGTGATCCTTCTCCATTTCTTATATATATTCAGGTGATGGGATACTTCATGTCATGATTGAATTGCCAAGATTGTCTGTAGTGCGGTTGAGTGAATATCACTTCTGCACTATTTCAGGTCTATTTAAGTCTCTGTGTGCCCTGCATTGCTTTCCATTCTTTCCATGACCAAATGAGTACGGTCTAATTTCCTCAGCGTAATTTGGCCAGACCATAAACACAATAATTTAAAAAGAAAAGTCCTTCCCCCATATCAGCAGGTGTTGGGAGACTGGATTGGACCATATTGAACGGTATTGCTGTGCTTTGTGTTGGAGTGTTAGGTTTGTGTATGGGTGCTTAAATTCAAATAAAATGTAAATATTCTACCACCATTCAGGCCAAAATACTTGGACTCATAGACTCTAAGGTCAGAAGGAATCAATATGATCATCTAGTCTGACCTGCAAAATGCAGGCCACAGAACCCACCCACTCCTGTCATAAACCTCTAGCCTATGTCTGAGTTATTAAAGTTCTCAAATTATGATTTAAAGCACAGAGAATTCACCAGCAAGTGACCCGAGCACCATGCTATAGAGGAATGCCCCGACTGCCTGCCACACCCAATTTCTGGAGAATTCTGGCCCAGCCAGCAGTCACCCTGCATGCTTCTGCCAAGTCTGGTACGCTGAGCCCCACAAACAAAGACAAGGGATTACATATTCTCCCTACTGTTTCTTCCTTTCTTTGCACCACAAAATGCTGCCAGGCAAGCATGCCGATTACATAAGCTTCTCCACAGCATAGCTCTGTCAACCCACAATTGCCAGACCACCCCTTCTAGAGCATTCCTAACCAGACACTAATATATGGGGCTCCCTTATGGCCATATTTTCGTACCCTTACGCCACAAGCATTGATTTCAATGGGACTACTCAGAGAATAATATACTACACAACATAAGCAATGGTACCAGGATCTGGCCCTTTAACACAGGCTAAAACCCCTACTAGAATTCAGACTACACAGCTCATTTTACTTATAACCTACATATAATAATACATTGGAAGTACATGATTTACATCTTCATAGAAGAAAATCTACTGCATGAAACTACTGTGCCATCTACATCTCTTTTCCTATGACCCCCTCCAGGTTACCAAAACTATCTGGGACAATGATCCTTCCGTAGAACAGACTGATCACTAGATACAGAACAAGGAAGACTGTTGTTAAAATAATCCAAATCCAAATATCCATCCTAAGCATCTCTGGCTAGGTCTATAATGACGGCAGCAAATTCACCGCCGTCAGATCGATTTCTCTGGATCAACTGAGCAGTCAGTAAAGACCCGCTCAGTCGATCCCGAAATCGACCTAAGAAAGCCACCTCTGAAAGTGGTGCAGCACAGTATGGATGTCACGCAGAACTGAAGCAGTGGAGTTGACGTGAGTTATACAAGTTTTTTACGTCGCTTGCGTATCTCCCGTCGACTGCCACCGAATCTCGGAGGTAAGTATAGACCAGCCCTAAGGAACATACAAGGACAATTTCGTAACCTCAGATGTGGTAGCCTAAAAGCCTGAACGCTCCCCAGGACCTTCGCTAGAAATTTTCTCTGTCTTCCACATCAGTTTGTTAGCATGTTTTGTACTTTGCACTTCTAAAGCACCTTCCACTCCCGAGTCTGAAAATGCTTCACAAACATTAACGAATCAAGCATCAGAACCACCTACTAAGGTAGGGGGCATTATCCTTAGTTTACTGATGGGGAAACTCAGGAAAAAACTTAGATCACTCGCCCTTGGTCACATAGCAAGTTTGCAGCCAGCAACAGAACCTAGATTTCACAGATCTTCAGCCTTCTCTAAACCTTTTCCCTATAATTCTCCACTGTTGCTGACACCCATGGAGCACCACTGCGGGTAGCAACACTAAAAACTCTATTATTATTCCAGGGTGAATCGGGGCCCCTTTGCACTAGGCACTGTACAGACGTAAAACAGATGACAGTCCACTGACAAAGGTCATGCTGCATTGCATTATATTTTGGGGTGCTGTGCTTCATGGCATGCAGATCCACAAGCTCAGCTTATAAACCCCAAAATAAAAGTATGCCTTAAAAAAAAAAAAAGAGAGGAAATTGCATTTGTCTGCACAATCCATTTCACAAAATGACAATACCTTCACTTTTGACTCCTGGTCTTTCTTAGCCCAACCCACAATGGGGCCTTTTTGTGCTAGGCACGGTACTAACGCAGAGTAAGAGACAGCTGCGGCCTCAAAGAGTTTACATCTAAATAGATGAGACAACAGGTGGGAGGGGAACAGAGTCCCAAAGAGGTGAAGTGACTTGCCCAAGGTCACATAGCAGGTCTGTGAAGGAGCCAGGATTAGAACCCAGGTTACCTGATTCCCAGTTCAAGTGCTCCATCAGCTAGGCCATACTGTCATCCTCTTGACCAACTTCACTCCCTCTACAAATATATTTCAACAAGCAAACACAATGATAAAAAACAAAAGAGAGACTAGGAAGCGACAGGATTGTGTGTAGCTCTACTATACTTATCTCCCATACAGGCTCTACTCCTCCAGCTTTGCTCGGCATTCCTTGCCATCCCTTTTCTTACTTCCATTCTGCAGGCAATGACCTGCCTTTTTAATGTGTCTCTCCAGCACCATGTACCACTTAAAGGCTATAGAAATAAATATTTCTATGGCATGGGTTTATAGAGAACATTCATTTGATTCTGTTGACCGTGGTCTCAGGAGAGAGGTCAAGGAATGAATGACTGTGGAGACTTCCATGAACAAGCTTCTCTTCCTTAGAGACTTGGCAAAGGTGAGACACACTAGCTGGGTAGAATGGAAAGGTCTGTACTAACATGTCCCCTGTGGTATATAAATAGAAGACTAAGGCTTCCAGGGCTTTCCATCCAACAGCTTTAAGGAATGCTGAAGTCACTTCGGAGACATGACATAAATTGGCACTTCACCAGTCTGCTTAAGTTTCCCACTCACTTGTCTCCTTGAGAATGAAAAAGGTAGAAACTTTACATGGTGGCTGGGCCCATCAAATCCTCAGAGCACTGCAGCTCCAGGCTACCATCCATATTAAAGCTTGCAAAGGTGTCATGGGCCAGATTGCTACTGCTATTGAGCACAAGTCGAGTAAGATCTTATTCCACAAGTAGTTCCATGCATTTTAAATAGGATTATATGAGGAGTCTGGTACTACTCAATATGAATAGAAGTGGCAATCTGGATCTATATGAGAATTAACCACAAAACAGTAGTTTTACTGACTTGTGCAATTTTACTGGCAATATTTGGTGCTTTTTCTTAGACCCTCAGCTCCTGGAGTCAGGTGAATATGTGAGAACTTCAGTTTTCATTTTTTTAAAAAAATACATTTTGAGCCCTCATTGTTAGAAAGAGACACTGGAAAACATGAACAGTAAATTAAAGGCTCAAAACCAAGAACACAAAAAAAAATGATAGAATTTTTTTTTTTAAATCATGGTTTTTCGGGGCCTGGCACATGATTTTTGAATGCATGGAGCTGTCAATGCTGAATGCCAAAAGCAATGAAAATAACGTGCTGGTAGCAGCTTGTAAGTGTCAGAAATAACATGGGAGAGTTTTCTAAAGAGAGTTCAAAATCAAAGTATTACAAGTCCAGCTCCCAACATAGCCTGCACCAGAAGAGAACACATGCCGAATGACTTTCAACTATCCACACGGCATGGGGAAAATAAAGTTATACTGGGAACAAGCTTTAGCGGCAGCCCAGCACAATTACCTCCAGGATTAATGAGATTATGTGGAATAACCTTCTGTGAAGGGGCGCCACTGAACAGAACAGCCCATCAGTGCAGAGTTTGCGTGCTCTGCGGCATGAGGTCAAACCAACTGGCTATTTTTAGAAAACACTTCTGTAAATAACCTACCCGGCAAAGGTGTGGCAAGGGAATAGAGAAGCATACTGTTAAAACCACAGCAGCCAGAGGCAGAAACACTGAGCCGAACTCAGCCCTGGCGTCTCTTGACTGAAGTCAGTGGAGTTACACTAGGGATGAATCTAGCCTGGAGTCCTTTATTGTTTGGATGTGGAATAGACCCAAGAAGTTTGCTTTGGAAAAAATTAAAAATCAGGGTGATGTAATAAGAAATAAAGCTGCAACATTCAGATCCACATGCTAAACTTTCCAAAGGTGAGGGATGTTCGGGGACATGGGTATTGGTATTTGGGGAGCAGAGCTCTGAGCATGCAATACCAGCAAGACGCAAAGAAAGGCATAACCCCTGCTCAGAGGACCCAATCCTGCCATGTGACCTGCACTGGCACACCTTTACACTTGAGCCATGTCCCACTGAGTTCCATGTTCCATGGGACACCCCACAGGCATGCCCACTCCCACACAAATGCCAATGCAGGACAAACATCTAAGTCAACAGATCACACTGGAATGCACTGGGATACTCATAGAACAGTGCTAATTTACAGTAAGGAGTGGGGTGGGGGTTGTAGGGCCGGGTGCCCATTATAAAGATAAGGGGTTTCTGCAACATTCCCATCTGATTTTAGATTCTGAAATCACAGACTGTTCAGTAGAGCTGGCTGTAAAGGTTCAAACAGCTCAACAGCGCAGACCCAGAGATTGGACTGGTGCTGATCTCTACTGAAGTGTGTTGGGTTGATCATTAATTCCCAATGACTGAGCTTGTCCTGTGGTCTGAGGTGCCCCCAAGGTGGATCAAAGCCAGATCAAATCAATCAGCCAATCCAGCCAGCATTCTCTGGAGATTATTTCCACTCCAGCTTCCAGTTCACCAAAGCACACAAATGGGCTTGAGGTTCCGTATTTTCATTTGATCCTGGCCATGGTTACCTTTATTCTCTCCCTAACTACACACACTGAACACAACAAGAAGGTTGGCAGGAGTCATTCAAATTCTTGGCCCAAATTACTCTCTGGTCTAGCTACACTGGCTTCCATGGAGTTACACCGGGCATGACCATGGCCTCTCTCCCTTCCTATCCAGCTAGTAATAATGAAACCCGCTCTCCACAAAAGCTAGAATTCTGGCTTCTTCCTCCGGTTGCCCCCTTAACCATCTCATTATTGTTTGTTACTTTTTATCGGGTAGAGATTAGCTTAGAGGATTTAAAGAGGTAACTAGATAACAATACATCTGGAATTAGGTCTTGCTGTGTGGAAACATGCCTTGAGATCTGCAATGGGTCATCTATTTGCAAATCAGAGACAGAGTTATTTAACGTGTTGTCCTTCCAAACTGTACTGTGAAAGGTAAGAAGGTTCAGTTTGTTCAGTGGTTAAAGGGGCACAATTTATGGATGTTGCCATTTTGTTTAGGAAACCCATTTCTCTCTCTCTTTTTTAACTCAGCTGGTTTCAGGGTCTAACAAGAACTGCCAAAACAACAGTTCTTTCATTGCCTATTTATGTCATGTCCCTGGAGCCTCCCCACCCCTAATCATGCAAAATTCCCACTGATTTCAACGTAAACTGGATCGGGCACTCCCAGGAACTACATGCTATGCACACAGTCACTTGTCTTTGGCTTTTTCACCAAAGAGGATTAAAATTTTTATTTGGATTTTGAATGTTCTGATGATTTGGTATCTAGTGTTTAGTTCAACTCATCTTGGGGGGTGGCGGGGTGGGACATGTTCATGTTGTTATTTAGTTGTACTGCAGTAGCACCAAGACCCCTCGCAAGGATCCCAAGGGCCCCAACTTGAAAAATCCATTTTCGACTATTTTACTGTTCACTGAAATACACGCACGCGCATGCACACAGGCACGCACACCAGCCCTAGAAAAAGGTGTGTCTACACTGCCCACTAAGCCTGGGTTCTGAGTCAGGTGTGAGCCAAAGCCCTCCCTTCTGTCCACACAGAAATCGCTCTGACTCGGTTTGGCAAGCAGTCAGGAGTCAAGTCCTAGGACCCTGCTAGCGGGGTAGATCAGAGCCCAAGTCCAGCTGAGACTTGGATTTTCCTTGTCATGCTGCAGTGTGGACACAGCACAAGCCACAGATCCAAGTCAGAAGATTTGCATAGTGCAGTATAGATGTGTTAGCGTGGCTGAGAGGTCAGAGTCAAGCAACTGTACACCCAGGTTTACAATGCAGAATGGATACTCGCTGTGAGTTTGGAAATGGCGAGTCCACAAGCTCGGGTCGCACGGGCATAGGTTTACAATGTAGTGCAGACATCCCATTAGTGCCCTGCAAAGAGGCCAGACACAATCCCAACCCTTGCATCAGGGAACAGCTGAGAGCTAGTACCAACATGATCCAGCCCTCCTCCCTACCAGCCATCAGAGGTGGCCCCAATAAGATGGAGAAGCATATGCACCCTGGAAGAGGTAACAGCAAGGGCGGCAGTGGCCCATACCCCAAAGAGCCCCAGGAGTAAATATACCTGCCTCTAGCACAACGGCTCCCGCCTCTGCAGACGTGGGCTAGGCACACCAGAGGAGTGGGAATGACACAGCAGCCTAAAGTCAGAATTCTGCCATTGCCTGAGTTTATAGTTGTTTTTAATTGCTTTTAATTTTTTATTCGACTCTGTAGATACCAGGCTAGTTCCTCACCTGGGGTATAGTACAGTGGCTCCCCTGACATCAGTGGAGTTTTCCGCATTTACAGCAGCAGAGATCTGGGCCTGCCAACGTTTTATATTTAGCTGAATAGTGCTCAATAGTATCCCTGATGCCTCAAAGTACCGTAAGAACATGGTGAGCTGAAAGGAGCAATTAAAACAGGCATAATCCCACACTTAACCTCTGGTCCCAGTGGGTGGTGGCATATCCATTGCTGACAGAGAAATCTTGTCAAGAATATCTAGCTAAATTGTTTGCTTTATAAAATCCAAGCTGAAGATTAACTTTTGTGTCTGTCTGTCTTTATTATTTTATAAGGATATCTTAGATTCCCACGGCACCTTTGCATCAATAAAGTTCAAAGATGTTTCCACACTCAGATCTCACAGTACATTACAGGGATCAAGGAAGGCTGGCAGAGCAGACCTGGTTTTTTGAATAGTAACAATTACAAGAGGCTCAGACAGAGAATAAATTGTGCCTTGTAATCAATGCACATTATAGGACATCACCCTAAATTCAGATAACTGGATTAGTTAAGAGGGATTTGACTGCATCCCCTTTTCACAAATAGGTACATTTGAGCACACAAAATTAACTATACTGTTTAGCACCACAGTGAAGAAACAGCAGAGCCAGAAGCCGAATCCTCTTTAGGGAGCAAATAGCCTTAGTACATCAGGAATCAGTGCTCTGTGTAACAATATGTAGACAAATGTTCTTCATTTCACTTTATGTGCTGCTTTTCCCCCTTCAGTCTGCTAAACAAACACACATATTAGATCAAATAAGCTAAAATAGCTCATATTATTCAAAAGCTGCATTTTTCAAAACTTCAAGCTCAGATTATTTCCCCCGGCTGTTCTCTTGCTGCATGAATCTCTGCACTGCCTCCGAATTTTGCTAAAACATTTTTGGATAATGAAAAGATGTTGCAAGCATGACAAGTGGCATTTGCTTTAAAGTTCTTCCTCTTTTTAAATTGTGTTCAGCCCACTCCACTTCATTTGAAGACTAGACGGTTGATTAACTTTCAAGTTTTTTGTGGTTTTTTTAAACCATTAGCACCTTTTTTCACATAAGTATTTTGGCATTTCTAATGATTTAATGAGACAAGGGTCTTTAGCCTTTCCTGAGTGTGGAATAATCTTTGAACTTTATTGATACACAGATAATGAAGACCTTCAAACACTATGATCATTCCTACCAATTTGACAAAACACGGCTGGAAATCTTATGCTGATGCACATTCATATCTGTGCTATCGTGACAAAGTTCAACAGCGTGGTATTTGCATTGTGCTAATGAGCTAGCATTTATCATAGATATTAGAAAAGACAAGGAAGTTGAGGAAATATCTTTTATTGGACCAACTTCCGTTGGTGGAAGGCACGAGCTTTGAAGCCACAGAGAACTCTTCTTCATGTCTGGGGAAGAAAGCAGAGTGTCTGAGCTAAATACGAATTAAGACAGGTTGTTAAGCAGAAGGGGTGCATATGTCGGAAGCAGTCAGTTGATATGAAGTGAGCGTTGGAGGCTAGATTTGTTATGCACAAAGAGTTCAAGCTCCCGTGTTCACTTTTTGAAGGTGTGCAGGTTTCCTTTGAGGACAAATACTGAAAGATCAGATATGGAGCGATCGTTTATGAAAAGCGTTTGCCCATGGGTGATACGCTGTTTTTTGCCTTCTGTCATTTCTCTGTGGGAGTTCATTCAAGAGTGCAGTGATTGTCTGGGTTCACCCAGATAGTTGTTATTGAGGCATTTGATGCAATGGATGAGGTACACCACATGTTGTGATAAGCATGTGTAGGACCCACACATCTTAAAAAGCATGTTGTGGGGAGTCCTGGTCATCGTAACCATGGAGATATGGCTGCAGATTTTGCATCTCTGTTGTTCTGGTAGAGTCTGGTGCTGTTTTGAGTTGGTATGTCCTGGTCTTGCTTCTGATGATTTTGGCGAGGCTGGGGGTTGTTTGAAGGCCAGAAGTGTGCATTGGGGGAAAGATTTCTTTCAGGCTGTAGTCCCCATCAAATACGGGGTGTAATTGTTTGAGGACACCCCAGATGGGGTCCAGTGAGAAGGTGATAGGTGAGAAGTAGGGAAGATAAATTCATAAATCTGCTAGACACCAAAAGCTATGTGTTTAACAGGGACACTGGTTTTATGGGTCATTACAACAGTTTATAACACATCATCTTGCCTGCTACTCTTAATTACCCACTTCACACCTTAACAACTGAACCTCCAGTTGCCCACTTCAAGTGACCTCCTCCAACATGCATGATCATTCCTGCTTACCATTCTGTCCCCGCTTGTATTTAGCTCAGACATTCTGCTCCCTTCCCCAGACCTGAAGAAGAGCTCTGTGTAGCTTGAAAGCTTGTCTCTATCACCAGCAGAAGTTGGTCTAATAAAAGATCATCCACCTGGTCTCTCTTATATTCTGGGACCAACATGGCTACAACAACACTGCAAACATGGATTCTAACTCACTTAACCTCTCTCTGTTCCTCAGCCTTCTTGTCAGGTTAATACGGTGATGCAGTCATAGAATTTAGAAGCATTTAGTGCAGAGGAAATGGTCAATATTCCTTTAAATAGTCAACATCTTTCTAGTGGGCCTCCCTGTCTTCTACTGCAGTAGACACCACAACCCTGTAAGAGCAGCAACATATGTATGTAAGGAGGCCTGGCACCTGGTTAGTAAAGGTGGGTCTTTGGAATCAACTGTGTCCATGTGGTTTTCTTATATACTTAATGTCGTGTAGAGAGCAAAGACACAAAATGCTTGAACGGTGAATTGCGATGTCTGATATCCGCTGGATCACATGTGGTTGGGGCAGAACACTACTGTGATGAACTCCAGCTGTACACACACTGACACCACAGCCACCGGCAAGGATAGTACCCAGATTTTAAGTACCAAAATCACAAGCCTTTAGTCCCTGAGTCAGAAAGCTTCCTCAGCATAGAGGAAGTAGTAGGCAGTTGTAGTTGCTTAGGCCACTCACTAGAGGGAGACAATATCACAACCTCTAAACCAATGTATTACCCTATGCTACAAGCACCAGCCTAGTGAACACAACTCTCCCAGTGCAGGCAGATGCATGCTTTGAGAGCTGTCCCTGGATGCTGGCGAGGAGTCATGGGATGCATGGATGGAGGCTGAAGCTGCAGCAGGTGTGTGGGGTGGCGAGGGTGGCTGGTGCTACTGGCACTCACATACCAAAAGACTCCCCCTTTAATGGTTAGTCCAGAAACAGCACGTAAGAGTTTCAGAACCAGTACGATATTTTGTGGACAAATGTTTCCCTGCTTTGGCAAGTCACGAAACACTCGACTCCAAAGCCATTACAGGATTTCTCCCTTCACCTTCCGCCCGCACCATCACCAATTTGTTATTCTTGCATGATAAGTTATTGAAATGTACTAATTAACAAAACAAAGTTCCTATTTGTCCCTTGGTTACTTCAGTCCCAGGCTGCTGCTACAATCACAGGTAGTTCAGGTTTCCAGTTAATTCAGGAGAAAACATCAGAGTTCTTTTGTTTTCCATCCTGCACTTGACAATTTCTTCACTCCACTTCACCGGGCAGTTGTACCTCCACATACATATGGACACAGGAAAGGCTGTTTCTGAGGTTAACAGCAGCCTATGATTTGATCAGCCTCTCAGACTGTGTTGGGAGAGGGCTTCACAGCAATGGGAAAATGTTCAAACTACCGAGAAGTTTTAGGTCATCCACACCCCACAGCAGTAAACACTGGGAGAAGCAGTTTAATTAGGTGGCACCCAGGCTTTGAAGTTCTGTTAGTCTTATAACCACTTCTTACCCATCTTTAATGTGATAAAAGATTGATTACACTGTTGGCTTTTGCTCTGGAATTTTTCTCCCACTCCCATCTGTTCAATTCCTCCCCCTGCCCTTGCTCATTCGCTGCGCTTCCGTCACCTGCACATGCAGGCATATTTAGCATGCAGCTGTGCAACCTCTTCCACCAGGTGGGCTCAGCTTCAGAACCCACTGCTGTCATTAAGGAAATATTTTTCCAACCACACAAATGATCTTGTCACAGCCCAGCATAGCCCAGGCCCGCTCCTCATCTCCCAAGCTGTCTGGGGCAATGAGAAAACAGCACTCTCAGCCCCCAAGTGGAAGGGAAGATTTTGTAATCCATAAATCTTGCAGAGTCACAGCAAAGTGACATTCAGCTTAGCGTAGACTCGCAGGGAAGGTCTGTGAACCAAGAACAACGAGTAGGATCAAATCGATCTGCTTACATTATTCTCTGTAAGTTGGGAAGCTTTGGGGAAAGAGTTTGTTCCCTCCTGCAGTTAAGTGAGTATTAAGATACCGATTATATTTCAGATGATCTGATACTGGCTTTATGTTTCCTGTACCTATTGTTCCTGGCTTATTTTACCACGTACCTGGTGTTTTGATGTTATTGGTGTTGTGTGCAAATAAATCCATCTTTTTTTCCTTTACACGTCTCTGTTGGGACATTACCTATTGTAACAAATCCATAGCCACCCACAGCTTCGTGGTTTTCATTATGCTAAACACCAGGGCCACTCAGAACTGAACAAAACCATCAGCAGTAGAACTGCGCTCCTTCTGCTCCACCAGTATAGGCCTCCACCTCTTGGCAGTCAGGAACATCTCCAAAAACTATTGGCAGTATGTAATCTACAATGTACAATTGAGCACTTCCCACCTCACATAGCAGAGGAGAGATCGCACATGCACAAGCCAGTTGATTACAATATTAGCAAATGATATAAAAGAGTAAATGTTTTCTAAGATGGATACAACCGGGAATCGTAAAGATCAAAGACACAAGAGAGAGCAAGCGCTTCCCACTTCCTTAAATGGCAGGAAGCGGGAAGGGTGGCAGCAGTGGCATAAGCATTAAAGAAACAGTCAACGTTTTGGGGGAATCGGACCTTTAACCCCCTTGCCGGGGTCTGCTCCAGGAAAGCCCACACAAGATTGTTAGCTGCCAACTTTCTCTGGGCAAAGACCCATGTCCCTCTCCCTCCAGACCAGGGATTTAGGCTGCAGTCCCTTTGCACTCACCGGGATTCTCCTCGAACAGGTGACCAACATCCAGCCCCTGCTCTCTGCTTTTTCTCCAAAGGCTATGACCGGAGTGTGGCTGCGGTTACAAGTGACCCAAACGGCTCTTCCAAAGCAGAGCACCTTTAGGTAAGGACAAAGGCACACAGACAAGACAAGAGTTTCTAAACAGACCAGCAGCTACCCATCAGACCTACGGGTGTGTGTGTGTGTGTGTGTGTGTGTGTGTGTGTGTGTGTGTGTGTGTG